>OZ024741.1:191415568-191495568 GCA_964016885.1 Eledone cirrhosa
GTTCTTTTCTAGGATAGTAAAAGATTTTTTAGGTATATTATCTTTAATTTGTAAATATTAAATGGAGCATTATACCAAGTAACTCGTCTATTACGGTTTCGATGTTGTTTATTATTTTTATAGGATGTATCCTGATGTTTATTAAGAGAATTATTGTTAATGGCTTCACCACACACATTTTTAGTTATATTCATTGATTTAGGTGTTTTAGCTTGTTTAATAGGAGTTTTATTATTAACATTTATTAGAGTAGTAGGATGAATAGTTTTTTGAGAGTTACTATATTGTATATTAGAAGAGTTAGAGAAATTTAGTTTTATGTTGGTATTTTGGGGTATAGTGTGAGTGGCATTTAGGTGTGTGTTTCATTTGGTGTTTGTTGGTAATATTAGGTTGTATGTTTGTAGTGTTATTGGTACAAGGTATATATACTAATTTATTTTTGTGGCCACTTCTAGCTAAAGCTTCGTTATAAAAGGTCGCATTTTTATCAAATACATCCTGGTTAGACGAAACCTAACCAAAACTTACATTACATACACTCACAATCTAATCACCCTAAATCTATCCTTAAAAACCTAGCATATAATATCTCACTCAGAATTTCTAACCTTTCGTCTAGGTTTCGTCTAACCAGGATGTATTTGATAAAAATGCGACCTTTTATAACGAAGCTTTAGCTAGAAGTGGCCACAAAAATAAATTAGTATATATACCTTGTACCAATAACACTACAAACATACAACCTAATATTACCAACAAACACCAAATGAAACATACACACCTAAATGCCACTCACACTATACCCAAAAATACCAACATAAAACTAAATTTCTCTAACTCTTCTAATATACAATATAGTAACTCTCAAAAAACTACTACTCTAATAAATGCTAATAATAAAACTCCTAATAAACAAGTTAAAACACCTAAATCAATGAATATAACTAAAAATGTGTGTGGTGAAGCCATTAACAATAATTCTCTTAATAAACATCAGGATACATCCTATAAAAATAATAAACAACATCGAAACCGTAATAGACGAGTTACTTGGTATAATGCTCCATTTAATTTACAAATTAAAGATAATATACCTAAAAAACTTTTTACTATCCTAGAAAAGAACTTCCCGCCAAACCACAAATACCATCACATTTTAAATAGATCAACGATTAAATTCTCCTACTCAACAACCAAAAACATAAAACAAAATATAAGTGCCTATAATGCATATACATGTAAAAAAAAACCATGAGTATACCACCAATACATCAAACTAACCATAATATCTCCTCTGATACAGAATTCACGAAAAGTTGTAACTGTAGAAACAAAGCAAATTGCCCATTAAAAGGAAATTGCCTTGTTAATAACATAGTATATAAATGTAAAGTTAACACTAAGGACTCAATTTATTCATATATAGGAGCTACCTCTAACCAATTTAAAGTAAGATTTAATACCCACAAACACAGTTTTAAAAATGCCGCATTAGCTAATACAACATCTTTAGCTGAAATAATTAATAATTATAGAAAGAGGAATATAGATTATGACCTGACCTGGAGTGTGCTCAAAAGGGCCACCCCTTATCAAAATAATAGATATGAATGTAGATTGTGTTCCCAAGAAATTTTCGAAATAATGAAATCTAAGGATATCCTATTAAATAAGCGACAGGAATTAATAATATCGTGTAATCATAAACTGAGAAAAACCTTTAAATATTATAAACTTAATTAATATACACTTTAGAAATTATTATAATAACATTGTTTTTAATTTAGTTAACCTATAATTAATATTCTACTACTGATGAACTACATAATTTTATTTCCCTTTTACAACTATCTTTTCCTAAAATTGATACCATTAAGTATACATATATACTGTTTTAATTTCAGGTTATGATTCTATGTTCCTTGTAATCTCTATATATTTGTTATTTCTCACTAATAATTTTAACCCCCCCCCCCCATAATTATATATTTTTTTTTTTATTTCCCCTCGTTTTTAACAGCACTCTTCAATTACATCTAACTCTTATTTATCATATCTATATGAATTAATATAATTTTTTCAATATAAATATACCTATCAATTTAATTAATTTATTTTCTTTTCATAGATGTAAATTCCATATATTTTTTTCACTAACACTTTTATCGTAAAATTTTAGTCTCCTTAGATATTTACAATGGCATTATTCTTTTCTAACAGAAATTTTTCGTGTACCTTTTACCGACCTGACCTATTTTCACCCCTAAAATAACCTTTTCATTCATCATACTCCTTCCATTCAAAACTGAAATCTGCCTTCTTCTACCCCTAAATTAAAGTTCCATTACTACTATTATACCATTTGGCCAGTTATTACCTTTCTACTGGTCAATTCAAAACCTGTTCCCAAACAGACCTATTATATTACATCTTTGTTGGTTTTATTCAATGAACAAATAATTATTTCTGAAGACAGCATATGACCTATTTTCATCCCTAAAATAATCTTTCATTCATAATATTCTTTCCATCCAAAACTGAAATCTACCTTCCTCTACCCCTAAATTAAGGCTCTATTACTACTATTTTACCATCTTGACCTTCACTATCTTTCTATTGGTCAATTCTAAACCTGTTCCAAACAGACCTATTGTATTAAATCTTTGTTGGTTTTTTTCAATAAACAAATATCATTATTTCTGAAGACAGCATATGTATGTGTAGGTATGTATATTCCTTCTGATAGTTTGTAAAAATTTTACATAGATCTATATGATATGCATACCAACACTAACATATATATCCTAGAAACGATCGTAAAATGATGAATTTTTTAATATAAGGAACTGTTTCTTTGTTTATTCATTATTTTTATTAATTTATATATATATATATATGTATATATCTTTAAGTCGTTTGGAAGCCTCGACAATGCAAATTGGTAAATCTCCGAGTAACAAGATCCGGTGGTGGAGAGAGAGATGTAAGTGGGTGTACGTTGAGATGCGTGGTGTGTATAAGATGTGTAGAAGAATGAAAGAAAGAGTATAAAGCATAAATAAAAATAACAACACGAGAGAGAGTTACCTTGGGTGAGATTTAATTGTCCCTATATATTTCGGATTCACATCCATCAACTGGGGTTTTTTCCGGGGTGGGGGAAAGGTTGTCTGTCGGAAAGGTGCGAAACGCGTCCTCCGCTGTTTGTTGTTTTGAATATCTTTCCTTCATTCTTCTACACATCTTATACACACCACGCATCTCAACGTACACCCACTTACATCTCTCTCTCCACCACCGGATCTTGTTACTCGGAGGTTTACCCATTTGCATTGTCGAGGCTTCCAAACACGACTTAAAGATATTTACTTATTATTCCACAATGCTTCAAGCAAACTTCAATACTCTCATATATATGTATATATATATATGTATATATATATATATGTGTATATATGTATATATATATGTGTATATATGTATATATATGTGTATATATTCTGATGAAATGACAGTAAATAATAACATTGAAATATTGAATGTCTGCATAACTAAAAGTTTGTAGATAGCAGCTGTTTTAGGTTATGTAACTGTTATAGAAACACGTGTCAATAAATTCCTTTCAACTAAACTGTATCCATTCAAATCTTTCTATTTTTCTCCGGATTACTTTTGGAACTACAACTGGAACCGTCGAGCAAACTCTACGTGAGCTGATAATCTACTGTGTGTAATATTTATATTACAACACAACGGAAAATACTGTATATATATATATATATATATATATGTATATATATATATATGTATATATATATATATATATATATATATATATATATATATATATATATATATATATATATATATATATGTTGTTATACTTTGGGAGGGTCATGTTGCCAATAAGAAACACACGCACCAGTCGCTTTCACTCCAATTTATTATAAATTAAATTTATAAATTTAAGAAATTTGTCAATTTCCGGTTGGTTGGTTGGTTCCACAACCGGAAGGTTGTTCATATATTGTCAAAGTTCTTTCGTCACACATTATATGACCTCTTCAGTGACTGGTGATTCTTTTCTTTGTTTTGTGCCTCTCCTTTGTTCTGTCCTACGCCATCTTGTTTTTGTGTGTGTTGTGTGTTTAGTTTGCGCATGTGTTACATCCGGGTGTCTGTGCGTGTTTTTATTTGTTTGTTTATTTACATGTTACTAGTTGGTTGTTTGTTCTATGTGTGTTTGTTTTCATTTTGTCCTTAATTGTAAGTTGTGGTGTTGCTATTCCATTCATATAAGTATGTATACGTACATACATATATGTATACAGACGCACAGTAGTATGTATATATATACATACATGCACACACATATATATGTACGTATCGGTTTACCGAACATTTATTATAATGTTCGGTTTGTTTGTAAACAAACAGCCCGAATTACGCCGTACACTGCTCAGCAACCATCGTCGCCATTTTGTTAAACACTGACACAGTGTACTAGTTTCAAGCTTATTGGCTATCGTCAGCATCGTATACCTTTCTGTCAGATGATTGAACGTCTGAAAGTATATACTTTCCTTATGCATATTAACGGCTGAGCAGCCTAATTTGCATATCGAGTGAGTTAGTCGGCCGGGCATACCGAAAACGATAAATGTAAAAGAATGAAACGAAATTTCATTTCTCACTCTTAGTACGGCTGATACCTAAAGTATGTATACGTACATACATATATGTGTACAGACGCACAGAAGTATGTATATATATACATACATGCACACACATATATATATATATGTACGTATGGGTTTACCGAACATTTATTATAATGTTCGGTTTGTTTATTCCATTCATGTTTTCTATTTAATTTTGGTTGGAGTTCATTTATGTTTATTGCCTCTGTGATTTGTCTAAACATTGCGTCTTTTCTGTGTGTAGATTTTATTTTATTTCTATGTTCTCTAATTTGCCCTTATGTTTTATTTTAGCATGTTGGTGGAGTACTGATGATTATTTTCTATCTTGAAGCTCTCGCCAGTGTTCATTTAATACTACGAGCTATGTACACTATATTCTTATCTTTACATTGTCCTTCAGTACATCTTATGCTATATACTATGTTTCTAGTTTTGCAGTTAATATGGGGGCTTAGTTTACAGATTATGCATTTCTTATCTATACAGGGAAGTCTTTGAAAAGGGTATGTATTACTAATAAGTGTTTTTATGGAGGTACCTGGTCTTTCTACTATCTTAATATTTAGTTTAAATTTATCTAGGGCCCTTCTAAATTTGTAAGCTAGTTCACCTCTAGGGGTTGTATTGATGAACATTACATTCAGGTATTCATTGCTATCATACCATGAGTTTATTCTATTAACCTTATTCCTAGTTCTTTCTATTCTATTCCAAAATTTGCTCCCGTACAAGGGGCAGGTCCCATTTGTATCATTATTTACCATTTTTTCCCATTTGTTTCTGGCTCCTCTATATACTCTGATTTTATCTCCCTGATTGTAACCAGAGAACTGCATACGGTGGATGAAGTGTTGTATGTGTCTCTCTAGTTCTGTCCCTCTAGTTCTTTGGGGTTGCACATGCGAGACACGTTCCTCATCACCCATACTAAATCCGCAATCAGTATGTTGATTTTGGTGTGATTCGAAACAGGTGAGTTTCGGTGGATCAGGTATTTATCAGGTATTTATCCCTATACCCATCCATTGACGTGGATTTTGCTGTGGAGAAATGCGTAGAAATGATCAGTGAGAGCAATGTTGAATTCCGTGGGATTGAAAGAAAAGCATCCCCAGTCACTGAAGAGGTTACAGAATGTGTGAGAAAGAACTTTGTCAATATATGAACAACCATCCGGTTGTGGAACCAACCAACCAACCGGAAATTTACAAATTTCTTAAATTTATAAATTTAATTTCTAATAAATTGGAGTGAAAGCAACTAGTGCGTGTGTTTCTTATTGGCAACATGACCCTCCCAAGGTATAAAAATATCGGTTTCAACACACGTTTTCAGATAAAGAATCTTGCTAAACAAATTCAGAAACGATATATATATATATATATACTTTTTTTTTCTTTTTTTTAATTAAAAACAAGGGAATTTCTTCAAGAAACCATAACTTAAAACATTTTTCAGATGGATGAATTCGTTATTGAAGCTGTTGATTTGAAAGAGTTAACCAAAATACGTATTGGACATGATGACAGCAATGCTGGGAGTGGATGGTTCTTAGAGAAAGTTGAGATCAGAGTGAAGAATGATCCCAGTAAAAGTTACTTATTCCAATGTAATCGGTAAGTTCAGTTAGATATTGGTTCTTGTGTCCTAAAGAAAAACAAAGATTGTTCTTTGTTTTTGATTTTTGATTTTAGGTTTCTTTGGGGGTATTATTATTATCTATCTTCTTAAGAGTGGTGGATTGGCAGTATCGGTAGAGAGTCGGACAACAAGCTTTGCGTTCTGAGTTCGGACCATATGCTTTACATTCTGGGTTCAAATCATACCGGGTTAGCTTTGCCTTTCATCCTTACAGGGTTGATAAAATAAAGTACCCGTCACGTACTGGGGTCGATTTAATCTACTTTCCCTTCCCCCCAAATTGCTGGCCTTGTGCCTATATCAGAAACCATTATTATTTATATTCTTCGTCCTTGTTGTTGTTGTTACAGATTGACAAAATGCAGTATTTAGTTACATCTTTTATATCCTAAACTCAAATCCTGCTGCGTAGATATCACAGTGGTAGCAGCAGAAACAGACTGCTATATAACCTTCAAAACTTATGAAAATATGATGTTATCAAACCATAGGAAATAGGATTTAATAAATTCTATAGAAAAGTATATATCTTTGAACTAGGATAATTCCAAGAGAGGATTCACAAATCTAAAAGGTCAATATTTGAACTCAACTGAACCTCATTCAACTTTGGTGCAATCATAACTATTATACACTCTCTTAGAAAAACTATCTGTCTATCTATATTTAATATCAGGAATAAATCATATACACAAGAGCAAGAATGACGAGGTTGTTCTTAAGAGGCTGTTTGCATGATTGCAAATTAATCAAATATTATTATTAATATTCGAAAAACTCAGATTTACATTTCTTATCATCATCATCATTTTATGTCTGCTTTTCCCTGCTTGCAAGGGTGGGACAGGTCTTATTCAGCACAGCATCTCTCCAATTGTCACGGTCCTTCGTCATCTCTAGCGTGAGCTTCAGCGATCTGAGGTCTGTTCTCACCACCTCCGCCCATGTTTTTCGTGGTCTCCCTCTACCACGTCTTCCTTCAACTGGCTTTTCCTGGCACATCTTCACCCATCAGTCATCCTCCATGCGCATCACATGTCCATACCACCACAGTCTCCTCTCTCGCACACTACATTTTATCCCTCTCAGACACAGTTTCTCTCTCAACACATCCATGCTGGGTCGTTCACGCACATTGACATTGCACATCCAACAGAGCGTGCTTGCCTCATTTCTCTCCAGCCATCGCATATCCTCTGCAGTTGCTGCCCATGTCTCACTACCATGCAGCATCGCGCTCCTCACACAGGCGTCATATAACCGGCCTTTCGTACGCAGGGAGAAACCCTTCTTTGTCAGCAGAGGAAGCAGCTCCCTAAACTTCTTCCAACCCGTCCTTATTCTAGATACTATGGCCTCGAAACACCTCTCTCCCATGCTAATCTGATCTCCTAGGTACCGGAAGCTATCCACCACATCTATAGCACCAGCCTGTATTTGAAAAGTGTGTCTATCAATGCGATTTCTACTATCTAATTTCCATGTACATCTACTGCATACGTATTTCTCCCTACCTGTTAGTTTACCTGCTATCCCACTACATCTCTTGTGTACCCAGGATCTGCATTCTGTACATTTTATAGAATTTATGCCAGTTCCTTTTCATCATATCAAACATGGCCATTTCCCTGACGGAATCAGAGTTTTGTCCTCTTTTCTACTCATCAACACTTTTGTCTTAGCTAGGTTCACTCTCAGTCCTCAGTCCAACTGCTGTTTCCATAGCCAGAATTTATTCTCTAGCTCCTCTACTGATTCTGCTAAAAGAACCAGTTCGTCAGCATAGAGAAGTTCCCATGGACAGCCAGTCTTAAACTCCACTGTTATGGCTTGGAGGACTATAATGAACAAGAGCGGGCTGAGGACTGAACCCTGATGTACTCCTACTTGTATCTGGAATTCCTCACTAAACTCCATTCCTACCCTCACTTTATTGACAGCACCTCTGTACAAAGTTTGCACTGTCCTCACAAGCCATTCCTCAAAACCCAGCTTCCTTAGGGACCACCAGATGACAGATCGGGGTACCCTATAAAAAACCTTCTCTGGGTCAACAAGAGCTAAGTACAGTAGCTTATTCTTCTCTAAGAACCTCTCTTGTAATTGTCTCACCAAGAAGAGGGCATCTGTTGTACTTTTCCGAGGCACAAAACCAAACTGCATCTCATCTAGTTTCACTCTTTCTCTAATTAGTTGTGCTAATATCCTTTCTGCCACTTTCATGACCTGATCCATCAGTTTTATGCCCCTATAATTGCTCCTCTCCAGAGCATCCCCTTTACCTTTGTAGCAATTTATGAGAATACTGCTGCACCAGTCTTTGGGTATGACACCACCAAGTTTAGTGCCTATGGCCCCTGATGCCTTCAGCATCTCAGCAACTATCTCCGACGGTCCAGCAGCCTTACCATTTTTCATTTCCTTAATTGCCTCTTGGACCCTATATTCGTTAATCTCAATAGCTGGTCGTCGGATCTACTGAGGGTAATTTCTTATATATATATATATATATATATTGTTATACTCGGGAAGTGTCATATTGTAATAATATTGCCAGAAATAATAAAACAAATTCATCGGCGTCATATATATATATATATATATATATTTATATATGTATATGTGTGTGTGTGTCAAAAGTGGAAGTATACAATCTCAAAAGAGAGTAGAGACAGACATATAGGTTGTAATTGATAGCCACAGACTGAGGCATTTGCTCAATATTTCAATCATGCAAAAGAAGCGTTTGGTTAGAGCGTGGAAAAAGTTAGTTTTGCATTTATGAAATAAATCAAAAGTATTTGAAGAACATTAACCAACTTTCATTAAAAACTGTTTAAATCGCTGATTAAACAGTTCTTAATGAAAGTTGGCCAGGGACTATTGAAATAGTACCAAGGACCTTCTTTAATAATTATATATATATATACATCCGATTTCCCCTCCACCACTATAGGATAGAGAGAGCCAATGACTGATAACCTCCCTAATGCTAGAGCTACAATAAAATGCACCCAGTACACTGTAAGGTGGTTGGTATAGGAAGGGACCCATCTTCGGTTATGACATAACAACCTCTCTAGAGTTGGTGATCTACATGATAAATGCACTCTGTAATGAGGTTAATGGTAAGAAGGGCACATGGCTATAGAAAACCTGTCAAACAAAGAGTAAGAAGACTTTTCAGTTCATCTAAAGATATGATGATCTCCTTAGTGCTGGTACCACCATAAAATGCATGGTGCACTCTGATTGAATACTAACATGGTCTGTAATGATCCATCCAACTGTTACTAGCAAGGGAAGTAGACGTTAAATGGTGATGATGATGAGATATATTTCTATAGGATGTAATTCTTTAAACCATATCTGCTCTCCAGTTTGGTATCAATCCTACACCTTTTTCTTATTTCTTATTGTTTTCTTTTCTTCCTGTGCTTTAATAAAAGGTTTAACTCAAATTGCCAGATTCCTTCTCTTTCTCACTGTAAATATTTACACTGTACACAAAATGCTCATATTTTTGTGTTGCTTTTTTTCACTTTTTGTTTACTCTGTTTGAAATTCTCATATTTTAACTATTTAAACTTCTGTCTTTTTGTGTCATCTTATATATAAATATAAATTTTGTGTAAGAAATTAATTTTATATAAAACGTTCTTACTGATTTAACACATTTTACCTGTTTAGCTGGCTGGTCATTAATTTTATATAAAACGTTCTTTCTGATTTAACACATTTTACAAGTTTAGCTGCTGGTCATTGGCGACTTGTTAACACATTTTACATGTTTAGCTGACTGACTATTGGTGATCTCTTAACACATTTTACATGTTTAGCTGACTGACCATTGGTGATTTCTTAACACATTTTACATGTTTAGCTGGCTGGCTATTGATGAAGATGATGGTGTTACTGTCAGAGAACTTGTACGAGGAGAAACTGAACTTTTAAACAGTAAGTTTAGTTTTATTGGATATGTGTTTATTGCTGATATATAAAACATCGATGTCTATTACTGATTTATATTCATTTTCTGTGTGTATATTATTGTTTTGTATAGAGGATATGTGTGTCTATTACTGTCTTATATTAATGTAGTGTGTCTATTACTGTCTTATATTGATGTAGTGTGTCTATTACTGTCTTATATTGTAGTGTAGTGTGTCTATTACTGTCTTATATTGTGGTGTAGTGTGTCTATTACTGTCTTATATTGAGGTGTAGTGTGTCTATTACTGTCTTATATTGAGGTGTAGTGTGTCTATTACTGTCTTATATTGTAGTGTAGTGTGTCTATTACTGTCTTATATTGAGGTGTAGTGTGTCTATTACTGTCTTATATTGTAGTGTAGTGTGTCTATTACTGTCTTATATTGAGGTGCAGTGTGTCTATTACTGTCTTATATTGATGTTATGTGTGTCTATTACTGTCTTATATTGTAGTGTAGTGTGTCTATTACTGTCTTATATTGAGGTGTAGTGTGTCTATTACTGTCTTATATTGAGGTGTAGTGTGTCTATTATTGTCTTATATTGAGGTCTAGTGTGTCTATTGCTGTCTTATATTGAGGTGTAGTGTGTCTATTACTGTCTTATATTAAGGTGTAGTGTGTCTATTACTGTCTTATATTGTGGTGTAGTGTGTCTATTACTGTCTTATATTGTAGTGTAGTGTGTCTATTACTGTCTTATATTGTGGTGTAGTGTGTCTATTACTGTCTTATATTGAGGTGTAGTGTGTCTATTACTGTCTTATATTGAGGTGTAGTGTGTCTATTACTGTCTTATATTGAGGTGTAGTGTGTCTATTACTGTCTTATATTGTAGTGTAGTGTGTCTATTACTGTCTTATATTGAGGTGTAATGTGTCTATTACTGTCTTATATTGTAGTGTAGTGTGTCTATTACTGTCTTATATTGAGGTGCAGTGTGTCTATTACTGTCTTATATTGATGTTATGTGTGTCTATTACTGTCTTATATTGTAGTGTAGTGTGTCTATTACTGTCTTATATTGATGTTATGTGTGTCTATTACTGTCTTATATTTTAGTGTAGTGTGTCTATTACTGTCTTATATTGTGGTGTAGTGTGTCTATTACTGTCTTATATTGAGGTGTAGTGTGTCTATTACTGTCTTATATTGATGTTATGTGTGTCTATTACTGTCTTATATTGTAGTGTAGTGTGTCTATTACTGTCTTATATTGAGGTGTAGTGTGTCTATTACTGTCTTATATTGAGGTGTAGTGTGTCTATTACTGTCTTATATTGAGGTGTAGTGTGTCTATTACTGTCTTATATTGAGGTGTAGTGTGTCTATTACTGTCTTATATTGATGTTATGTGTGTCTATTACTGTCTTATATTGTAGTGTAGTGTGTCTATTACTGTCTTATATTGATGTTATGTGTGTCTATTACTGTCTTATATTGTAGTGTAGTGTGTCTATTACTGTCTTATATTGATGTTATGTGTGTCTATTACTGTCTTATATTGTAGTGTAGTGTGTCTATTACTGTCTTATATTGATGTTATGTGTGTCTATTACTGTCTTATATTGTAGTGTAGTGTGTCTATTACTGTCTTATATTGATGTTATGTGTGTCTATTACTGTCTTATATTGTAGTGTAGTGTGTCTATTACTGTCTTATATTGTGGTGTAGTGTGACTAATGTAGACTACTTACTGTTCATACTCTTCCACATTCATGTAGTTCCTTATGTTTCTTCCAGACTGAGCGGGGCTGTCTGATTATATATAATTTCCAGGCTACATGTCACAAATGTTAGATCATGTAATCAGATTTTAACTCATTACAAAATAATTGTCCTCATCAATAAGAGAAAATAATACAACACTCATTTTACAATTGTCTGAAAAATTGACGTGATTCATGAGAAAAAGTTTAATTACCATGAGACAATTATTGTCTTTCTTTTCCTGTCAATTAACATATATTATTTTGTATTTTGATAACACAAAATAAAAGGCTTGCTGTGTAATCTTTAGGTTGCAGTGGCTATTAGAGAACCTTTAATAGGCTAAATATTTGTTTTCCAATATATCATTAGGATTAAATGAGGATATTCAGTAGAGGGTGTGTCTATTGTAGTGGACGTTGTCTCTGTATTTGTAGTGGGTAGGTGTATTGTAGTGAGGGTGGGAGTATTTTAGTGAGGGTGGGTGTATTACAGTAGAGGTTGTGTATATTGTAGTGAGAGTGGTTGTATTGTAGTGAGGGAGGGTGTTTTGTAGTGAGGGAGGGTGTATTGTAGTAAAGGTGGGTGTATTGTAGTGAGGGTGGGTGTATTGTAGTGAGCGTGGGTGTATTGTAGTGAGCGTGGGTGTATTGAAGTGAGGGTGGGTGTATTGTAGTGAGGGTGAGTGTATTGTAGTGAGGGTGGGTGTATTGTAGTGAGCGTGAGTGTATTACACTAGAGGTTATGTGTATTGTAGTGAGGGTGGGTGTATTGTAGTAAAGGTGGGTGTATTGTAGTGAGGGTGGGTGTATTGTAGTGAGCGTGGGTGTATTGAAGTGAGGGTGGGTGTATTGTAGTGAGGGTGAGTGTATTGTAGTGAGGGTGAGTGTATTGTAGTGAGGGTGGATGTATTGTAGTGAGGGTGGATGTATTGTAGTGAGCATAGGTGTATTACACTAGAGGTTGTGTGTATTGTAGTGAGTGTTGGTGTATTGTAGTGAGTGTGGGTGTATTGTAATGAGGGTGAGTGTATTGTAGTGAGGGTGGGTGTATTATAGTAGAGGTTTTGTGTATTGTACTCAGGATGGGAGTATTTTAGTGAGATTGGGTGTTATACAGTAGATGTTGTGTATATTGTAGTGAGGGTGGGTGTATTGTAGTGAGGGTGGGTGTATTGTAGTGAGGGTGAGTGTATTGTAATGTGGGTGGGTGTATTGTAGTGAGGGTGGGTGTATTGTATGGAGGATGGGTGTATTGTAGTAAAGGTGGGTGTTTTGTAGCGAGGGTGGGTGTATTATATTAGAAGTTGTGTATATTGCTGAAGAGGTCGTGTTTATTGTAGTGAGAGTGGGTGTATTACAGTAAAGGTTGTGTGTATTGTAGTTAGGGTAGGTGTGTTGTAGTGTAGTTATGGGTGTTGTATTGAGGGGGGTGTATTGTAGTGAGAGTGGGTGTATTACAGTAGAGATTGTGTGTATTGTAGTTAGGGTAGGTGTGTTGTAGTGTAGTTATGGGTGTTGTATTGAGGGGGGTGTATTGTAGTGAGGGTGGGTGTATTACAGTAGAGATTGTGTGTATTGTAGTTAGGGTAGGTGTGTTGTAGTGTAGTTATGGGTGTTGTATTGAGGGGGGTGTATTGTAGTGAGGGTGGGTGTATTGTAACGAGGGTGGGTATATTACAGTAGAGGTTGTGTGTATTGTAGTTAGGGTAGGTGTGGTGTAGTGTAGTTATGGGTGTTGTATTGAGGGGGGTGTATTATAGTGAGGGTGGGTGTATTGTAACGAGGGTGGGTATATTACAGTAGAGGTTGTGTGTATTGTAGTTAGGGTAGGTGTAGTGAGGGTGATTGTATT
Source organism: Eledone cirrhosa (assembly GCA_964016885.1). NCBI lineage: Eukaryota > Metazoa > Mollusca > Cephalopoda > Octopoda > Eledonidae > Eledone > Eledone cirrhosa. The sequence goes on from OZ024741.1 coordinate 191,429,473, forward strand.
GCAGTGTGGGTGTATTGTAGTGAGGGTGGGTGTATTGTAGTTAGGGTGGGTGTATTGTAGTGAGGGTGGGTGTATTGAAGTGAGGGTGGGTGTATTGTAGTGAGGGTGGGTGTATTGTAGTGAGGGTGGGTGTATTATAGTGAGGATGGGTGTATTGTAGTTATATCAAGTGTATTGTAGTGAGGGTGGGTGTATTGTAGTCATATCGAGTGTATTGTAGTGAGGGTGGGTGTATTGTAGTGAGGGTGGTTGTATTACAGTAGAGGTTGTGTATATAATATATATACATGCAAACAAAACAAGAATATAGGTCTGTGTGTAGGTGTGTGTGTGCATGTATGTTTGTATGTTTGGTATGTTTGAGCAAGTGTGCATATGCACATGCATGTGTGCATATACGCATGCTTGTGTGTATGTGTGTGTACATGTTTGTGCAGGTGTGTAAATGTGCATGTGTGTATGTGTATGCATGTGTGAGTGCTTGTGTGTGTGTGTTCATGTGTGTATATGTGTGCTAGGTGCAGTGAAATTGAGAAACTAAAACATCCGTCCCTAACATTGCAACTTGTCTATGATTATATTTCTGTTAAAATAATTATTACTGTGCTAGATGAGCGGGGGTGTAAGCAGTAATAGGGGTAGGGGTAGACAAAAAGGGAAGACCGACAGAGAGATACAGACAAAATGGGAAGACAGACAGACTTTCAGACATAAAGGGAAGGCAGACAGATAAGTGGAGGTAGAGAAGGGATGTGAGGGAGGGCATTCTGTTACTGTTGACTTCCAGCAACTTCCTGATAGTTTCATTTGTCTCTGCACACAACTCTGTCATCCATTATTATAGAGTTACAGTGCCATTATTTTATAGTATGTCTGCCGGTGGATTGGCAGTATCGGTAGAGGGTCGGGCGCCATGCTTTGAAGCATAGAGTTACCTCCCTTTATGATCTGAGTTCAAATCCCGCCGAGGTTAACTTTGCCTTTCATCCTTACGGGGTCGATAAAATAAAGTACCAGTAATGCATTAGGTAATTGCTGGCCCCTTGTGCCTAAAGTAGAAACAATTATTATATCATTAATTAAAACCATTTCATATAAAGGTAACATTTTTGGTATCAATGCAAACTCACTATATATATATATATATATATATATATATATATATATATATATATATATATATATATATGTGAATGTATATATATATATATATATATATATATATAGTTCAAGGAAACGGCAAAACAGAGATACAAAGAGTCTTATTCATTTCATGCTTTAGATGGAAAAGGGGAAAGAAAGTTCGAAATGTTAGGCTTTAGCTTTTCTTCAGGAGTACAAAAAATTAAGACAGGATCACAAAGGTTAGACACAGAAAATAAAGATAGTCAGTTGTAAAAAAAAACAAAAATTAATGAGAGTAGACAAGATAAACCATTAGGTAGTCTTTCTAACAATTTTGGAACGCTGTGTGTATTAGTGTCAGTATTATGTACGAGTATATTTAAACGTGTGTGTGTTTTCAAGAGTTTATTGTGTAAAGTATCAATGTTTGTGTGTTATGCATATATCCATGTGGTGTATGGTTGTGGATTTTTATGTGCGAGTGAATGTAAGTTTGAATGTGTGTACTGTATATGTGCGTTGAAGTTTATTTTGTGTTTGTAAAGTATCTGGCAGTGTTTCAGTATGTCCGTGAGATGTGTGGATTTGTATGTGTGAGTGTTTGATTAAATTTTAACGCGCGTGTGTATGTTGAAGTTTATATTGTGTACGTGTAAAGTATCTAACTGATTTGTATGTAAGAGTGTATGTTTGTTTTAACGAGTTTGCAACATAGGATAGAGGAAGTATGTTTAGTGTGTGTTTGAAAGTATATGGCAGAGCAGATTATAGGAAGATGGGTAGGGCATTATGGTTAGGGGGATGAAAGGTTTGTAAGGAAAGAATAAGTTGCTGTTCTCTTTGCCAGTGCAAGTAAGCGGGTCTGGCACAGAAGTGCAGCTGAAAGAGTCCCTAACTTGGAAGGACTAACCATAGGGACGGAAAAGCGTGGTGGTGTTGGAGATAAAGCTGCATGTATGGCAGCGGGGTCAGGAACATGAGTGAGATCCAGGAGATGAGTTGAGGGGAGGAAGAGCGCTGCTGACGAGGAGGTTCCAAAGATTACGAGTGCACTTGAATGAAGGAAGTGGTGGGAGGAGAAAATGAGTGAGGTGGAGGGATCTGACTATAGGCATGGGAAAAGACAGAGTCATCTTTTGTAGGGGAAAGGTAGAAGGGTGGTAGGTGAGGGAGAATGGCAGTCAGTTAGTAGGGGGGCAGTGGCATGGAGTAAGGGCAGTGGTATGATTGACGCCACAGACATGGGTGAGGACAACTTGGATCAGTGTAATGAGACTGAATCTCAAAATCATGGGTAGACAGAGAAATAAGGGATGGAGTGTTTGGTATGGGTGAGGTGGAAGGAGGAAGAGTCGAGGTAGGTGTGGTAGTCCGAGGGCTTGAAGTAGGCAGAGGTAATGAGGCAATGATTGGAGGGGACAATGGACGCAGAGATGTCCAGGAAGTTGACAGAAGAAGTGGAGATAAAGGTGGTGAACTCAAGAGTAGGGTGGAAGAAGCAGAAAAAGGACAAAAAGCATTCGAGCTGGGCTCGGGTGAGAGATGTGGTGCCAAAATAGTCATCAATGTAACGACTGTACAACCCGGAGGTTTGGTCGGAGTATTGAGAACAGATTTGTACCTCAACATAGTCAACAAAGAAGTTGGCATAGTTGGGGCCCATTCTTGTACCCTGGTAAATCTCAACCGAGAAGAAGAAACAGTTGAAGGTGAGGACCAACTCAGCTAAGCGAATAAGGATGGAGGTGGAAGGTTGAGGGCAGGGGCGAAGGTTAAGAAAGTGTTGCAGGGCCAGGGGACCTTTGGTATGGAGAATGACTGTGTATAGGGACTTGATGTCAAGGTTGAAAAGTAGGGGTGGGGATCCAGGTGGGAGGATGGAGTCAAAGAGGCAGAGAGCATGGTTGGTGTCAGATAATGAGATGGTAGGGTGGCTACCAGGAGTGAGAATATGGAATCAAAATACCCACTCTGTTCTCTATCTGCTTCATTATGCTACTGACATCTGCCTTCCAAGACTTCAAAATCAGTAAACACTTACAGATTAGAACCTGTGGTAAAGTCTTTAATCTGAGCTGTTTTAACACCAAGTCCCAAACATTTGACACTCTTGTTAGTGAGTTCCTGTATGCTGATGATGCAGATTTTATGGCTCACACAGTAGAGGACATGCAGTTGATATTGGATACCTTTTCCAATGCATGCACTGTGTTGGGGCTAAATATTAGTATTAAAAAAACAAAAATCATGTACACTCCACCAGTTGGGAAAGTGTATGTGGAACCAAACATTTTTTGTGAGAGGAACAAGTCTTCAAGTGGTGGACATCTTTATGTATCTTGGAAGTACATTTAGTAGAGATTGTACCCTCTATGTTGAAAGAATCACAGAATCGTGAAAGTGAGTCTTGCCTTTTGGAAGCTTGACAAGCGAGTCTGGTTAGATCAGAGTATCAGGAGAAACACAAAGCTATGTATGAGGTCTGTGTTTTTACAGCCTTGCTATTTGGAGGCAAAACGTGGACAGCTTAAAGGCATCACATCAGGCAGCTGGAAAGATTTCATCAACATACATACATACATGCCTGCATACATACATACATACATACATACATACATACATACATACAAGTACAATCCATTAATGGAACAGTAAAAATATGTAAAACATTCCAAAAATTTTGCATCTAATAACTGCATATACACATGTACAGATACAAAGCATATACACATGCACACATACAACTCAAAACATACACATACAATAACATCCATATCTACACATGCATGCATGCAGACATACATACATATCTACCTAGTTGATGTTGTGTAAATTCCAATGAGAGAGTCTTGTGTCTATGTTAGAAACCGACTCTCTCTCTATTGGTAAAACTTTGTGAAATTATAAAACCAGAAGAACATACATACATACATACATACATATATATATGCATACATACAGCACAACTGGCCTGATATTGTTGTTTGGAACCACACAAAATATGCTCTGTTGTAGAGATCAGCTGCCCACTTGATGTCAACGTTGTAAGAAAAATACAGGAAAAGGAGGACATCTACGGACCATTGATGAGGAGTTTGCAGACCCATTATCTAAGATACACCTTCAGCTTCATATCCATCATTATTGGAGCTACAAATTATATACCAACCCACTTGGACCAAAGTATGACTGAACCTGGATTTGTGGACAAAGAGCGTATCTCCCTAATTCTTAGACTACAAATGGCTGTGATAGCTGACACCTTCTAAAATTTGTAAAACCTTCTTGGGATTCAAGGGATGAGAATTTCTTTTCTTTTACAACCTTGCCATCAGGAAGGTGGCCAGTCAAAAATGTACTCGAAATTAAGAGAATGAGAAACATACATGATGGCTGCCCCTTCATTGTAGAGTATGGCCCATTGCACGATAAAAAAAAGATGAATAAAAATAACATATATATTGATAATTAACAATGCTGCAATCAAATATGGCTTTTTAGCCCAGCCAATGATCTAAAATATCTTGCACAGAGTTGGGAACCATGATAAAATCATTCACCGGCAATAGATGGCTGTGGTTGGTCTTCATGTACTTTTGCATGTCGTTTGAGTCCTCCTGTTGATCTACACTCTTTTCCACATACTTGACAGGTATGATGAGCAGCATCTCTGGCATCAGCCTGGTAGTCAACCACTGGTCTCACTTTATGACTGCGAAGATGACTTTTGAGTCCAGCTTTGCTGAGGCAGAGTCTTGTACAGATGCTGCATGTCAGCGCCATAGGAGGACCTTTGCTGTCTAGAAATGTAACAGCAATGTCTTTCCTGACATCCCTTTTTACTTTCTCGTATGCGATTCGAGATGCTTCCATATATACATGCATACATACATATATATGCATGCATACATACATACGTACATACATACATGTGCCCAAGCATGGCCACAGCCCAACGGCTGGAATAATAAGAGAAAAAAACCACCCCAAAAGTGCAATTTGGGAAACTTCAGTGGTCCGACTTGCCAGGAAAGAAAGTCGGAACGCTGAGCAGGAATATAAACTGCATAAATCAGAAAAAAGCGGAATAAATCTTCCAACCATCTCAAGCAAGTGACAAAAAAGGCAGTGCTTGAATTTGAACAGTGCATAGCAACCAATCCTGACAGTAAGGTGTTCTTGAAATATGTTCATTCAAAGCAGAGACCTCACTCTTCAGTTGGTCCTCTTTGCATCCCCATAGAAGCCAGATCCCTGATGATCCCAAAGAATGCGCAGAACTCATTGCTGAGTGCTATGCAAGCATTTTTACTGTTGAAATCCAGAATGTACCATTGCCACCATCTCTAACATCAAATTCCATAACAACTATGGAATTTACACCTGCAATGTTGCGACATCACCTTAAGAAGAAGCGCAACTATGCCTCTCTTGATGGTGTTACATACCTGCTTCTCAAATGTGGCGGGTACTTCCTTTTTGCACCAGCTTTCTTTCTTCTTTCAAAACTGTCTCAACAATGGTACTACTCCGGAGCAGTGGAAAACTGACAGTGTCATTCCCCTGTTCAAAAAGGGCAACCGCATGTCACCTGTCAACTATCGTCCAGTCAGTCTTACCAGCTGTATTGCCAAACTGATGGAATCATGTGTCAGAGAAACACTTTGGAACTTCTGGAGCTCTCACAGCCTCATCCGGCCCTCGCAGTTTGAATTTATCCCTAACTCCAGCTGCTGTGATCAGCTTATCGAGTTCCTTGAAAACATTACCCGGATCACTGACAGCAGTTCATGGGTGGATGTTGTTTACCTTGACTTTGCTAAGGGTTTTAATTCTGTGCCACACAAAAGACTTATGGCAAAACTCTCTGCAATGGGTGTGAGGGATGATCTTTTTAACTGGTTGAAATCCTTCATTCTCAGCCGAAAAGAGGTAGTCACAGTTCTAGGACAGCATTCTTCACCATATGAGATGTCATCTGGTGTACCACAGGGATCTGTTCTTGGTCCCCTTTTGTTTGTGGCATATATTAATGACATAGATACCAACTTAAAGAATGCCACGGTACCGAAATATGCAGATGACATCAAGCTATACCTTGAAATCAAAAGTACTGATCCTGAAATCTACAACCCTTTCCTACAATCAGACCTGGACACAATGCAGCAATGGATCACAGACTGGCAACTGAAGCTGGCTGTGGACAAGTGTACCACCATGCATTTTGGGAGGAGAAATCCAGCGTCCACATACTCCTTCCACAACACTGATATCAAGAAGTCCTCTTGTGAACGTGACCTGGGCATTACTGTCTGCAGTGATTTGTGTTGGACAAAGCATGTCTCTAAGATTGTCAAGAAAGCCGAGGATGTCTTGGCATCACTCAGCAAGACCTTTGTTAGCCGCTCTCCAGCCATCTATTTAAAGCTGTATACAGCTATGGTACGACCACACTTGGAATTCGCATCATCAGTCTGGAACGCCTATCTTGCTCAGAACATTGACCTCCTGGAAACTGTTCAGAGACGTGCAACTAAGCACATACCCTCCATCAGACACCTACCATACTCTGAACGCCTTGCTTCCCTGGGCATGGATTCATTGAAGCTCCGACATCTGGCAATGGACTTGGTAAACACCCACAAAGTTATTAACCATCTCGCCAACAACCCTGAGCACCTTTTTGATCTCCATGTGTCTAACACACGTGGACATGCCTACAAAGTCAGAAAACAGCACAGCTCCCATGACTTTCGGAAACATTTTTTCTTGCTTAGAGTTGCTGAAGCATGGAACAAACTGCCTGCGTCAGTTGTTAGCTGCCGAGACACTGCATCCTTTAAAACGCTCATGCTTGCCGAAATTCAGCAAAACTACACCTGATGTACCCCTTCCATACACATGCACACGTGTATATCATGACTCATACACTGTTCATTTTCCTGACGTTTGTACATTACCCTATGTACTATACATACACTTTTTGATGAGTTGTAGTGCACCTGAGCACTGTACACAATATTTTCATTATTATTATAAAAGAGTATGTATATATAAATGCATACTTATTGATACTCCCTCTCTCCTCTTTCTCTCTGACTCTCTCTCCCTCACCTAGTTTTTTTTCCTTTTTACTATAGACATAATGTACCCCGAACACCATGTGTTCTTCCTAGGGTGTGATTTAAAAGAGATTTAGCTGCTACCTCTCGCAGGTCGAGTGACTGCATAGAGGCTTCTCTTTGGATGACAATCTGATGCTGCCAGCAAATATTGTTGAAGGGAAACAACTCTGTCTGTAAAAGCCCTATCTATAGGTTTTCATTAGATGTGTATGTATGTGTCGGTATGTGATGGCATGCAAACATGTGTTTGTATTGTGTCAATGTGTCTATATCTGTGTGTATATATGTATGTGCGCCTGTACATGAATGCATGTGTGTGCATATGTAGGTGTGTTAATGCATTTGTGTGTAATATAAAGTATAAATGTTATATTGTTAGAATATATGATTATATGAGGTTTGTCAAAAAAGTATCCATGTTGAAGCTCGGAAAAAATTTTTATATTTGGAGGAATTCAATTGCTAATCCCCTTCGAAGTAGGCTCATTGTGCCACTACACAAAGAGCCCAGCAATCCTTTAAATATTAGTAGCCTAAAAGGAATATTCTGCAACTCATATTATTTTCTCTATGAGGGGATGGCAAGAACTCTGGTGTCGCAGAAGAGAGGTGAGGAGTAAAGGAGGAAGTGATTGGGCTTTGGGCCTAGGGCATGTGGGCAGAAGGGCTGTGCCCCACAGACAAGACCACAAAAGCATTCCCACGGACAATGGCCAGCAACACCTGCTGCAACAGCCACCCAACTCGCAGGGCTCCTTCCTCAGATGGGCCACCAACATTCTGATCTTACGGAGGAATTCAGCTGTACAGGTTCCAAGTATGCCTGAAGTCTCAACAACGACCGGTGCATAGAGGAAGTAGCCAGACAAACCCCAGTATTTGTTTATTTTACGTTCTTCTGCAAGGCGAGCTGCGATGCCAGGGTTTGTGGCTGGAGCGACTAACTTGGAGAATGTGTTGGAGCAGGTGGTGTCCCAGATGAGGGATCTACCTCCTTCGAATGGGAAGAGGGTGATTCCATAGGGGTGCTTGCCATCTCGCGGTCGAGGTCAGCTGGCTCCAGTTGGGATGGAAAGCTGACTGTATTCAGGCTCCTTCTTAGTATGATGTTGAGAACGGTGTGTTGGGGGAACCGGCCTGTGCTCTGGGGGAAAAACAGAGGGTGCAGGCTGAACTTGTCAACAACCGCACTCATCATCAAGTAGGATATCGGTTGATGAGGAGGGCACTGAATTGAGCCATGCACTGCTGTTGGGCTGAGAAGTAGAGCAGAGGCAGGCAAGGCAGTGTTGGTCCAAGCCAGTCTCAATCCGCCTGACAGAAGACCTGCAATTGAAGTCATCCCAGTTACGTTGGACCAAGGTATACTGGAGGATAGAGAGACCTTCACCTGTCCAGTAGGCCAGAGCCTATTTCATCTTAGGGGCCAGGTCAGGTTCGGCCATTTGGCTGAGAACCTCACTGACAAGAGCATGACTGGAGGAGATAGAGGAGAGTGGGTAAAGCTAGATCTGAAGCTGATCGGAAGCTGAAGCCACCGAACCTCGCTGGGAATGTCACCTGTTGCCAGCCTGTGCTGGCATTGCACATGAGTTTCGCACAGCATCAAATGTTAGCATCAAGTTCCCCTAGAAGATCTGCGTGGAGGTGGAAAGGTGTAACACGAATTTGGGGAGGGCAAAGCAGTTCCTCAAGAGGAAGAGTGTATGATGAGTGTCAATGAGGCACAGCCTCTCTACCAATCGAACCAAAGCTGCATGCTTGGTCTCTAGGCATTCTCTTCTGGCTTTCAGGAGAATAGGAGAACTGAGAATGCATGCAGCGTCCTTGGGTGTCAGCTGAACCCTGGCCAGGATAGGATGGGAGCAAAGAACAGCATTGCGGAATTCAGCCTCTCCGTAGCTGATGTTGGTCACCTCAGACCTGATTGGGTTGATCTCAAGTCCAAGGAACTGTAGAGCTAGGATGATTTGTTGAAGGTCCTCAACTACCATCTCAGCTGAGCTGCTCAGGGTCACGTCGTCAACTGCCAGCGTGAATAGGAGCGAGTTGAGTGAGTCCCCCTGCTGGACACCTGCGGCAGAAGTAACCCTGTTGTCAGTAGCCATGAGTGAGCTGGGTCTTCCGTACAAGAGGTAAATGAGAGGGTAGATGGAAGGGGGTTCGCCTAAGACATGTCTCTAGGACGTGATCCCGTCTAACGCTGTTCAAGGCGTTAGTCATGTCCAGTTTCACGAGGAGGTGGGGGTGAAGAGGGAGGCGCGTGCTCTATGAAGTGTCTGGCCACATGAACTGCGGCCTCACAACCGCACTTGATTCCCACTCCAAGCTAGACAGGGCTTAGCACCTCAATCAAGTCGTCATTGACTGACTTGCAAGCTATCTTGGCTGCAAGTCATCAGAAGATGTTACTCACCACAATGGGGTGGACGCCTCAGTCATTCTTCCGCAGGGTGGTCAAGCTGGTTGAGAAGAAAAAAGCACAGGCATGGCTGGGTAAGTTGGCACAGAGGAGACAGTTGGTGAGGACTATTAATGACCGGAGCAGTCGGGCCTCTGCTTCCACCACATGAGATGAGATGAGGTCTTGGAGGTGACCAAGGCGCTAGCCATCTACTCCACCACTGCTGCTACCAAGAAAAGATCTTAGGGTGACTGCGGTCAGGGGCGCCCGACCCAACGGTGACCTGAACCCGCTCAACTCAGACGAGTGTTTTATGGCGATCTGCCACCTCTGGCAGTAGTGGAGAATCATCATCCCCAGGTCTGCCCGCACTCCCATGGCTGAAGCGTTAGCGACTTCAATTGACATAGTGTTTGACTTGGGCGATCCACGGGACTGGACTAAACTGTTCAGTTTTGCTACTCTCGTACTCAGGATTCTGTTGGTGGGGAACCCGATGGCAAGAGACAGATCCTGCCCCTCCCTAGCTTCGAGGTTCATGGGCAATGCTGCCTCTCAACTCTCTCGTGCTGCCCACCAGTGCCAACACATCTCCTCGCATTATTTCGTCCATAACCAGCGAACATCTTCATGAACCAAAGTATAGTCTTCCTGTAACATTTTTTGAAATATTTACTTTTGCGTCCACAGACTGATTTTTTTCCAGTTTCAGAAGATCCCGTTAAGAGTGAAAGCAACGATTCTTTGCTTAAACTTTAATCTGTTCTTATAATAAATATATATATACTAGCTGGCCCATCTGGCTGGTGCCCGGCTAGGTATACCAGCATTTTATCTTTTCAGAAAGCCCTCCCCCCACGCCACTCCAGTGCAAAGATACCGCACGCCCTCTCAAATCACATTGCCGTTTCGAGTACGTATCAAGGGGGGAGCTATTGTGGTGACTCATTTCTGATGCATGAAAAATGCCACCACCACTACCACTGGAATGCTCAACAACCATAATCACTCGATTCCGTGGTAAAAGTTACAACTGTGGTGTTGGACCATTAGTTTTGCCACAATCCTGCTCCTTGCAAAATTAATCATATAAACCTTTAATAATTGTTTCTACTTTTGACACAAGGCCATCAAATTACCCAGTACATTACTGGTACTTTATTTTATCGACCCCGTAAGGATGAAAGGCAAAGTTAACCTCAGTGGGATTTGAACTCATGTCGTAAGGGGACGTAACTATGCTGGAAAGCATGGCGTCCGACCCTCTACCAATACTGCAACTTTAATAATGCTTTTCAGTAGGTTATGTGATGATACACATCTAAACTAAAGTTCCTATCTATGTGGAAATAAACAACTTTTTTTGAAAAGCTGTTTAAGTTTTGAAATTTTTTGAAATTTTCTTCAGTTATCAAGCATAAGCATGCGAATACACATAAAGCATTTCCATTAAGATGAAGTAAATACCACTTTAATTTTAAGAAAAGAAAGTCGAAAGTAACTTTAAAATCCAAGAAGATCATCGTTGTTACGTAATAGCGCTTGTTTTTGAGGACATAAAAAATAATTTGTTCCCAGAATATTTTGATTTTTCAGTCACTGATACCAAAATTCTTATTGATTACTATAGGCAAACAAATATTGATGACAGCCCTGTAACAAATTTGCTCAGAATTATTCTACTTATGCCCTCTTAAAAATCCGACTCAGTTTTGTAAGGACCTGTATGGCACACTGATACTGTTAATGATATGTGGATACAATAAGCTTGTGAACTCACCTGCTGAAATCTGACTTGTTCTGTCTGTGGTGCTCTCCTGACTTTTGCACGGGACCTCAGTTGTTGAAGGTGAGACTGGCACTGCTCTTGAGACTGGGCTGATCGAATGGCTCTCGAATGAGTCCTCAGTTTCTGAAGGCAAGACTGGCGCTGCTCTTGAGGCTGGCATGCTCGACTGGTTCTTGCATGCATGAGTCCTCATCTACTGAAGGTGACGTTCATGATCATCTTCTGCTCTAGTAACATTTTTTTTTCCTGGAAAATCGGATCTTGCGGCCAGGCCGGGACTTTTTGGGTGGCATATTGGCAGTAACAATGATTGTTCGAACAGGGTCATGTTTGCTCTTTATATAGGTGTTATTCAGGGGAGGGTGATGCATAGAAATCGAATAACCAATCAAGTTATGAGGGGTCAATCATGACTGATAGTGATTGGCTTCAGTTAAAATGTGATTGCACGCGCGTGAGTCAAAAGCTCAAAGGGGGCATTGTGTTGTTTAGTGAGATTGGTGGTGCTAATCTGTATGCTGCCTACATGGAAAGATGAGAAAGGCCAGCTCCATCGATTTTATTCAATAAATCCACCATTGGCGTGTTCTACAGCATCCATATATATATATATATATATATATATATATAATACGATATTAAACAAATGGAAACTATATTTATAAAACCATATTTATTTCATTATACATATTTCGGGGATACCATATTAAAAATATGGCATGCCTTCTTCAGATAAAATACAATATATAAACATATATTTTATCTGAAGAAGGCATGCCATATTTTTAATATGGTATCCCCGAAATATGTATAATGAAATAAATATGGTTTTATAAATATAGTTTCCATTTGTTTAATATCGTATATCTACTCCAAAACTTGTCGAGTGCTTTATATCAGTTATAAAATATTTACTTGTTGTAACCCAACAATTTTAAATAAAACTTTTGCATATATATATATATATAGCTGACGTACCTAGCTTCGCTTGGATAAACAGACGATAAGCCGTCTGTGCTTTCGTACAGTCGAACTAAATATAAACTAATTGCTGCGTAGTTAACAAAATAAATACAATGTTTGTTTATATTTTGTTTTTGTAGTTCTGTTTTCCGATCTATTGTATGTTTGTGTATGCAAAAATATCTGTACACAAATATATAATTATATATATAATTAATTAAAAGTTGGTTAGAAGCGAAGTTAATTGCAGACAGGCAGACATACAGACATATATTATAAGCTCGCAACATTATAGCTATGTATCTATCTAAAATGACAGAGTAAGAAAGAGAGAGGAATATCGTATTATATATATTATATATAATAAAGTACCAGTAATGTACTCCTCACTTTCTTCCTTGGAAAAAGTTACATCTATGGTGCAAATTTGGTGCCATTTGGTCCAACTGTTTGGCCAAAAGTTTGTTACATACATAGATACATATGGCCGTCAGCTTTATTAATATAGATATATATATACATATATATACATATATATAAATTATACTATATAAAATGCAAGTTCGTAATTATCAGGGAGATTCAGCGTATGTATTTTTCAATGGAATTCTCAACTAGATTCAGCATGTGTACACTTAAATGTAATTCTCAGGAAGATTCATCATATGTACACTTAAATGTAATTCTCAGGAAGATTCATCATATGTACACTTAAATGTAATACTCGGGGAGATTCACCATGTGGACACTTAAATGTAATACTCAGGAAGATTCACCATGTGGACACTTAAATGTAATTCTCTCTATATCTATACTCCCATTCATTCTCCACATTCATCAGTCTATCATAGTAACATTTCCAGGCCTCTTTCTCTTGAGCATCAGTGGTGCTAAGTACACCAGTGTCATTTCTAACATATGTTTCCCAACAACATCCCGATTTACACTGATCCACTGCTTTGCAATGCAGAACACTTCACGTCTCTGATCCTCATGTCTCACTCCATTGGCAAACTTTCTTTTTTCAGCCTTTCCCCAAGCTGTGTATACCTGTCGTCTAGTCACTCTTAGCTGCCTGGTATTGGTCTCTACTACCCCTATTTTTCCATTCTTTCCATACATGTCTCTTGGCTGTAATGGCTCTATGTGCTCACAGTGCTGTGCCAGATCACCCTCTGTCTGGCTTGTGCTTTACTAGTTCACAAAAGTTTATCACGTAAAAATGTCCAGTTGTCCTCTGCCTTATATGTACCTAGTTCGTCACCACTCTCATCAATTGTATTCCATAGAGCCTTTCTAAACCTATATTTAATTGAAAGGCCCTTTAGCTTCCAAACCTTCGGTCTCCATATTTTCCCATATATTTTGTCCTGTCTTGTGTTTCTTTTGATATCGCTAATAACTAACTTGTGTTGGGCAGTACATTCTTCCCCAGGGAAGGCCTTAGTGTTTATCATAGTCTGTTTAGCTCATCCTATGAGTAATTTAGCTTGTGTATTTGTCTGATATGAGATCAGGTGACTGGCTGGTTTCTTGAAATTTGTGTTGCAAACGCTTAGTTCATTCATGTCACAGAATTTCAGGATCCTCACTCCGTCTCCATTTCTTAAGCCATAACCATAGCCACTGAACTCCAGTGAGTGAATCCATCCTGGTACTGCCTCACATGACCATTGAAGCCACCTGCCAGGATGATGAGGTCTCATTCATTAGTAACTGAAGCTGTCTGTAAAAGTTCCTCATGGAACCTATCCTTTTGATGTTTACTTTGTCTTGCCTGTGGAGCATAGGTAGATATAATTGTCACCATTCTATTTCCTACAGCTATTCTAAGCTTGATAATTCTGTCACTTACCCTATCACCTTATCTATCCATTTCTCAGCCAGTAAGATACCTACACTTCCTACTCCACTGTCATTTCCTACCCAGTAGAGGTTATATCTCTGTTGTTTGCCTGTGATGAGTCTCACTGAGGCACCCCTCTATCTCACTTCTTGTACACAGCATACATCTACTTCTCTTCTTTCTAACAGTTCCATGGCTGCCCCCTCAATATCAAGTATTGCCATTGCACGATATACCATTCATCATCATCATCATTTCATTTTTACGTCCGCTTTTTCCCTGCTTGCAAGGGTGGGATGGGAACTGATGCTGGCTTGATTTCTACAGCTGGATGCCCTTCCTAACACCAACCTCATTTACAGTGAGTGCAGGGTGCTTTTTTGCCGTGACACCTCCACGACCACTTTGCAGTGGAATGATAGGGACTGGGGTCCCTATCATCTCATTTCTACAGCTGAGTAAACTGGAGCAATGTGAAATAAAGTGTCTTGCTCAAGGAAACAACACATCACACGGTCTGAGAATTGAACTCACAACCTTTCGATTGCAAGGCCAATGCTCTAACCACTAAGCCATGTGCCTCCATTATTAATAATTATTAATTAATTCTATCGTGCAATGCCTGTGTGTGAAAAATTTTTTTTAAGTGAGGAAAGACTGTGCACTGGGCCAATCCCACTCTCTGAGCAACAGTATCTATAACCCGAAAAGAAGAAAAGACCAATCATCAGTAACTACTGAGCCACAGATTTTATGTTGGAGGTATCCCAGTTTCCTGAGTTGCTTTCTCCTAGAAGAATGCCCTGACAAAGGCTAGGAGTTCTTCACTTCCAGTGGTTTAACCGCGTGATCGGGTATCCAGCCCGATTATTTCTATGTCCCCGCGCATATATACACATGTGTATACATGTATATACATATATACATACACACTTTTATACATGTGTATACACATATGTATACATGTATATACATATATACATACACACTTTTATACATGTGTATACACATATTTACACATTATGAGTTCTTCCGCCCTTTGTCAGGTTTTGTTTTTTGTCCTGCAGGGTGTCCAAAATCACCCTCCTCACCAAGTAAACTTGGTGGGGTTGCCGGTTTAGTCGCCAACGACCCGACCATGTGACAAGTTGTACTGGGTTACATGTTACCAGTAGCACTCAGGAGTGACCCGACATATACATGTGCATATACACACATATATATACTAGGCCCATTGCAAACTGGATGGCACTGCCCCACTATTTTTCAATGGCACACACTCAAATTAAAAATATTTATGGTGATATACATATTCTTTAACTTCACCTTAGAGTTATCGCAAATTAAAGTGTCAACCCAGAATGTTCTGAAGTCCTCTAGAGCACCAAAACCTGGTGACAGACCTGGTATGCAAACATTTATATAAACAATAGCTGATATTTTTTTCTGACAGCCACCACCTATGAAATCCATGTGAAAACTGGAAATGTGAGAGGAGCAGGTACCGATGCCAATGTCTACCTTCAAATATATGGTTCGAAGAATAGCACAGAAAAAATTCCTTTAGTTTCTTCTGAAAACCTAACAAATCCATTTGAACGAGACAGAACTGATATTTTCAAGATTGAAGTTATCAATATTGGTCAAGTAAGTAATTCATTAACTATTTTGGTCGAATGGTTTTATCTTTTTCTTTTCTTTTCTTATTTTAAGAAAGATTGTTCAGGCTTAGTCTTTGTTTAATTATATATATATATATATATATATATATATATATATATAGCCGTGTTTGTTTGTCTTTCTTCACTTACTTTCTCTTTCTCTACCTCTCTACTCATTGCGTCTGTATTTTTAGGACTTAATGTCCAAACAAACGGAAAATACTTTTATTAACATTTATATATTCTCTGTCTCTTCTACCTTCTCTTTTACTTCTTCTTTTTGGCTAATCAATATGTTAGGCCTCGTTAATATCTTTTCAGTTGCAGCTCATGGGTTAGTGGCAAATTTTCTCTTATTTGTAAATAGTCGTTTGTCTATTTGTTAATTTGTAAATAGTCTTTATGACTATTGTCTTTTGTTACTGTCCCTTGTGCATTAGAGCCAGTTGTATCAATCTTAAAGTACTGAAACAATGTACCTCTAGCAGTCAACTGACAAGATGGGACTGTCTGTATTCATTCATTTTATATTATCATCATCATCATTTTACATCCATTTTCCATGCTAGCATGGGTAAGATGGTATAGTAGCTAGAATAAGAACAGGATGGAAGAAGTTTAGGGAACTGCAAGTACTGGAGACAATATGATCAACTAAATCAAGGTGGTGCCCCAGCATGGCCACAGTCTGACTGAAACAAGTAAAAGAAGAAAAAAAAAGAAAAAAGAAACCAAGAAAAATTGCATTTGGCTACTTACCCACTGAGGTTCAATATCTCTATATATGTATATATGTTATTCCGAGTTGAATTGGAGGTAACCACAGTAAGTAAGGTACTCAATACATTGCAGAGTATAAAAGTTTTAATATAGATGAGATTCTACAGGACTAGAACTGTTTCATTCTTTAGAAATCATCAGGAATCTCCTGATCCTGATCCCGATTCCTGATGATTTCTAAAGAATGAAACAGTTCTAGTCCTGTAGAATCTCATCTATATTAAAATATATATGTATATATATATATATATGTGTGTGTGTGCAAAAAATTAAATGGAAACAACAAAGCAAACAACACAGTACACTGAATGTTAGTTTAACGCTTGATATAGTAGGAAAAACATTTTGGTCACTAGTGCTTAATCAGAAGATAGAATGAGAAATGAAAGATGAAATAGAAAGATAGAGATTGAGAAGAAGAAGGAATGCAATAATAAATTTCTGGAGATAAAAGCATGTGTGTTTCAGCCAGCTATTTTGGGAAAATGCTGATCAATGAATATTTTAGATGCTGATTATGATGATGATGATGAAGAACGCATCATTTTGTTTTCCCTTGGAAAAAAGGGTCCTAACCTTGAAATATCCTGATGAAATAAACTGGGTAAAAACATTATTTTGTTTTGTTTTATTTGACATCCCTTGCCCTTTATTTATTCCTACCACATTGTACTGGCTTTCTGAAGTTCTCATCAATTATTACATATCTCACAATGCTTCATATTAATTATATATATATATATTATATATATATTTAAATATATATGTGTGTGTGTGTGTGTGCGTGTGTGTGTGTGTGTGTGTGTGTGTGTCCTTTAGCCACCATATCTGCTATGACAAACTGTGCATAGAATGCCTGCTTTGGTATCAGCACTAGTAATTCACCAGTAATTCTCTGAATCACCTACACTATTTGCTCCTATCCGCTGTTGAGAGTTGAACGCCTAGTACCACGGAGAAGTTTCCATTCAAATCTTCGCTAAAAGACATTCCTATTCCAGACAACGACACATTTCCTAAAATTGATGATAGAGGGAATGGTAACAACACACACGAATCTGAACATCAGTGGATACAAAAAAACTTGAGATTTCGATGAAACCCTCCCCACAACATGCACCTCAAAGAATTCGAAGGATGAATCATACAAATGATCAAGAACCTCAAATTCAAACTTCTCACGCAATGTGGACACAATACATGAAAAACCGGTTTCACTAATCGCCCACCTGGAAGAATCCAGTGGAATTATTGTACCTGCTGACAAGACTGGAAACCTTTACTTGATGGATTACCATAACTGCATCAGGAAGGAAATCCATAAACACTACCATGTTATCACCAACACCAACCTCTGCAACATCAACATGGCAGCACTAGATATTATGACAGAACTGAACCCTTTAAACCTAGGACATCCTGCATAATGATTAAGGACCATAAAGCAGACTTCGAAAGCAAACTCCCTGTATAACTAATTTCATCCCCTGTGGCCATCATCACAGAACCCACATGGCCCAGTCTCTCTTGCCCAACAATACCAGCCACCAAGGTAACAACTGTAGACACCACCACATGGAGACAAGTAACTACCTGACTACCAAACTGCATGCATGTCTGACCGCTGCATGAACCAACTATACCAACACCCCTGATAGGCAATGCACGGCACACAAAAATCACACAACAGATATGTGACCTGGTTCAACAAAGCATTAGTGAGCTGAGATAGAAACTAGGCATAAGAGGGGCCAGATTCAGTGTGCAGGAGAGGAGATTGCAGTGGTTTGGACAGGTGATGCATATGGTGGATCACAGCTGTATAAAAAGGTGCAAAGCACTCAAAGTCAATGGTAACTATGAAAGAGAAAGATCTAGGAAAATAAGGAAAATATGGAAGAAGTGATAAAAGCTGATCTCACTCAATTAAACCTCACAAAAGAGACGACATAGGATCAAGATCTCTAGTGTCATGCTATAGTGCAGAAGATCCACCTTCCCATGTGCACAAAATGAAAGGAAACAAACCTGCAGAGGACACACTAGTCTGTACCAATCCTCTGTCTCCTACTCCATCCACTCTCCCCATCTTAATACCCTGCTCTCGCTTGCTAATTGTTGGTGTGTCATATAGGTCAGTGCAGAAAATCCTAACATTTGAACTGAACATGCGATGTGTTGCTGCCAAGTTTGTCTCCCACCTGCTGACACAGGATCAGAAGGAACATCATATCAAAATTTGTCAAGAACTCAAATGGAGTGCAAAGGATGAGCCATCATTAATGTCAAGGATCATCACCAGTGATGAGTCTTGGGTTTATGGATATGATCCTAAAACAAAGCAGCAGTGAACACATGGAAGAGTCCATCATCTCCACGACCAAAGAAGGCGAGACAGAGCTGCAGTTCAGTCAAGAGCATGCTTGTTGTCTTTGTCAACATCCATGACATTATTCAATGAGAATTCAGCCCCCAGGGCCAGACCGTAAAAAAGAGTTTTACTGCGAAATTGGTGTTTGATGGAAAAAGCGACCAGATCTGTGGCATGTGAAGAACTGGATTCTCCATGATGACAATGCACCATGCTACTGAGCACTCATTGTCCATGAGTTTCTCGCCAAGCACAACATGTCATCGCTTCCACACCCGCCCTACTCACCAGATTTAGCTCCTGTGGATTTTTCCTTTTCCCGAAGATGAAAATCAAACCCAAAGGTTGCTGTTTTATCACCATTGCTAAGATCCAGCAATGGTGGCATGAGTTGGACAGGAAGGCTTCAGATAATGTTTTACTGCCCTTCCTAACACTAACACGTTTAGTTGCCTTTTACAACATGCAGGGATACAATGTACTTATTTTAAAATCAGAATACACACTTTCAAACACTCACACACACTCACATATACACACTCACATATACACTCACACATACTCACAAACACACATACACACTAACACACAGAGAAAGAAAGAGAACGGCAATGAAACAAATGTGTGTGTATTTATGTATTTGTACATATATGTGTTTGTGTAAATCTAAATATATATGTAATGAAAGTGTAAATCTCTTTGATTTTACAGATGAGAAAGATTAAAATCGGTCATGATAACAGTCAACTAGGTGCTGGCTGGTTTCTAGATAGTGTACTCATTAAAGTTCCATCAGAAGGGAAACTTTATATGTTTGATAGCTTCCGATGGTTGGCAGTAGACGAAGAAGATGGCCAGACTGAAGTGACTTTGGAGGTATCAATGCAGGAAAATAGAGATAAAGGTAACTATGATAATTAGTTACATAGATGAGCTGGTATAGTGTTGTATAGTATCGCATAGTATAGTGTTGTATAGTATAGTATAGTGTTGTACAGTATAAGGTTGAATAGTATTGTGTTGTATAGTATAGTATTGTATAGTATAGTGTTGTATAGCATTGTGTTGTATAGTATAGTGTTGTATAGTGTTGTGTTGTATAGCATAGTGTTATATAGTATAGTGTTGTACAGTATCATGTATAGTATAGTGTAGTATAGTGTTGTACAGTATAGTCCTGTATAGTATTGTGTTGTATAGTATAGTGTTGTATAAGATTATGTTGTATAGTATAGTGTTGTATAGTATAGTGTTGCATAGTATAGGCTTGTGTAGTATAGTGTTGTATAGTGTTGTATAGTATAGTGTTGCATAGTATAAGGTTGTATAGTATAAGGTTGTATAGTATAGGGTTGTATAGTATAGTGCTCTATAGTATAGTGTTGTATAGTATAGTGCTCTATAGTATAGTGTTGTATAGTATAGTGTTGTATAGTATAGTGCTGTATAGTAGAGTGTTGTATAGTATAGTGTTGTATAGTATAGTGCTCTATAGTATAGTGTTGTATAGTATAGTGTTGTATAGTATAGTGCTGTATAGTAGAGTGCTGTATAGTATAGTGTTGTATAGTATAGTGTTGTATAGTATAGTGTTGTATAGTATAGTGTTGTATAGGATTATGTTGTATAGTATAGTGTTGTATAGTTTAGTGTTGTATAGTATAGTGTTGTGTAGTATAGTGTTGTATAGTATAGGGTTGTATAGTATAGGGATGCATAGTATAGTGTTGTATAGTATAAGGTTGTATAGTATAGGGTTGTATAGTATAGTGCTCTATAGTATAGTGTTGTATAGTATAGTGTTGTATAGTATAGTGTTGTATAGTATAGTGTTGTATAGTATAGTGTTGTATAGTATAGTGTTGTATAGTATAGTATTGTATAGTATAGTGTTGTATAGTATAGTGCTGTATAGTAGAGTGTTGTATAGTATAGTGTTGTATAGTATAGTGTTGTATAGTATAGTGCTGTATAGTAGAGTGTTGTATAGTATAGGGTTGTATACAGGGGCCTCGTTTGCCTTAAAAATGTGAGGGGGACAAACCAACATATGTTGAAGCATGTTAGTATTGCTTATGGTGTCTTTCCTGAACCCTATCACATAAGTAAAATTTGACGCTAATTAAATTTTATATTCAAATGCAGTTCAGATATTTTAAAAAAATAAGCTTCAAAAGAATCTATTATATCAAATAAACAAAAAATAAAACATAGATGTATGAATAAAAAAAATATAAAGTAAATTAATTTTCTTTTAGAACTTTCCAAATGTATCATATCTCACATCATTGCTGTCGATAAATAATTTAGCAGCTTCTTCACAACTAATCTTTTTCAAAACATCTCTATGGACGTGGCATATTAGAATATGATTCAACCTTTGCTGAGTCATGGTCGATCGCAGCCAAGTTTTGAGTCTCTGCAGAGTGCTGAGCCGACGGCTGAGTTCCGGCCGTTTCGACAGCTAGATCTAACTGTCGAAAGCCATCGGAGCTCAGCCATCAGAGTCTTGACTCTTTTCCTATTACCCACTCTACTACCCTAAGTACCAAGTACTCTGGTGCGTTATGGTCCACCTGGTTCCTTACCACACTTCCTTCGTTCGTTTATATATATATACATACTTCGACGCTGGTATATATATATATATACTAGCAGAATGGCCCGGCGTTGCTCGGGATTCTAAACATATATTGGTATGTTTATCCCTCCTTTCTGAAACAGTACAGAGAAGTACGGAATACCTCGGCCTCGGGATGGTGTCTATATTTTGTGCTTATAAAAAAAATCCGTCGTAGATTACCAGGGTTTTTATCCATGCAAAGAAAATCAATTCTTTATCGCAAAATAAATACTTTTGTTTATATTTTGTTATTGTGTATGCAAAAATATCTGTACACGAATATATAATTATATATATATATATATTAAAATAACAGATTAAAGTTTAAGCAAAGAAAGTACAATAACTAGGGTAAGAACGGGATGGAAGAAGTTCATGGAGCTACTACCACTGCTAGCTGCAAAAGGCTTTTCCCTCAAAATGAAAGGCAGACTGTATGATGCGTGTATACGAAGCTGAAGCATATAGACAATAAGTCCCACCCTCTCCAACTGCAAAGTGGTCGTGGAGGTGCCACGGCGAAAAAGCACCCAGCCCACACTGTAAAGTGGACGTGTAGGCACCACGGAAAAAAGCACCCAGCAGGCACTGTAAATGAGATTGGTGTTAGGAAGGGAATCCAGCTGTAGAAATCAAGCCAGAATCAGTTTCCATATGAGTAATACAACGTCAGCCGACTGGACACTGCTCACAACAGGACAACCTGCCTAACCCATGCTAGCGTGGAAGAACGGACGTAAAACGGGGATGATGATGATGCTGATGATATATATATAAATCTACATACATACATTTATGTATGTATATAGCTATACATTTATATATTTTGTATATATGCATGCATTTATATTTAAGTGTGTGCATATGTGCCTATAAGGATGTTGACGTGATTTATGTTTTGTTGGTAAGGAGAGAATTTTGTCTCCAGATTTTATTACCTAGGGAGATTAAATACCACAACTTTTCAACCTCATCAAACACCAATACCGGCCTGTGAGTGTATGTATATATGTGTATATATGTATGTACGTATGCATGTGTGTGTATGTTCATATGTATAAGTATACACCCACACCTTTCATCACCATTGCTTCTTTTTCTTGTTGTTTCTGTGGAAGTTGTTCTTGTGACTGTTGTCATAGTTGATGTTGTTCTTATTTTCCTTTTCTTTGATTTCTTTCGTTTTTCTTTTATCTCCCTAGGGAATTCGTTGCCAAGCTTCTTCTATTTATTTTCTACGTTTCTTTTAGATTTATTTAAGGTATTTTTCTCGTATTTTTTCCTCAGCTGGCTTGTGGGCCGCTTAAACTCTTTGCATTTTAATTAGTAAAAAGTAAGGGGGACAAAAGATGGTTTGTCCCCAGTTCCTGAAAGAATGGGGGGGGGTCCTCTGGTACCCCCCTGAAACAAGGACATTGGTTGTGTAGTATATCACTCTATCGTATAGTATGAATTGTAATATAGTGTAGTGCAAGTAGGGTAGATACCCTGTTGTAATAAGATGTTCTGATTTTATTAGTCATCTAAAATATTACACAACATATTAGTTACACTGTGTCAGGTCCATCATTAATTAGTCAAGCTTGAATTATATGTAAATAAGCCTTCACTATATGTAAATAAGCCTTCACCAATAATAGTTTGTTTCATACATCTACATCTGGTTGTAAGTAAATGATTATTGATGCACTGTAATGATATTGAATTGCAGGCATCCATCACTCTTAATCTGATATGTAAACATAGAAAAGTTTGTGTGATTGGCAGAGTCATTAAAGCACCAAACTTCTGATATTTGATTTTGACTCTTTCCATTCTGTATTGAAATCCTACTGAGGTCAACTTTGCCTTTCATCCTTACAAGTTTTGATTTAATCAACTTTCCCCTTTCCCTAAATTGCTGGCCTTTTGCCTAAATTATAAACCATCATATGTAAACATTGTATATGGTTTCATGTATTCCTTAATGTTATATTATATTATAGTTTCATATCCCAGAATGATGGGAGTAAAATACCACAAGATATCTGCTGCATGATTACTTAATAATAAATCGAATGCTGGCTTGTTTTTTTACATAATGAATTTTACATAGACAAACAAATATGTGACAATCAGAGGTACCAGATTCAACATTTCTTACATTTGTCCATCTTACAGCTGAACCATGTGAAGTGACCATTTGGACTGGAGATGTCCCAAATGCTGGGACAAATGCCAATATTTACATCAAATTATATGGTAACAGAGATAAATCTGAAGAATATAGTTTAAATAACAAAAGTGACAATTTTGAGCAAGGTTCAGTTGATACATTTAAGGTAAGTGTTGGTGATGGTGGTGTTGGTGGTGGTGGTGGTAGTTGGTGGTGGTGGTGAAGGGCAGTGGTGGGGCAGCAGAGGTGGAGTAGAGGTAGCAGGGGAGGCAATAGAGGGGTGTGGTTGAGATCATGTTGGTATTTTTTGTGGAAGACCTTCAGGTAATCATACATGCAAGTCTCCCCTCTCTATGACACCAAAGTTGGGCAAAGGAAAGACACTGATACACCTTAACATGACACCGATGAAGTTACAGACAGCCTGGAGCAATGTGGACACAATGCACCACCTCTTCTGGGAATTGAAATCATGAGCAACACCCTAACCACAAGGCCACATATTTTCACACACACACATGGGTAATATATATATATATATATATATATATATATATATATATGATCCATGCAAACATGGAAAAGTGGATATAAAAATGATCATGATACACACACACACACATCATAATCATCATCATCACCATTATTTAAAAGGGCAGTGAATTGGCAGTATCGGTAGAGGGTCGGACGCCATGCTTTGCAGCATAGTTAGGTCCCTTTACGGTCTGAGTTCAAATCCCGTCGAGGTTAACTTTGCCTTTCATCCTTACGGGGTCGATAAAATAAAGTACCAGTAATGCACTGGGATAATTGCTGGCCTCGTGCTAAAAGTAGAAACAATTATTTAAAGTCCATTTCCCCTATTAGCAAGGGTTGTATATCTATATATATATATATATATATATATATATATATATAACCAAAGATTAATATGGTTCGTTGATTACTCAATGAATACACTTTTACAATAGATTAAAAGCACTCAACAAGAAAGTTTTCCTGGAGTTTTTAATATTATTCAAAATATTAACAAATGAAAGATATTCACATAATCAAAAGATATGTTTTATTATATATATTTCAAAGGTACTGTGTTGTTTTTTTCAGTATGTCCTTGAAATATATATAATAAAACATATATTTTGATTATGTGAATATCTTTCATTTGTTAATATTTTAAATAATATATATGTATATATATATATACACACATATATATATATATGATAAAGAGCACAAGAGCGTCTACAACATCAAAAGATTTTTATTGGCTTACAATATTTCTTCCTGACGTAACCGTAGGATTCTTCAGAGCTATAAAAGAGGTTATAAAAGATATATATATATATATATATATATATATATATATAAAGAATTTGAAGTTGGAAAGCCACGACAATGCAGGTTTGAACGGAGAAAAAATTTAAAACGTAAGAAATATGTTAATTTATTCATATGTCCCGATATTTCGAGATAATATCTCTTCATTCAAGGAAAATAAAGAAACTATTCCAGTGTCCAATGTGGCTTGCTATACTATGCTGTCTTTATTATTATGTGGATTGGCAGTATCAGTAGAGGGTCGGACGCCATGCTTTGCAGCACAGTTACGTCCCTTTACGATCTGAGTTCAAATCCCGCCGAGGTTGACTTTGCCTTTCATCCTTACGGGGGTCGATAAAATAAAGTACCAGTAATGCACTGGGTAATTGCTGGCCTTGTGCCTAAAGTAGAAACAATTTTTTTTTTTTTTTCTAACCTTTTTTGTGTTAAAATTAAGGTCTGGACAGGTCAAAGAGGTGACAGAGTTGTTTCCCTTTAAATCCGCTTAGACACCTATATATTAATACGTGCTGACACACGCTTGTATGCATACATATGTGTGTAAGCTCGCACACAAATACGTAAATACGCGTAGATGGAATCGTGTAAACACATGAATGCATATACACGATTTCTCCCAGATAGATGATGTGGTTGTAAGTGGGCCTATGTGTGCCTTTTCATGTAGAGTCCAGTAGCCTTCTATGTTAGGTATTGTGTGCTTAGTTCTAGTCCATTATTGATTTACGGGTGTGTTTTGGCTATGATTAAGGCTTCCTTAATTCTGAGATTGCCAAGGTTTCTTTCTTTTGTTTCAACCTTAACTGTTATTTTTTTTTAGGTGTTTTTGCATTTCTCTAAGTATTTCTTGAAAAGGGAAGCGTTAGTGTTAATGTGTTCCTTAATCCTGATGTGTAGGTGTCTGGTGGTGCTGCCTATATAGAAGTTGTCGCATTTATCACACTGGACTCTGTATATGACGTATGCTTGATGGCATGTCTGCTATCGATGGGGCAGTTGGCCAGTGTGCAGTGTCTGTTGTATTCTCTAGGTATCCTAGATAGTTGTCCGCATAGTGAGGGCCCCGAGTGAGCTAGTTGTAAGTCTAGTCCTTCCCTACAGATGACCCTGCAGATAGCTGTTGTGTCATCACTGAAATGTGGGAGCTTCAGGAAGGTGTTGCTGGAGTTCGTGCTTTGAATGCAGTGTTTCTTATTTCTAACTCAATTCACGGTGGATATCAGCTAACCGTTTAGCTTAAGCACTTCCAAGAAGTGTGTGGTGTGCATGTCTCGGTCTCCTGTAGTGCTGCATTTATTCTGGATACCTATCAGTTCATTCCTTATGTATCCGGACTTGGCACCAAGAGGAAGGGCCAATTCGAAATGGATGAACAGGTCCCTGCTAGCGGCTTTTCTGTAGAAGCTGGTGTGGATGCTGCCTTCTTCTGTTACCCTGAGTTGGAAGTCTAGCAAGGAGAGGGATCCAGTGTCATCATGGTGTTCCATGCTGAACCTTATGTTAACGTCCATGCTGGAGAATGTTGTGTATATTTTGTCTGCTTCTTCATGGGGTGCCGTAAGGATGAGTATGTGATCTACATATTGGGTGAAAAAGGCACAGGAGTGGCAGGTTTTGGGAGCCCAACGTTCCAGCTGGTTCATATAAGTGATGGCCCGATAAGCTGGATTCCATACAAGGTCTTGTTGTCTGTCTGTATGTGTGGTGGTAGAAGGTGAAGTAAGTATTATCCACCGTGATTGTTAGAAGCTGGTATATGTCTGCAGGGTGGAGGCCGTGGCAGTAAATGTTTTTGAAGACTATGCAGTCAGTCAATAAGTTGACAGCTGGGTGAGCGGGGACTGTAGTATAAAGGGAGACAACATCAAGGCTAAAGGCTATTGAGTCTAATTTGGTCTGGTTGGAGTTGGTGGAGTCTTTGTACAACTTCATCGGAACTACCAACATGCCTAGGCAAGGTGGAGAGTATAGGCTTAAGGATCTGGGTCCGGAGCCAGGAAATTTTATATAGAGCTCTCTCTATGCTGGAGATTATTATTTTTGTGGGTCTTAATGCGGTGGTAGAAAGTGGGCAGTCTGCTATTTCTGATGAGGAAGTTAATCTTACGTTTGTTTGGGAGTTGTCTTCTTCTGCAGATGTCAGACCAGATGGTGTTGACTTGCTCTTTGATCTGAGCTGCAGTTATGTCTGCACTTTTGTGAACAGTCTATTGTCACTCAGGTGTTCAAAGGCCAAGTCGTCATAGGTGGCCTGGGAGATGATGCAGAATTCCTTCCCTTTGTCAGAGGGTAGATAGATGAGCTTCCTTTCTTGCTGGTGTTTCAGGGTGAGTTGTTGGGTCTTGGAGAGATTTGGGGTTATCCTCTTCTGTTTTTCGTCAAGCTCACGGTTGGTGGGTGGTCTAGTTGGTATATCGAGAATTTGGTGGATTTGTTTGTTTTGGTAGAGTTGTTGCCAGTGACCGATATCCATTTTAGCTGGTAGGCATCTCGGCAAACATTTGTCTCTAGGTCGAGCCATAACCTATCACACAGTCTCTGTTTTAGTATGAATCTGGGACCAAGACTGAGGAGAGAGATTCTATCAGGTCCATGATGAGGTGTCTTGCATCAAGTGGTGTGCTGTTGGTCGGTGCACTGCTAGGCTCAGTTTTGGTGCTGTCCTGTCTGCCTCTGTTGGTGTTTGAGGGGGGCTGTTAACAAGATGACCTACCGTGCTGAGTTTAAGGAATTTTCGCTTTAAGCATTTTTTCTCGTGATCTAGACGGTGGTGGTAGCATCTGTCTATAACAGCGGTAGTCACTCTGAACAGGTGGTCTGGGGTTTTAGAAAGTTCAGGTAATAAGCTGGAAATTTTCTGTGTGTTGCTGTAGCGTGCGGTGTAGGTGTTGTATGAGTTTTTTTTATGCAGAACTTGTGTATATAGCTCAGTGACCATTTAAGGCATGGTGATTTGAAGCATGTTGGTAAGTGTAGGTTTCTAATTGTTTTTGGAACAATGTTGTTTTTAAGGCATCGTTTGAGGAAGTTTATTTGGCAGCTGTCTTTAGCACACCTCTCCGACAGCTGGAAGAGTTCCTTTGTGGTTGTAAACTGAGCCTGGTTCAGGCATAAGGAAAGAAGGAATTTGTAGTTTACTTGAAGCATTGTATATGGTATATAGCATTCGAAGTTGGAAAGCCATGACAATGCAAGTTAGGACAGAGAAAAAATTTAAAACATAAGAAATAGGGTTAGTTTTCTATGTTAATTTATTCATATATCCTGATATTTCAAGATATCTCTTCATCCAAGGAAAATAAAGGAACTATTCCAGTGGCCAATGTGGCTTGCTATACCATGCTTGCCAGAAGTGGTTTTATTATTTATTTTATTTATTTATTTATTTATTTATTTGTTTTACCTATTTTTTTTTTTTTTTTTTTAAAGATTTCTACACAGTTTTCTGTCTACCAAATTTCACTGGCTATGCCTTAGTCAACTTAAAAGCTATGGCAGAAGATGTTTATCCAAGGTTCCACACCATGGAATTGAACCTGGACTGATATGTTTGTAAAGTGAACTTCTTACCAAACAGTCACAGTTTTACCCAATTCTAATCTGATGACACCACATGAAATATAATAAATATATTGAAATGTTCTAGAATCCTTCAGAGTTGAATTTGTTTGGCAAGTGACTTCATCTGAGACAATGTGTTGAAAATGAAGCAATTACATCATGGAAGAGTTATTTTAATAATCAAAAAAATAATACACACAAAAATAATTATATTCACTATTCACTTATTGTGAAAGTGTATGGCCTAGTGGTAAGGGTGTTGGACTTATGATCATAATGTTGTGGGTTTGATTCTTAAGCTTGGTTGTGTGTTGTGTTCTTGAGCAAAACACTTCATTTCACATTACTCCAGTATACTCAGCTGAAAATGAGTACCAGCAATAGCTGGGGATTTAACCTGCGATGGCATGGCATCCTGCCTAGGAGGAAGTCTTGTACTCTCAGTTGCTTTATGCCATGAAACTGGGATAAGCACCAGCCTGATGAGTCTCCTGGTTTGAGAGAGAGACTTTAAATTCACTTATTTCATGCTATCAAAATATTCATCATACCTCTGTGGCCTGGTCACTAGCACAATTGCATTGTAACCAATGGCTGGTTGCTGAGTTGCAGTAAAAGTTATGGTACCATGAAAAGTGAATATAATAGTTTTTTGTGTTTTTTACAAGGCTAAATAAACAGATTTTCTAGAAAACTTACCTTAAACCTATTGCAATCTTTAATTTTTATATTTTTGCATGTTGTAGATAGAAATACCTGACATTGGAGATTTACACAAGATCTTGGTTCGTTGTGATGGTAAAGGTTTGTTTGCAGGCTGGTTCCTACATAAGGTAAAGAAAGCTTATTTTTAGATGTTACATTTTTCCTTCACTGCTTTCATTGATCCAGGCAATATTTCATCAAACTCTAAGATTTCTAAATATTTGTAAACCATCATCATTTGGGTCACCCAATCATTCACCAGATGGGATTTTTCCCCCATTTTCATATTGACAACTGCACATTTTGCAACACCAATTCTATGTCCTAGCTGCACCTTCAGACTGTCTGTACTTCAAAAACAGTTTCAAACTGTCCATAAACAACAGGTGGTTTAAGTATATTATTACTTTGGCAGTATCGGTAGAGAATCGGACACCATGCTTTGAAGCATAGAGTTATGTCCCTTTATGATCTGAGTTCAAATCCCGCCGAGGTTAACTTTGCTTTTCATCCTTACGGGGTCGATAAAATAAAGTACCAGTAATGCACTGGGTAATTGCTGGCCTTGTGCCAAAAAGTAAAAACAATTATTATTTGAAACTTCCTTTTAATTCTACTTCTTTCCCAAACCATATTGAGTGTCAACCTGACACCTGGGGCAACATTTTATAATACGCACATTTTACAGATGATGTCACAAGGGCACAAACAACAGTAAATGTATTTGCAAGGTTTTTAAATTGATAATGCCCTTCTCAGGACATGGACAATGCCAGTCAGCACTATTTTCTGTATAGCTTGCAGAGATGGCTTTCCAGGTATTCAGTCCAAATATTTTTCAGTGCCCTTTTTTATTATTCCAAATGCACTGATATTGTACAGGCTTTAAGATGCCACATTTTTTTAATTTCAATTGATAGATCTTAATACTTCTTGAGATTTCCAAACTCTTTCAAGGAGATATTACGATCTGATGGAATGTTCATGTCAATTAAGAAACATGTTTTCTCTTTATGGTCCTTTACAATTATATCAGGTCTGTTGGCTTTGATTGTTCTGTCAGTATTCACAGCGAAATCCCAGAGGATTGTCATGTTCTCGCCCCCTGTTACTGCATCTGGGTGATGGTTGTACCATTTTCCCTCTGTTTTCAGACTATAACACCTGCACATTATCCAGTGTAAGTATTACCCCACTCTATCATGCCTCGTTTTATATTCTTAGGGAAATGATACCTTGCAACTTGAAACCAAGTGGTCAATGGTCTCAACATGGTCATTACAGAATTGGTACTTTGGGTCAATTCCATTTCTGATCACATTGGCTTGAAAGTTGTGTGTTGGAAGACACTGTTCTTGTGAAGCCTCACTCTCTGCCTTTAGCCCAGAACTCCGCAGTCACTGATGGGTGAGAGTTTGATCTACATCAGGTTCTTTTCTATGGGGAACATACTGCTCATGCATTGGTTTTTGCTCCCATTTAGTGTACAGTCTCTGTTGGCCTTCATGTTTTGCCAACACTTTGAGAATCTTTGCGGCTTTAATTGTAGAATTGCCATCATTTTCAAACTGTATTCCCAGTTCTTCTGCAAACTTCCTACTTTCCTTTGTGACTGAATGTAACCTCTTCCCTACCTTCATGAACTGTGACCATTTTCATCATCCAGTCATCTGTAGTTTTAATGTACTGATTGAGTCCAATGGTTGATATCCTGTATGAAAGCTCTAGCTGGATCATTCCTCTACCTCCATTTTGTCTAGGGAGATAGAGGCAATCCACATCTACTTTTTGGGTGATATATTCTATTACAGGTCAAACGTTTTCTCATTTTGGTGTCCATTCTCTTAATTTTATTAACATTCCAATTTATGATATTGAAACTGGGATTGCCAGTGCGTTTATGGCAGATAATTTATATCTCAAGTTGAGCTTCGTTTTCAAAACAGTATGCACTCTCCAGCAGCATTCCTTCCTGATTCTCTCTTTCATGCTGGCATGGTGAATACCTTGGCCTTCATTGATCCCTAGATATCTGTAGGCTTGGTCCTGTTCTAGTTCCCTAATTATTGTATTCACATCTATTTCCATTGAGTTTATGCTTGTCATTCTGCCTTCCTTGAATGTTGCTTTGGTGCATTTTCCAGTCCAAACTCCATCCCCACATCATTGCTGATCACTTTGACTGTCTTCAGCAGTCCTTCCAATTCTTTGTCATTTTTGGCATACAACTTCAAGTCTTCCATATAAAACAGGTGATTTATGGTTTGGTTTCTGTATTGTAGCCACCATTTGTTTTGTTGTTGAAACCTAAAGACAGCAGTGTGAGTGCAGTGAAAAATATCAGAGAAGAAAAAGAATCACTTTGAAAAACACCACAGTTAATACTTTCTTATGCTGCTGGAATTTATAGTGCCATCACTGTGTATTCCATATAGACATTTTGTATATTCAGGAACACTGTCAAATGCTTTCTTATAGTCAATCCAAACAGAACTCAGATTTCTATACTTGTTATGACAGTTTTCCAGAATCATACAGTTAATGAGAAGTTGATCTTTGCATCCGTAAGATCTATGGCGACAACCTTTCTGCTCAATAAGGAATAGATGATTTTCATCTATAAATTTGTAGGTTGTCTCAGTCAAGGTTGAGGTGAGAATTTTGTATGATGGGGGGTGGCAAGTGATAAGACGATAATTTTTTGGAGTATTTGTTTCTGTCGTCTTTACCAACATATCATAGGTAGCAGTTAGGAAAGATAACCAGAAGTTTGGCACTATATCAATGCCAGGAGATTTCCATTTGTTGGCTTTCTTTAGTGCCAATTCCAGTTCTTTCACAGTTGTGTCTTGCTAAGTTTGCCTTTCTAAATCTTTGTATGTTTCTTCCATGTTCTTTATCCATTCTGCATTTGCATTATATGATTTTTATGTACTCCATACTGGTTTCCAGAATTCTTCAATTTCATGAATTGAAGGAGGTTCCTTTACTTGAATTGTCTGTGTCCTATAAAACCTTTCAGCATAAAATATAAACAGCTAATTTTGCCTGTAAAACCTATTTCACTTTTCAAATCTTCTGCTTCTTTGAGCTTTCAGCTGTACTTTCTATCTCAGGGTTTCTTTGATTGGTGGAACATCAGGTTTTGAAGTTACATTGTATTTCGTAATCACTTACCTTCCTTCTCTTGATTTGACAGGTTTCCCAGCACAGATTTCATCCAGGATTGATATTTCTCTCCTCATCATTTCAAATTCTTTCTTAATCTTTATCTTCAAGGGTGGTTTCGTGAGTGTTGTTTCCTTTTCGTTTTTTCCTTAACTCACATTTCCTTTCTATTACCATTTCTGCTGCATAAATAACCTCATTCAATTCTGATATATCAGACTCCACCTCTTCAATTATTTCTTTAACAACCTGATTTCCAGTTCTTATGTGTCTTTTGTTCTGGTTGTTGCTTGTCAATTTTGTAAGGACTCTCTTTCACCCATACTATGTTTTTTTTTAAATATTCCCAGGTCATTGAGAATTTATTGTTTTGTTTGTTCTATCTGATATTATGTTCATGAGTAGAAATATCCTCATCCATATTGTCAACCTGCCCTTCAGCTTGACCCTGTTCTATTGTGTTTATGATACCTTCAATGTTCTGTGAAATATCTCCTTGTGGTAACATAGTCAATACATTTTGTGTTGTCACTTCTGTCACATATTTATTCCTATCCCTTTCTGATATTGGTATTTCCAAATCTTTTTCAACTTTCATCTTAATTTTATTCAACTCTGCCTCTGTTAATCTCTTGTTTCTAAGAATATCTCTTCTTACATTTGAAAGTTTGTTTTCGTCCCTTTTCTGGATTTCTTTCCCTCCATACCCTAAAAGAATTTACTGTGTGTTTTAATTCTGTTGGTTTGCCTAATGAGTGATAGAATGCATATATCACTTCCTTATACCCTTGTCGAGCCTTCTTGAGTCTTTGATACGTCAATTTTTTTGTTTTTCTTGTGGTGTTGACCTTGAAGGGCTTGGTTGAGATTATTCTTGTTCAAGTGACAATTCAAGTCCATATTTGGAAAATAACTCGTTTCAGCTGTAGGCTTTTCGACCTTAGTCTGAATCCTCCCTGAGGGATGCAGTCCTTGTTGACCCTGGTGACGACCGATCTGGTATGTGTTTTTGTCTGTAGACATTGTGGGGCTTTTTTTTGTTGTTTCTTTATGCATTCTATCCTTTTTCTCCAAGGGATAATTTTGTTCAAGATATCACCTCTAGGACGAATATCAACCAAGATTAGTGAGCTCATCCTGCCCATTATTATTAGTGCTTTCCTTAATGTTTTCTTCATGTAAACATTTTGTGGGAGGTAAAGAAATCATTATCATCAGCAGCAGCATCTGCCACTATCATTAGTAATCCTATTATCACAATTACTGTTGCTGTTGTTGCTACCCTCTGTAGTCTTGAGTTTTCAGCAGCAACCCAGACATAGTCAGATGTTTTAGCCCCCCTCTCTGACTCTGGGCTACCATATTATTTTGTTGGTCATAGGGAGAAGCTGTTACTATCATTCATGGTATTTTATTGGTCTACCAGAGATGCATGGTTACTGTATTCAGGTGGTCAAGACAGGTGCTGATTAAAGAAGTGTTGTAAAGTAAAAGCAACAATAACAGACACAGTAGTAACAGAAACGGAGAGGAAAAGGGAGAGAGCCCAACAGCACAGAAAGAGAAGGTGGAGCTCTCTCCCTCTCTGTCTCTACTGAGTCTGTTATATTTGCTGTCAACACCCACTTCATGGAGGACCGGGAATGCTATGGCTACACTAAGGTTACAACATCTCCATCTCTTCCTGAATGATGAACATGTCTGATCACCGTTTGCAAAATGCATCTTATCTCAGTTACCTTCCTTGATGGAGTCCTGGGTGAAGCAGAGACTGAAGGGGAGCACTTGGAAATTGGAATGTCTTCAAGCATTCACAGACCTCCACTAATCAGGCAGTATGATCAGTGAATACTCTACCACAGCGTTCTATAGAGGGTTAGTGGCCAATAAGAGTGATAATATTCTTGGGGAAACTCTCAGCGTCAACGAAAATCAACTAGTCACTCCTTTCGGGAGGACTTTCGTTCTAGGGCCCATGGACAATTTCCAGAAATCCCTGGCCTGGCAGTGCTACCAGGGAGCTTTGCCAGTTCAGAATAAACTCTACAGGGTATATCCAAGATGTGTATACCATCCTGTATGCAATCGTTTAGTATCTGAGCATTGTTAGTTTGTGGGTTTATGTCGAACACTTGCAGCCACATGTAGGACAAATCTGACTATTGGTTGACTCCACTGTGAAGATTGCCCCACCATCTTCCTTAAATAAAGAAGGGAAGGCTATTTTTATCTGTCTTGTGGCCATGGCAAAAAAGGTTGTATACTAGACTCGCTTGAAAGGATTGAAGATGAGCACTTTTCAGTGAGCACTGATTAACTTCTTCAGGTTCCACTGGAAGAGGAAAATCAGTGTGGAGAGGGAAGTGCTTATTTCAGAGCAATTTGTTGAAAGGTGGATGAGAGAAGCAAGCATGGTCCGAGTGAATGGGCCCACTCTGAGTGTAATCCTGTAAACCAAAGGTCCTTTGAGTTGTGCATTCGCTTTCAACTTTCCAACACCCTTCTTAGACTTATTTCTGTTCCCAGTAAAGCTGTTTTCTGCAACAATCCTGTTCTGATGGAAATTCCTAACTTCACAAGTCATACATCCAACCTTCTACTAACTGCTCCCAGTGCGACAACCACAATCGGTACCACTTCTATGTGTCTGATTCTCCATAGTTTCCTGATTTCTCTCTTCAGCTCCTGGTATTTCTCAACTTTCTCACTTCCCTTCTCATTCACCCTGTGGTCTCACAGTGAAGCAATATCCACAATACATGCCTTGTTATTCTTTTCTGCAACAACAATGTCAGGCTTTCTAGCCACGATAAAATGGTCATGTCCCACAAAATCTTATACTGTTCACTTTCAGCCACCCTTTCCAGTTGGTATTCATACCATTTGTCACTTCTGCTCATATCATGCTTATGACAGAGCTTCCAATGAACCAATCTGCCAATGGTGTGCCTTCTCTTGTACTCTTTCTGAGCAAGCATCTTACATTCACTAATAATGGTGTTTATTGTCTCACCTTTCTCACCACACAGCCTACAAGGTGGGGAATTCACTGACTTATCAATATTGAACTTGATATATGTCATTCTCAGTGCCTGTTCCTGGGCTACAAAAATAAGTGCCTCAGTTTAACTTTTAAGTCACCTTTCCTAGTTTATTCCCAGTTCCTATCTTTGTCAACTGTCTCAGGCATTTCACGTACGAATTGACCATAGATTTTTTTTCTTCCATCAATTCAATGTGTCATTCTGTCTGTCTTGTTTAAATTCTCCCTTTCCATTGCTTTATCACTGTTTAGGACTTTTATCTTTCTTACTCCTGCCATCAATCTCTCCTTTGAATTCTTTACATACCATGCCAGATTATTTTCCTTTGACTTCACATACATTTCACGACTAATGAGACCTCTTCCTCCTTTCTGTCGTGAGAGATACAACCTGTCCATGTTACTTTTAGGGTGGTGTCATCATTTTCCTGGTTTCCTTGTGGTGTCATCATTTTCCTGGTTTTTCTATCAAGCTCCTTAATTTATCACACCAGCACTTAACCTTAGCACTGCAACAGCCCATGTGTTGATATAGCCAGTATCTTATTCCTACCACTTAACTTTGTCTTTAACACCAACTTTAATCTCTGTTTATATTCCTTTGATAATAGTTCTTTCATTTCCAGGATGCCTAAGTATTATACCCAATGTCATCAATACCCTTCATAACTTGTCCATCTGGTAATTCAATTCCTTCCATCTTATCAATTCTACCTCGCTTCAGTAGTAGCACCCCACACTTTTTTATGCCAAATTCCATTCCTATGTCTGTACTGAATGTAAGAACTCTCTGTACAAGGGAATCAATATGTTCATAGGATTTCCCATAAAGTTTTAGGTCATCCATGAACAACAGATGGTTTATCCTTAACTCACGTCCTCCCCACTCGTAGCCAGCCTTTGACCTCAACACCATTGAAAGTGGAACCATTCACAGTACAAACAACAAAAGTGAAAGACTGTCTCCATGAAATATTCCGCTCTTGATCTTCACAACTCCCAATGTTTATCTACATGGTGTCAGCTCAGTCTCCCAACCATCCATACTGCTCATAGAAACTGTCTAATGTTAGCTGCAATACCAAATATTTCCAAACATTCTACTATCCAACTATGTGGCACCATGTTGTAAGCCTTGCAGTAATCAATCCAGGCCATGACAAGATTTGTGTGTCTCCTTTTACAATATTTAAGGATCACCTTATCAATCGACAATTGATCCTTAGTTCCCCTGCTTCTTCTCCTACATCCCTTCTGCTCTACAGGTAGTGTCTTCTCCAGGTATTCATACATTGGCTCAGCAATGACACCTGTCATAAGTTTCCAAATAAGAAGGTGGCAAGAGATAGGTCTAAAGTTGTCAACTTCATTTCCATTGCTGGGTCCTTCAAAGACAAGGTCATTCTCCCAAAGGTTAACCATTCTGGCACCCTCTCTTCTCTATTGAAGATCTTATTCAGTTGCTCAGCAATTCTCCCATGAGGGTCCCTCAGCTTTTTCAACCAGAATCCTTGCACATCATCTCTGCTGGGAGCTGATTAAATTGTTGGTTTCTGTGATGGTTAGATTGGCACCTTGTCAAGGATGTTGTTCGCTTTGTTAGTTATTTCATTTAGCTGACATTGGTTTCCTTTCTGAACATTTTTTGGATTACTGCCTCAGAGTTTAGCAAATGTTGGAACTCTGTTTTGATTTTTTTTTTCCGCTACACATTTTTCACCATCCCCCTTCCTTCCTTTTAGCTCATTCATCTCATGAGTGGACTGACATGTGGAAGGATTGACTTTTATTTATATAGTCTAGCTGGCCTCCTGTGTCAAAAATGATGGTTAATTGTAATATCTATACATGTTTGTTTGTTGGTTGGCTGGTTAGTTGGCTGGTTCCTTCACATTCACACACACAAGTGATACAAACATACAAACACACAGCTATGTTGAATGAATAGGAGGTAAGGCAGAAGAGGTAAGGAGGAAAGAAGAAGAGACAAAGAGAGATAGAACAAGAGGAGCAAAAACAGAAAGAAGGATTTGTGAATGAGAAAGAGAAAGAGCGGGTAGTAGAAAGTGCAGAGTAAGATGGGGAGGGGACAAAAAGAATGAGAGAGTGTGATTATAGGAGGGAAATAGCAACATTGAGAAAGAAACAAAGAAGGAAGGAGAAAAGAGAGAGAGACAGAGAAAAGGCTGTGGGAGAGAAGAGATTATTTTTCCTTATCAATGTTTTATTATGAAGTTGTGAATGTAATTATGGCGAATACATTGATGTTTCATTGTCGGGTGTTATTAATTGTTCAAGATATTTTTACCTGGTAGACTTGAAGTCTTCTGTATGTCCCCTTGACTGTAAAATTGATCTGCAATTTTATTCCAGTGACCATCAATAATGACAGCAATAGTATTGAATGTATTTAAGTTTTAGAGACTAGGTTTGATATGCAGAAATTACCAGGATAACTGGATACAGGAAGAATCATCTCCAAATTTAGAAATTCATATTTTCATAAATAAGTTATTTACATAAGAGAAACCCTATAGTTTATGTTGATTACTGACACATAGAAGTGATTAAAGATGAAAATGATATTTTGATAATATATTTCTAGAATATAATTACATAAATGTTCAGCATATATGGACAGATGACATACAGGGATAAATGTATGAGTAACTTTGGAGAAATAACTTTTTACAGGGACAAATGTAGGTTTAGAACCCAGGACCTTGTGGTTGGAAAGTAATACATGTGTATCTGTGTGTATAAATATACATTATAGTGTAATGAATGTGTATATATATATATATATATATATATATATATATATATATATATTTTGTTAGAGATGCCTACTGGCTGTAGTAGGTTTTACTATGTATTTAGGTAAGGCAGGTCTTCTCTGTTACTGAGTACCGCCAAAGGTCTCGGTCCAGTGACATTGTCTTGGAGAGGTGTAAGTGTGTGAGGTCGGAGTTTATCAGCTCATCCCAGGTTTTTCTAGGTCTGCCTACTCCGTGGCTACCGTCTATCTTTATTGCCCTGCACTTTGTTATACAGCTATCGACTTTCATGCGCATCACGTGACCATACCAACGTAGCCTTCTCTCGAGTAAACAACATCTGATCCCTCTTATTTCTAATTTTTTCCTTAGTTCGTTTATGCTTTGCCGTTCACGTATATTACTGTTACACATCCAGCGGAGCATGCAAGCTTCGTTCCTCTCTAGTCTGCGTATATCCTCTGCACACAATGCCCAGGTCTCACTGCCATGCAGCATTGCTGTTCGTATGCAGGCATCGTACAACCTGCCTTTCATTTTTAGGGAGAACCCTTTAGCAGCTAATAGTGGTATAAGCTCTCTGAACTTTTTCCAACCAGTTCTGACTCTAGCTACTGTACTTTCAGAGCACCCTCCCCCACTGCTGATTTTATCACCCAGGTAACGGAAACTGTCCACTATTTCTATAGAACCCTCTGCGCAATTGAAAGAGCTAGTATTTTGTGGGCACTTGCTGCTACTTATTGCACCAGAGCACCGGCCACATGTAAAATCTATGTTCTTAGTTAGCTTACCTGTGATCCCACTACATCTTTTATGCACCCATACTTTGCATTTAGGACATAAAATGGAGTTTCTACCTACGCCTTTCCTACACACCGAGCACGACCATTTCCCAGAAGGGACCGCCGCCTTATTTTCTTTCCTACAAACTAGAACTTTAGTCTTAGCCAGGTTAATTTTAAGGCCTTTTGATTCTAGGCCGTGCTTCCATGTTTGGAATTTCTTCTCTAGCTCGGCCATTGATTCCGCTATGAGTGTCAGGTCGTCTGCGTATAGGAGTTCCCATGGGCAGCCGGTCTTGAACTCCTCTGTTATAGCCTGAAGGGCAATAATAAATAGTAGGGGGCTGAGAACAGAGCCCTGATGGACGCCAACTTTTACGCTAAACTCTTCACTATATTCGTTGTTAATTCTAACCTTGCTGACTGTTTCTTTATACATGGCTTGTATAGCTCTCACAAGCCATTCGTCAACGCCTAGTTTTCTAAGAGCCCACCAGATAATGGAGCGGGGGACTCTGTCGAAGGCTTTCTCCAAGTCGACAAAAGCTAAGTAGAGGGGTTTACCTTTAGCTAGGTACTTCTCCTGTAGTTGTCGTACAATGAAAAGAGCGTCTGTGGTACTTTTGCCTGACACAAACCCGAACTGCATTTCATCTAGGTCAATTCTCTCTCTGATTAGTTGTGCTATTACTTTTTCCGTGACCTTCATGACCTGGTCGATTAATTTAATGCCTCTATAGTTACTCCTATCTAGGGCGTCTCCTTTACCCTTATAACAGTTAACGATGATGCTGCTATGCCAGTCCTTCGGAACAACCCCATTCTGTACGACTTGGTTAACTATGCGGGTGACCATGGTGTGTCCCACCGTGCCAGATGCCTTCAGCATCTCAGCAACTATTTCCGAAGGTCCAGCCGCCTTACCCGTCTTCATATCCTTGATTGCCTTACTTATTATACTCCCCTCGACTAACACTGCTGGTCCCTCTATTGGGTCGATATGGGGGAGACTGTCTTTCTCCCATTTATTCTCCTCATTTAGTAGCCTTTCATAGTGACACTTCCAAGCTACCTTCTTATCAGCGTCGGTGATGGCAAGTGTGCCATCGACGTTTAGTACACACTTCTCCCCGACAATATCACGGTTTTCCTTGACGCATTGCCTAGCAATCCTGAACACCTCACGTTTTTGGTCATCGCGTTGTAGAACATGCTTGAACTTTCTTTCCTCAGCTTCCCTTCTTTCTAAGTACACTTGTCTCCTAGCTTCCCTCCTGGCCACTTGATAGTCTTCTCTACTTCCCCCATCCTGCCATACTTCATATATATATATAATAAACATATATTATCTCACAAAAGCCTGCTCAGTGCACTCCTCATGTGAATGGAGTTCCACTGAAGCATGTGGAGAAGTTCAAGTATCTCGGGGCTGTGTTCATGAGTGATGGAAGGCAGGAGGCTGAATTAAGTGCAAGAATTGCAGGAGCTGGGGCAGTAATGTACCAGCTTCAGCATTCAGTAATCAGAAGAAGGGAGGTAGGTGTAAAAGCCAAACTCAAACTCACTAATCTTCAATTCAGTATTAGTGCCAACCTTTACCTATGGTCATGGTAATGACCGAAAGAATACAATTGCGAATAAAAGTGGCCGAAATGAGGTTCCTCTGAAGGGTCTTTGGGGTAATGTGACTTGATAGTGTATAGCTTGGAGATCAGAGAGTCACTCTAGGTAGAGCCGCTAGTATATATATATGTATGTATTCTTTATTATGGGTAATTGATGAGTCTTGTTGCTCTGGAGTTTCATCTGTGCACACACAGGATCCTCAGATAAGGCACTCATCCACATACCAACCAACCTACTTACCAACCTACCAAATGCCCTACACACATGTATCTACTTGTCTACTTACTCATCTACTCACCCACATTGCCATAGTTTAACGAGTGAAATCATTTAAAGAGTATAAGCATACCTGCATATGTTTCCTTAAATCCCTATTTAATTAGAAGGTAACTGAATAGAATTGCTGTATCTATCTGGTTTACAATAGGTACACTGATCCCTGAGTCTATCTGGTTTACAATAGGTACACTGATCCCTGAGTCTATCAGTTTACAATAGGTACGCTGATCCCTGAGTCTATCTGGTTTACAATAGGTACACTGATCCCTGAGTCTATCAGTTTACAATAGGTACGCTGATCCCTGAGTCTATCTGGTTTAAAATAGGTACACTGATCCCTGAGTCTATCTGGTTTACAATAGGCACACTGATCCCTGAGTCTCTCTGGTTTAAAATAGGTACACTGTATGCATTTGGTTTACAATAGGCACACTGATCCCTGAGTCTATCAGTTTACAATAGGTACACTGATCCCTGAGTCTCTCTGGTTTAAAATAGGTACACTGTATGCATTTGGTTTACAATAGGCACACTGATCCCTGAGTCTATCAGTTTACAATAGGTACACTGATCCCTGAGTCTATCTGCTTTAAAATAGGCACACTGAATACCTGTGTCTATCTGGTTTACAATAGGTACATTGCATCCTTTATGTACCTGCTTTAGAAGAGGTAAACTGTATCCCTTTGTATATCTACAATAGATACACTTCATCTTTGTGTGTCTTTAGAGGCCAGGAAGGACATCTGGCTGTAAAAACAATTGCCCCTTTTATTGTGGTAAGAAATTTTTGGGAGATCTTGAGAGCAGAACATCTTCAGAAAAGAAACCACCCTCAAACTAATATTTCAGCTCTTAACATCTTACACTGAAAGGGGGGTGGGCCACAACCAGGTCATGACTCCTGGGTGTCCTTCTGCTGACATTTAGCTATTCAGATATCTGAGACTTGTTTTGTTATATAATTGAATATACACAATTATGAAAAGAAGTGTGTGTGTGGGGGGGGGGGGGGGGGGGGTTAGATGATGTTTTTATACAACACAATATTTGAGAATAGAAACGTAAAATATAAATAAAATCAATAAAATTAAACAGTCAATCCAATAAAACAGTTTCAGTGAATAATTTTTCTTAATTTAGTTTCAATATCGAAAATAAGTTAATGATTTATCTGGAGATATGTGATTGTCTCTGATTTTATTACTAAAATTAATGTACCACAATATCGATAAATAATCAATACAGTTGGATTTTATTGTTTTATTTTTTCCCTTAAAATTATATCTGAAGTAGATGTGCAATAAATAAAGAAAAACATTTGTCTCTCCCTTACACAGCCTCCACTCCCTCCTCTGTCTCTCCGCTACTCATCCTCCACTCTCTCTTGCTCAGCCATCGCTCCCTTCTCTGTCTCTCAGGGGAGAGCCCCCACTCCCTCCGCCGTCTAAACCCGACCCCCACCCCCATGCTAAATGACATTTTAATGTGAAATCACTGAACCTGAACTATAAATATTTTAATAGAACCAAATAAAAATGTCAGCAAAATATAAAATAAACAATATTGATGAAAGAAAAGAGAGAAAATATTTACAACTAGCGGGACCCGGGACCCATAGAAATTCCACAGACGAAAAAATTAAGAGGAGTTATTTAAGAGACGTTCGTATTGTTGTATATTATCTCTTCTCTCCTTTTGTTTTGGTCTACTTTGCTCTAAAATGATATGCCTCTGTTCTTCATTCTTTTCCTCGCGTCTCTGTACACACATCTATTCATTACAATTGTGTGTGTGTATGTGCATACATTTATATGTCTGAGTATATAAATATAAACATGCAAACACACATACACTCACACAAGTGTAGCTAATCTTGGAACGCTCATCGCTATAGTGTTTCACCAGCCCTTTCCTTCCTCAATAATTATATAGCTGCGTACATATGTAATAATTATTTTGTATCATTTGTCTATTTATGAATATGTATGAATATGTATTTATATGTCGATGTGTGTGTGTGTGTAACTGAAGCGTAACATGAACAAATTGATGAAACACACCAAGAATTATAATTCTTGGTGTCTTTCATCACAACACTGTCACCTCCTTCTCACAACACTGTCACTTTCTCCTCACTTATGTGTTGTGAGGAGGAGGTGACAGTGTTGTGAGGAGGAGGTGACATTGTTGTGAGGAGATGACAGTGTTGTGAGGAGGAGGTGACAGTGTTGTGAGGAGGTGACAGTGTTGTGAGTAGGAGGTGACAGTGTTGTGAGGAGGAGGTGACAGTGTTGTGAGGAGGTGACAGTGTTGTGAGGAGAAGGTGACAGTGTTGTGAGGAGGAGGTGTCATTGTTGTGAGGAGGAGGTGACATTGTTGTGAGGAGGAAGTGACAGTGTTGTGAGGAGGAGGTGACAATGTTGTGAGGGGGAGGTGACAGTGTTGTGAGGAGGCGGTGACAGTGTTGTGAGGAGGAGGTGACAGTGTTGTGAGGAAGAGGTGACATTGTTGTGAGAAGGTGACAGTGTTGTGAGGAGGAAGTGACAGTGTTGTGAGGAGGTGACAGTGTTGTGAGGAGGTGACAGTGTTGTGAGGAGAAGGTGACATTGTTGTGAGGAGGAGGTGACAGTGTTGTGAGGAGGTGACATTGTTGTGAGGAGGCGGTGAGAGTGTTGTGAGGAGGGGTGACATTGTTGTGAGGAGAAGGTGACAGTGTTGTGAGGAGGAGGTGACAGTGTTGTGAGGAGGAGGTGACAGTGTTGTGAGGGGGAGGTGACAGTGTTGTGAGGAGGTGGTGACAGTGTTGTGAGGAGGAGGTGACAGTGTTGTGAGGAAGAGGTGACATTGTTGTGAGAAGGTGACAGTGTTGTGAGGAGGAAGTGACAGTGTTGTGAGGAGGTGACAGTGTTGTGAGGAGGTGACAGTGTTGTGAGGAGAAGGTGATATTGTTGTGAGGAGGAGGTGACAGTGTTGTGAGGAGGTGACATTGTTGTGAGGAGGCAGTGAGAGTGTTGTGAGGAGGGGTGACATTGTTGTGAGGAGAAGGTGACAGTGTTGTGAGGAGGAGGTGACAGTGTTGTGAGGAGGTGACAGTGTTGTGAGGAGCAGGTGACAGTGTTGTGAGGAGGAGGTGACATTGTTGTGAGGAGGCGGTGAGAGTGTTGTGAGGAGGAGGTGACATTGTTGTGAGGAGGCGGTGAGAGTGTTGTGAGGAGGGGTGACAGTGTTGTGAGGAGGAGGTGACAGTGTTGTGAGGAGGTGACAGTGTTGTGAGGAGAAGGTGACATTGTTGTGAGGAGGAGGTGACATTGTTGTGAGGAGGCAGTGACAGTGTTGTGAGGAGGTGACAGTGTTGTGTGGAGGAGGTGACAGTGTTGTGAGGAGGTGGTGACAGTGTTGTGAGGAGGTGACAGTGTTGTGAGGAGGAGGTGGCAGTGTTGTGAGGAGGTGACAGTGTTGTGAGAAGGAGGTGACAGTGTTGTGAGGAGGTGACAGTGTTGTGAGAAGGAGGTGACAGTGTTGTGAGGAGGTGACATTGTTGTGAGGAGGAGGTGACAATGTTGTTAGGAGGAGGTGACAGTGTTGTGAGAAGGAGGTGACAGTGTTGTGAGAAGGAGGTGACAGTGTTGTGAGGAGGAAGTGACAGTGTTGTGAGGAGGAGGTGACAGTGTTGTGAGAAGGAGGTGACAGTGTTGTGAGAAGGAGGTGACAGT
Source organism: Eledone cirrhosa (assembly GCA_964016885.1). NCBI lineage: Eukaryota > Metazoa > Mollusca > Cephalopoda > Octopoda > Eledonidae > Eledone > Eledone cirrhosa. The sequence continues at coordinate 191,474,319 of OZ024741.1, forward strand.
GTTGTGAGGAGGTGACAATGTTGTGGGGAGGAGGTGACAGTGTTGTGAGAAGGAGGTGACAGTGTTGTGAGAAGGAGGTGACAGTGTTGTGAGGAGGAGGTGACAATGTTGTTAGGAGGAGGTGACAGTGTTGTTAGGAGGAGGTGACAGTGTTGTGAGAAGGAGGTGACAGTGTTGTGAGAAGGAGGTGACAGTGTTGTGAGGAGGTGACAGTGTTGTGAGGAGGAGGTGACAGTGTTGTGAGAAGGGGGTGACAGTGTTGTGAGGAGGTGACAGTGTTGTGAGGAGGAGGTGACAGTGTTGTGAGAAGGAGGTGACAGTGTTGTGAGAAGGAGGTGACAGTGTTGTGAGGAGGTGACATTGTTGTGAGGAGGAGGTGACAGTGTTGTTAGGAGGAGGTGACAGTATTGTGAGAAGGAGGTGACAGTGTTGTGAGAAGGAGGTGACAGTGTTGTGAGGAGGTGACAGTGTTGTGAGGAGGAGGTGACAGTGTTGTGAGGAGGTGGTGACAGTGTTGTGAGGAGGAGGTGACAGTGTTGTGAGAAGGAGGTGACAGTGTTGTGAGGAGGTGACATTGTTGTGAGGAGGTGACAGTGTTGTGAGAAGGAGGTGACAGTGTTGTGAGGAGTCGCATTGTTGTGAGGAGGTGACAGTGTTGTGAGAAGGAGGTGACAGTGTTGTCTGGAGGTGACAGTGTTGTGAGAAGGAGGTGACAGTGTTGTGAGGAGGTGACAGTGTTGGGAGAAGGAGGTGACAGTGTTGTGAGGGTGACCTCCTCCTCACAACACTCTCACCCCCTCCTCACAACACCGTCACCTCCTCCCCACAACACTGTCACCTCCTCCTCACAACACTGTTACTCCTTCCTCACAACACCATCACCTTCTCCTCACAACACTGTCACATCCTCCGCAAGACACTCTCACCTACTCACAACACTGTCACCTCTTCCTCACAACACCGTCACCCTCTCCTCACAACACTGTCACCTCCTCTTCACAAAAGATCTGGTTTTCCATATGTCCTGACATATGTCATAACAACATGTGAATGATGATGGAAGGATTATAAGTTGCCCCATGTTTTGAATATCCCCATCTCTCCTCAGAGCATCTTGGAGATGAACATAATGTTCAGCCCTTAACTCTTCTTGATTGTTTTGAATGTAGAGCAGACGCTCACTCTCAACTTTAGTATACATATTAACCAGGTATTAATTAAATAGATCATGATACATGCGTAATCGACTTGATTGTTCTGGTCTTATCATCAGTTAGTAAGAATGGAAGTCATTTGACGACACCTTTTTGTTTGTAATTGGCTCTCCAGTTGCAGGTTCAATCTGTAGAATATTGAAATGATACCCATATTGTCCACACCACAAAATAAGAGGATACTGGAGAGCATCATAAGAGGTATGTGTCTCTGAAACATGTTTAAGTTTGTTATCTCAAGCACAAATGAGAATATCACAATTTGCATGGGGATCACCTACCACTATAAGGATGACTACTTCATTAGATGTGTGCTCATTAAAACGATGTACATGTTCACCATGGGGTCGTTTGTCAGCATGGATAACAATTTGATGATCACCTTGAGATTGGTGTTCAATAACTGTTTTAAAGGCTTGCACCAAGACATTGTTTTCATGCAACATATTTTACAATTGATGAACAATGTTTGTATCCAAATTTCTGAAGTTTTGACACCTCCTTCGGGTTTGTTGTTCTACGTCACTCATAAAGTTAAATGTGGAGGAACTTTGGTTGTTCATTTGTGGGCCAATGAGGTGATAGTCTTGCCCTTGAACTTTGAATGTCGGCATAAATCCATGTTCAACTATCTCCTTAGATGCACCAAACGATGTCATTTAAAATGTAGAGTTGTATTGTCTAATATTGTTCAGTAAATCCATTGACTGGATGGAAGTGTCTTCCAGAAGATCCATAAGAGGTTGAGGAGGAGTTGGTAGTGCTGGCAATCTTACCTTACCGCCTGAGCAGCACATGCCATTTGTTTCATTTGGAAATTTTAAAGCTTTACAGAAATGACAATTTGAGTTTAGCACACCAATTTGGACAGAATTATCATTTTTATAAGATTGAGATGGATCATATCTTAAAGCAGCACCAGGAGTTGTGAAAAACCAATTTGTACATGGTCTGTTTCTGAGAGTTATTATATTGGACCTATATCTAATCTGGCATGCTAAACGTTATGCCTTTGCTGATCTTGAGAAAGTCTCATCTTCCTTCTGTCTTGAGACTCCATCTGACATGCTACAGCATGCTTTTGCTTATCTTGGGAAAGTCTCATCTCCCTTCTGTCTTGAAACTCCATCTGAGATGCTGCAGCATACTTTTGCTGATCTTGAGAAAGTCTCATCTCCCTTCTCTCTTGGGACTCTCGCCTTCGGTTTCTTCAATCCTCCTTACTTTATACATATTTCTTGAGAGATTACCTCTTTTCTTTGGTGACATATTTTTTTTAATATTGTAAACAACATACACAGCTTTCTATGTGGCATATTTTTTCAGTATTGCAAACAAATAAGTATCAACATCCAAAAGAAATATATATCTTCCTTGCTTTATACGTGCTTCTTGAGCGATTACCTCTTATAAGCAGTTGTATATATGTCTCTATTTTTGTATGCAGTGTAAATTAACCATATACAAAATGTGACATCGTCATGATGGTAGTGGTATAAAATGTGCTGACACCTGCCACTTCATTTTTTTTCTCAAGAGTTTCACCTCCAGCCGTTCGTTATGTCAGTCAACACACATACACTCACACGCACATACACTCTAACATACATTCACATACATATACTAAGACAGACATATACACATACAAAATGTGACGTCTACACTCATATACACTCACACACATTTTGTATATGTATGTGTAGATGTGTGCGTGTAATTCTCTGAGGCCTAACGTATGTAATGAATACACAAATACACACACACTCACAGACACATACACACTCATATACAAAATGTGATGTCGTCATCATCATGGTGGTGGTATAAAATGTCCTTTACTATAGTTGACTACTATAGAAAGATTATTTTAGATAAAATGTTAATTGTTTTAATCAAAATGAAAATAAAAATTACATGTTGACACTCCCGGGGTCTAATACCGTGTAAAATTTAATTTGATTTGGTAGAGCCATTTGAGAATGCATAGGAACAGACAGACAGACAGGCAAAGAATTTTATATAGAGAGAGATAATGACCTTGACGCTCAAATATAAATAATGTAAATAACAATTCAAATGAAAAAAAAAAATAATAATAGATTAATTTAACAATAACACTGCTGAGGCATTTTCCTTATATTATTATTTATTACATTAATAGACAAATCCAGTTGATTCTCCTTTGGAGAATGATTACTATTCAGAATATGGAAAAGAATTCAAGAAGTTGAAATCGATTATTGTGATTGCCGAAATAATAAAAAAAAAAATTGAAAAAATAAAACTCAATGGTAAAATTATGAAATGAATTAGAGTAAAAAAAATTCCTTGTTGCTCAAATATGAATAATGTAAATAACAATTTAAATGAAAAAAAATATATATTGAATTAATTTAACAATAACCTCGTGACAGAATATTATATTCAACAACACATAATATTGATAAAATTTCATCAGTAGCGAGTATAATGTTTTATTTTAAATTGTCCACTTAATTATAGTTTGTTTTTTTTTCAGTTTTGGTTTTACTTTTGGTTTAATTTTTTTTTTTGTTGTTGGTTTGTTTTCTCTATCTAAACAACTTCATCATAAAAAATGTTTTGAACTTTTTCATCTTTTGTGTAATAATTGTTTCTACTTTTGGCACAAGGCCAGCAATTATCCCAGTGCATTACTGGTACTTTATTTTATCGACCCCGTGAGGATGAAAGGCAAAGTTAACCTCAGCGGGATTTGAACTCAGAACGTAAAGGGCCATAACACCTATGCTTGCAAAGCATGGTGTCTGATGCTCTCTACAAAGCATCGTGTCTGGTGATAATTGTTTCTACTTTTGGCACAAAGCCAGCAATTATCCCAGTGTATTACTGGTACTTTATTTTATCAACCCTGTAAGGATGTCTGGTAATAATAAAGATTATTAGGATCTTCCAATCTTGAAAGTGATACATATAGTTGTCCATGAGAAAATACTTCCTTTTTAAGATTGATACCAACTTTTTAAAATGTTTGACCTTGTGATTTATTTATTGTCAAAGCAAAAGATAGTTTAACTGAAAATTGTAATCTTGTAAACCTCACTGGCTCCTCTGCAAGTAAATTAATTCTTCGTAATAATACTAATTCATTTTTGTATTTTCCATTTAGTATTTTTGCTTCAATTACATTATTTGTAAGGGATTCCACTATTAACCTTGTTCCGTTGCATAACTTTGGAGTTTGTAAATTTCTCAAAAGAATAATTGGAGCTCCTTCCTTCAAATTCAATTCATGTGGTGGACATCCTGATAATTCTAATGAATTTAAGAACTCAACCGGACAATCTACTGCTTTATTTGTATCCACTACTTGATCTATAGAATTGTAGGTTCTTAATCTATGTTCTACTTTGTTAAGTAATCACATGAACTCAGAACCCAGACTATAAAGGGCTGTAACCCTTTGTTATAAAGCATGGCATCCGACCCTCTACCGATACTACCAATCCACTGCCCACTGGTAATAATATCATGTGATTGTCATCATTTGGGATCCTATTATCTCCTATTTCTAATAGTTTGCTTTTAAAAGCGAATACTCTTCGACCCTTGGCTTGGATTGGTGCTGTTTAATGTACAATAACTGTTCAAACTCAGTTTTGGCATACATATCAACTAAATACATTTGGAATAATCGTTTACATCTTACAATTTGATTCCAAGTATTTCTTAGTTGTAAATGATATACATAATATTACCAGCATGTAACATTCTTATTTTGAACTGTTTGATTTGTATTTGGGTTGTATAAAGGTAAATCAAACGAATAGCCATCATTTCCTCTCCAATGAATCAAAGGATATTGTAATAGATCATAGGATCTATGTTATTCATTGATTTTCCTTACAGTGTTATCTTTATAAGTAAAAAATGATGTTTCTTCGTGGAAATGCAATTCCAACCATTACTAATCCCACATCATTAGATATTTGGTCATTGTACCTCCATGTATGCTCACCAGCTGGTACTCTATCTGCACAAATTGACAATTGAAGATTTGGACTGTTAACAAAAGATGCCATAGTTTTAATTTGTCTGATAAGCTCACTATTTTCTAAAAGCATCTCTTGGATATGTCTTATAGTGTGTGTGTTTCAGAAAACCTACTATTTCTAATATTAATTTGTTCATTTAAATCATCAATAAAATAAACTTATTTAGGAATATTATCAACTGCATTATACAATGAACTTATTCTGTGATAAATTTGACCTTGGATGTCATTGAAAACAATTCGTTATATTTTTTTATATTCTTTAAGAAGTTTTTGGAATCCCGTGTTTCCCCCAGCATTAGTGTATTTAAAGGTTCAGGTAGTCTTTCAATTAAATTCAATTTAACTTTACCATTTGAGCAACATACTCCCTTAAGTTCATCTTTAAATAGTTTTGCACAATAATGCTTACAAACTACTGACATTGTTCCTAAATTTGATAGATTATCATAATTTTTACTTGGATTATATTCAAATGCTGCATTTGTAAATGATTTGACAGAACTACATAGTTCAGCATACCTAGGTCTTTTTACTTGAGTAACAATTTTTTGTTCCTTAGTCCTTAGTCTGAAAATGTCTTGCTTCATTGTGAGAAATTCTATTTTCTCTCTTAATTTATCTCTTTGTTTTTCTGTCAAATTTCCTCCCAACTCTTGGAGAGCTAATCTGTTTTGTTCTCTAATTTCATTTCTCCTTTGAATTGAGAGCCTTTCCCATCTTTGTCTTTAATAATCTCGATTTCTTTCACTCTGAATTTCTTTCTCTTCTTCGTTCATTTCCTTTCTCTTTCAGTGCTTTCTATCCGAGCTACTTGAAATTCACATTACATCATTAATATTATTGTTGTTTAAGTTAGTAGTTGCATTGAAATGGTTTTCATTATTATGTGGATTGGCAGTATTGGTAGAGGGTCGGACACCATGCTTTCCAGCATAGAGTTACGGCCCTTGCCATTCTGAGATCAAATCCTGCCGAGGTTAACTTTGCCTTTCATCCTTACGGGGTCGATAAAATAAAGTACCAGTAATGTAATTGGTAATTGCTGGCCTTGTGCCAAAAGTAGAAACAATTATTATGCCCTGTATTAATATTTATATCGTCATTTTCTGAAGTCACGTTAAATGAATTTATGTCATTTCCTTCCATAGTGAAAAAATATGGAAGACAAAGAAGAGATAAGATGAAATAAGAAAGGTTTAGGAAAAGAAAGAATATAGAGGTCCAATTGTTCTAAAAACGAAACACCCTGATCTTGAAATGAATGATTTCTACAGATACGTTCACTCATAGCAAACTTTCTATAGACACACAGTAATAGACACACTACATCAATATAAGACAGTAATAGACACACTACACCTCAATATAGAACAGTAATAGACACACTACATCAATATAAGACAGTAATAGACACACTACACCTCAATATAAGACAGTAATAGACACACTACACCTCAATATAAGACAGTAATAGACACACTACACCTCAATATAAGACAGTAATAGACACACTACACCACAATATAAGACAGTAATAGACACACTACACCACAATATAAGACAGTAATAGACACACTACACCACAATTTAAGACAGTAATAGACACACTACATCAATATAAGACAGTAATAGACACACTACACCTCAATATAAGACAGTAATAGACACACTACACCACAATATAAGACAGTAATAGACACACTACACCACAATATAAGGCAGTAATAGACACACTACACCACAATTTAAGACAGTAATAGACACACTACATCAATATAAGACAGTAATAGACACACTACACCTCAATATAAGACAGTAATAGACACACTACACCACAATATAAGACAGTAATAGACACACTACATCTCAATATAAGACAGTAATAGACACACTACACCTCAATATAAGACAGTAATAGACACACTACATCAATATAAGACAGTAATAGACACACTACACTTCAATATAAGACAGTAATAGACACACTACACCACAATATAAGACAGTAATAGACACACATAAAATCAATATAAGACAGTAATAGACACACTACATCAATATAAGACAGTAATAGACACACTACACCTCAATATAAGACAGTAATAGACGCACTACATCACAATATAAGACAGTAATAGACACACTACACCTCAATATAAGACAGTAATAGACACCCTACACTTCAATATAAGACAGTAATAGACACACTACACCACAATATAAGACAGTAATAGACACACTACACCACAATATAAGACAGTAATAGACACACTACACCTCAATATAAGACAGTAATAGACACACTACACCTCAATATAAGACAGTAATAGACACACTACACCACAATATAAGACAGTAATAGACACACTACACCACAATATAAGACAGTAATAGACACACTACACCACAATATAAGACAGTAATAGACGCACTACACCACAATTTAAGACAGTAATAGACACACTACACCACAATATAAGACAGTAATAGACACACTACACCTCAATATAAGACAGTAATAGACACACTACACCACAATATAAGACAGTAATAGACACACTACATTTCAATATATGACAGTAATAGACACACTACACCACAATATAAGACAGTAATAGACACACTACACCTCAATATAAGACAGTAATAGACGCACTACATCACAATATAAGACAGTAATAGACACACTACACCTCAATATAAGACAGTAATAGACACCCTACACTTCAATATAAGACAGTAATAGACACACTACACCACAATATAAGACAGTAATAGACACACTACACCACAATATAAGACAGTAATAGACACACTACACCTCAATATAAGACAGTAATAGACACACTACACCTCAATATAAGACAGTAATAGACACACTACACCACAATATAAGACAGTAATAGACACACTACACCACAATATAAGACAGTAATAGACACACTACACCACAATATAAGACAGTAATAGACGCACTACACCACAATTTAAGACAGTAATAGACACACTACACCACAATATAAGACAGTAATAGACACCCTACACTTCAATATAAGACAGTAATAGACACACTACACCACAATATAAGACAGTAATAGACACACTACACCACAATATAAGACAGTAATAGACACACTACACCTCAATATAAGACAGTAATAGACACACTACACCACAATATAAGACAGTAATAGACACCCTACACTTCAATATAAGACAGTAATAGACACACTACACCACAATATAAGACAGTAATAGACACACTACACCACAATATAAGACAGTAATAGACACACTACACCTCAATATAAGACAGTAATAGACACACTACACCACAATATAAGACAGTAATAGACACACTACATTTCAATATATGACAGTAATAGACACACTACACCACAATATAAGACAGTAATAGACACACTACACCTCAATATAAGACAGTAATAGACGCACTACATCACAATATAAGACAGTAATAGACACACTACACCTCAATATAAGACAGTAATAGACACCCTACACTTCAATATAAGACAGTAATAGACACACTACACCACAATATAAGACAGTAATAGACACACTACACCACAATATAAGACAGTAATAGACACACTACACCTCAATATAAGACAGTAATAGACACACTACACCTCAATATAAGACAGTAATAGACACACTACACCACAATATAAGACAGTAATAGACACACTACACCACAATATAAGACAGTAATAGACACACTACACCACAATATAAGACAGTAATAGACGCACTACACCACAATTTAAGACAGTAATAGACACACTACACCACAATATAAGACAGTAATAGACACACTACACCTCAATATAAGACAGTAATAGACACACTACACCACAATATAAGACAGTAATAGACACACTACATTTCAATATATGACAGTAATAGACACACTACACCACAATATAAGACAGTAATAGACACACTACACCTCAATATAAGACAGTAATAGACACACTACATTTCAATATAAGACAGTAATAGACACACTACACCACAATATAAGACAGTAATAGACACACTACACCTTAATATAAGACAGTAATAGACACACTACACCTCAATATAAGACAGTAATAGACGCACTACATTTCAATATATGACAGTAATAGACACACTACACCACAATATAAGACAGTAATAGACACACTACACTTCAATATAAGACAGTAATAGACGCACTACACCTTAATATAAGACAGTAATAGACACACTACACCTCAATATAAGACAGTAATAGACGCACTACACCTCAATATAAGACAGTAATAGACACACTACATTTCAATATAAGACAGTAATAGACACACTACACCACAATATAAGACAGTAATAGACACACTACATTTCAATATATGACAGTAATAGACACACTACACCACAATATAAGACAGTAATAGACACACTACACCTCAATATAAGACAGTAATAGACACACTACATTTCAATATAAGACAGTAATAGACACACTACACCACAATATAAGACAGTAATAGACACACTACACCTTAATATAAGACAGTAATAGACACACTACACCTCAATATAAGACAGTAATAGACGCACTACATTTCAATATATGACAGTAATAGACACACTACACCACAATATAAGACAGTAATAGACACACTACACCACAATATAAGACAGTAATAGACACACTACACTTCAATATAAGACAGTAATAGACGCACTACACCTTAATATAAGACAGTAATAGACACACTACACCTCAATATAAGACAGTAATAGACGCACTACATCAATATAAGACAGTAACAGACACACATAAAATCAATATAAGACAGTAATAGACACACATAACATCAATATAAGACCAATCATGTAATTCTCAACCCTAAGCAAACATAGAGCCTCTCTCTCTCCCACAAGCACACACACACATACATATCTCACTTTGGCAGTGTTGGTGGGAGCGAGTCGAGGTAGCAGTAAGAGTACATACAACAGTGACAGTAGGAGTAGATGTGTGACGTAATAAGATAGACGCTGCAGAAAGTTTTGAGATAGATAGATAGATAGATAGGTAGGTATATATATATAGGTAGATATGTAGGTAGATAGATCTGCGTGATTGTAATAATTATTTTTATCACAACAGATAAAATATGGATGGTAATTCAAGTTAATACACTTCTCAATGTTATCTAATGGTCACCGTATTTCAATGCAGATGTAATAATTATTTTTTAAGTGTGTCTGTTATGTATGTGTCTATATGTATGTGTAAATGCATGTGTTTGTAATTCTATATATATATATAAAACTGAGGGTGTGTGTGTGTCTGTACCCATATAACTTCTACAGTTTGCAACCAATTTTTTTTTAAAACATAACATGTGTTATGTTCCCAGAAGTGTTGTGAACTCATAAAATTTTCAAGTTTTTGTCTAATGCGGCCCCTAGGTGGACGAAGGCTGTCTCTGGATCACTATGACAATCATGTCACATATGCGAAACTTAAATAATTGTTGGTTAACATTTTACTCATCTTAGTGTGTTACATACTCTTTCTTTAGATAATGCCTCCAAGGAAGAGATCCACTGTTGGTAAAAAAAAAAAAGCTGAGAGAGGGAAATGAAGAAAAGCAAATGAATCACCAATGGAGGCTGCAATTAGACGATCGCAAGATGCTGAACGTAAAGCTACTGTAAGACCGTTATAAAATTACAAGGAGCGTTGTATTTGCCTGGCCAGGACTGCTGCTCGAGCTGCAGAGAATAAAGCGCAGTGTGTACTCTGCCAGACCAGGAATGCTGCCACAATTGCTGCTGCATGAGCTGAAGAGACCTCGGAAGACCGAAATAATGGTCTGGAGACTAATGTTTATCAAAGAGCTACTGGGCAGTGTATTTCAAGACCATAATGGTTATTAAAAGCATTTGACTATAACCCTGACCTTAATTATGCTAGCCATCCTGACATGAACATTGGCAATATGTCTACCACTTGCCCATTTCACAATGCCAAAACGTGGTCAAGAAAAACACCTGGTATGTGTTGCGCAAGTGGGAAGGTCACATTAACCCCCAGAGGATCCATCACATCCATTGAGTCTTCTCCTTACAGGCACACAGCAGAGTCAAAACATTTCCTGCATAACATCTGAGAGTACAATTGTGCCTTTCAAATGATCACTTTTGGGGCAAATATTACGAAGGAAGGTGGATTTATGCCCACTTTTAAAGTGCAGGGGCAGGCGTATCAGAGAATAGGATCACTCCAGCCTATAACAAATCAAGATCTCCAATTTCTTCAATTGTACTTTGTTGGCAACTTCCAAGAACAAGCAACCAGGCAGAATTCAATTTCGCCTGGTATTAACCTTGAGCTGACAATGAAACTACAAGGGATGTTGTACACGAAAAACAGCTATGTCATCAGCTTCAAATATGCCTTGGAAACAGCAACCGCATCAAATTTTAATGTGGTAATTGATACTGCAAAAAGGCCATCTGGGGAACATACAGGTCGCTACAATCCTCCTACATGCAACTAAATCGCTATATTTCTTCATGGTGACCAGCACAATCCAAAAGACATTGTTCTCAAGCATCAAGACAACACTCTTCAGCAAATCAGTGAAACACAGGTCATACGATGCGCTTCAGTATCCCCTGCTTTTTGTGAATGGTGAAGATGGCTACCACTTTGGTATTCCTCAGCATAATCCCAGAAAACCTGAAGAGCGCGTTGACAAACCAGTTTCCTGCATGAACTTCTATGCATATCACTTCATGACCCAAGACAACTCCTTTAATCATCTGCACAATTCAAGAGAACTCTATCACCAATTTGCAGTAGATATGTGTGCAAAAACGGAGTCAGAGAGATTGTGCTTCATAAAGTCAAACCAGAAGCAGCTGTGTTCTGAGAGCTACATTCACCTTCGAGATGGCATCAACAACAATGTAGCTCCAGGAACCCTAGGAAAAGTCTGCATCCTACCTTCTACTTTCACCGGAAGTCCCCACTATATGAATGAGAGAACTCAGGATGCTATGAAATATGTGCGGCATTATGGCAGGCCTGACCTGTTTATAACTTTCTCTTGCAATCTAAGTAGAAGATTGAGGCCGAAATCTTCCTGGGTCTAAAGACAGACATGACCTCCTAGCCAGAGTCTTTCAACTGAAGTTAATAAACCTCATGGACCTCATCAAGAAAGGGTAGGTCTTTGGACCTGTAAAATGTGACATATACACAATCAAATGGCAGAAAAGGGGCCTTCCACATGCTCACATTCTGATTTGACTATCAACAAAGATCAATTCCAATAACATTGCCAAAATTATCTCTGCAGAGGTTCCAGATCCATCTAAAGACCTCTATGATATAGTGAAGGTAAACATGGTGCATGGTCCATGTGGACGTGGCTTCAATCTAAACTAGGCATGTTTGAAAGACAATGGGTGCACCAAAAAGTTTCCCAAGAAGTTCCTTCAAGAAACCCAGGCTGGTAATGAGGGATATCCATGATACAGACAAAGGAAACCAGAAGATGGAGGATTTACAGCAAAGATTGGACAACATGACTGCCCACTTCTGTCCAAGATATTCAACGGCCATATCAATGTTGAGTTTTGCAACTCCCTCCATAAAGTCCATCAAGTACATATGAAAGTATGGGCTCAGAGGCTGCCATGTTTGACCTTCAACAGGAAAACAGCCGGGATGAGGTAATGCAGTATCAGGTCGGATGATACATCAGCAGCAATGAGACCTTCTGGTGCATTTTTGGCTTCCCACTACACCAAAGGCACCTTGCCATTGAACAGCTTGCAGTGCACCTGCAAAATGGCCAAAGGGTGTACTTCACCAATGCTAATGCTGCTCAATTGGCAGAGGAACCGAGGGACACCACCCTCACTGCCTTCTTCAAACTATGTCAAGAAGATCCATTTGCTCAAACCTTGCTGTATCCCCAGGTGCCGTCCTACTATACCTGGGATAAAAATAAATGGGCATGAAGAGAGGCAGGTGAAGCTGTTGATGTATACCCTGGTATGAAGTTTGACAATTGTCTTGGGAGAGTTCACTCAGTGCATCCCAGCCAACACAAGTGTTTCTATCTCCGTCTGCTACTGTATGAGGTCAGAGGACCAAGGTGTTTCCAAGACCTAAAAATTGTTGATGGACATGTGTGTGCTACATACAGGGAAGCCTGCTTTAAACATGGACTGTTAGAAGATGGTGCACAAAGGGATGCAACTTTGGCAGAGGCTGCTTTATCACAATCAGCTAAAAGTCTCAGGGCAGTATTTGCAGTATTGTTGCAAATATGTGAACTGTGTAATCCTACCTCTTTGTGGCTCAAGTATAGAGATGACCTTTCTGAGGACTTTAAACGTCAAGCACAATTGGCATGGAAGGTATCAGTGATGAGGTCTACAACAGAGCTCTGATTGACATGGAAGACAAGATTGTTTCACTGGGTGAAAATTATTTGCCCACATATGGCCTGCCCCAAACATTCCAGACAGGGTCAAATGCCTTTCCCACAGCTATCCTACGAGAAACATCCTATGACATTGATGCTCTTGCCCAATATGTTATTGAAACTGAACCACAACTGCTTCCAGACCAACAACAGGCTCACAGCGCTATTGTTGACCATGTGCACCACCGAAAAGGTGTATCTTCTTCCTTGATGTACCTGGAGCGACAGGAAAAACAATTCTAACAAAGCTCCTCCTTGCAAAAGTTAAGCAGCACAAGGATATCGCGGTAGTTGTTGCCTCATCTGGGATTGCTGCAACTTTGTTGCCCGGTGGCAGGACAGCACACTCAACTGTTAATCTCCCCCTGAATTTAGCTACATCTGACACGTCTACATGCAACATCAGTAAAAGCTCAGACCAGGGTCAGGTCCTCAGAAGGTGTCATCTCATTGTATGGGATGAATGCACCATGGTTCACAAAGGAGCTCTGGAAGCAGCAGATAGAGCCCTAAAAGATATTAGAGACTATCAGGCTCCAATGGGAGGTGTAACGCTTCTGTTGTCTGGTGACTTCAGGCAGACTCTTCCCATCATTCCCAAAGACATCAGGGCAGATGAAGTTCAAGCATGCCTTAAGTCCTCTCTAGTGTGGCAACAAGTTACAACACTGATTCTTACCACTAACATGAGAGCTCAACTACACGGCGACCAGCTGTCAGCCAAATTTGCAAAGGATATTTTGACACTTGGTGACGGCAAGGTGCCTCTAGATGCTAGTGGAGAAATGACAGTCGGTCCAGTTTGTATCATTGTTAATACTGAGGATGATCTCAAAGACCAAGTGTTTCTAAATTTGAAGGAAAATTATGAAAACCACAATTGATTGCGTGAAATAACAATACTGACTCCAAAAAACAACGCTGTTAGTAAACGTAACAAATAGCTGATGCTGTCCCTTCCTGATAGTCTTCACACATACAAGTATGTTGATACAATCCCATATCAAAATGAAGTGGTAAATTATCCTCCAGAATTTCCCAATTCGTTGGAGCCTCCAGGACTACCTCCCCACATATTAGGACTTAAAGAAGGAACTCCGGTAATGCTGCTTCAGAATCTGGATCTGCCAAGACTCTGCAATGGGACACGCCTGGTGGTAAAGAATGTGATATCACGTTATCAAGGCCACCATTCTTTCTGGATGTGGAAAAGGTGATGATCTATTCATTCTAAGAATTCCTCTCATTCCATCAGGAGCAGAAATTCCATTTTCCTTTAGAAGACTGCAATTTCCCATTTGTGTCAGCTTTGCTGTGTCCATTAACAAATCCCAGGGTCAGAAATTATCTGTGGCAGGACTTCACTTGGAAGAGTCATGTTTCTCACACGGACAAGGAAAAACAAGGAGCATTGTTTACAAAGAGGTCTTATAATCGCAACAACAAGGAAGTAGGTACATACACACCTTTTCTTGAACAAACTTAATGGAGATTTTTTTTCATTTCTTAACCAAAATCAGTTCATTTTGTCTTAGATAAACGCCTCCAAGATTAACCCCTTTAACTGCTTCTTTGGAGTCGACTGAAGCACTGCAGTGCAATGCAACAAAACATCATAACTTCTGGAGTTCGCAACCGATTTTCACCAAACTTCGCACATGTGCTACATATGTTCTATAGATGAATTTGAATACTCGGAATTGGCACATATTGAGTAGGGGACCCTGGGGAGGGGGGGGGGGGGGGCAGGAACCCCCTTTTGGAAAAAGCCGATGATTTTGTACAAGTATAGTTTTCAAAGAAGCACAGAAGTATTGACATGAATGCTATACATGACTGCTATTAAATACCTGAGCAGCGCCGTGTATCTCTGTTATTTTTTTTTATATAACTTTCTAAATAAACATACACAGACACATATATATTCACTCAAATATTATATATAAATATATTTTACACAAACACACATATACACACACACATTCACATACCTCCCTTTTACATGCACACACATACAGACATATACTCACACAGAGTTGAAATGCTGTTTGACTTTTTTTTCACCGTAGAATTTTCACTATCCCACTTCCATCGGTGGATATATAAATATATTTTACACAAACACACATATACACACAAACATTCACATAATCATAACAATTAATGTGTGTAGCCAATTTGCTATACATATACACACAAAAATGCCGGTGGAAAAGATTGGAAGGTCTGTTGGCTGTTTTTGCCATCCCCTTCCTCCCTTTTACACACACATACCAACATATACTCACACAGAGTTGAAACGCTGTGTGATTATTTTTTCGGCGTAGAATGTTCATATAAATTATTTGTCATTATTTTTTTTATTTTACGGTGGTGGTTTGGCAGTATCGGTAGAGGGTCGGACAACATGCTTTGTAGCACAGAGTTACGCCCTTTTCTGATCTGAGTTCAAATCCTGCCGAGGTTAACTTTGCCTTTCATCCTTACAGGGTCGATAAAATAAAGTACCAGTAATGCACTGGGTAATTGCTGGCCTTGTGCCAAAAGTAGAAACAATTATTTTTTTTATTTTATGGGCGGTGGATTGGCAGTATCAGTAGAGGATCGGACGCCATGCTTTCCAGCATAGTTACGTCCCTTTACGATCTGAGTTCAAATCCCGCCGAGGTTGACTTTGCCTTTCATCCTTACGGGGTCGATAAAATAAAGTACCAGTAATGCACTGGGTAATTGCTGGCCTTGTGCCTAAAGTAGAAACAATTATTTTTTTTATTTTATAGTTAGGATTTTACACAGAATATGGATACTTCATAGAAGTGCTATATTCTAACCTTCTCCTATGGAAGTTTTCCCAGGCTTTTTTAAATTTCTTTTTCTGCACCATGCTCAGGTCTTCTAGTGTTCCTATTATGACCAGAGCTATTCTTGTGTCGCTATTCCACACTCCTGCCATTTCAATATTTCAAGTGTTGTCCAACCCCCTTTATCACAATATTATAGTCATTTTGGTAAACCACTCCAGATAGTGTACAAGCCATCAATCAACCTTTAGTATTTAATGATGCCTAGACAGCTCACTCTTTTGTCTAGATGGTTCTTTTGTATGTCCTGTCAGTTATTGGCAGAGTATTAGATGAAATACTTTGCAGTAAGTGTTCTGACTCTTTACACTCCAAGTTCAAATACCACTGATGTCAAATTTATATTTCACCCTTCCAGATTCGATAAAATATTATGTAAAAAAAAAAAAAAATGGAAGTTGATATAATTGACTTAGCCATACCTTAGCCCTAACCCTAAGCCTAAGTGTAACCCTAACACACACCCTAACCCTAACCCTAACCCTAATCCTAACCTTAACCCTAACTTTAACCCACAAATTGTTACCCTGGTACTTTATTATCATGGTTATGGTTTCAAATCTCACCAAGATCAACTTTAACATTCATCCTTCTGTCAAGTACTGGCTTGATGTAATCAACTTTTCCTTCCCCACAACTTGCTGGCTTTGTGACTAAATTAGACACTATTATAATTATTATTGTTATTTTTTCAAAAGTTGACCTTGTGTTTAAACAGACTGAAGCCCCCACCCCACAACATAACCTTTGACCTCATGTTTAGACCCAAAAAATAAACATAATGTTTTTTTTAAAAAAGACTCCATTATATTCCTTTTCCATTGATAGATTCTCATCAAGCGACATAGAACTCGTAACCTTCAGCAACGCGGAACTGGTAACAGCAGGAAACATCAATATGGGACTAAGAAAAAACCAGACTCTCTAAGATGTTCTGACACACAGGATGGCAATTTCAGAGATGTTGAACAATATTGGTTTATTATTGACCAATGGTTTGATAAAGATGCTAATTCTCTTACTAAAGAATTTGTACCAACAGATCTAAGTGGGAAACAACTGCCAAATTATTCAGATGGTTTGTTTCACAATATTTTTTCATGTTTTATTCATCTCTCTCTCTTTTTTCTCTTTGTGTATATATCATCATCATCATCATTTTATGGCCGCTTTTCCCTGCTTGCAGGGGTGGGACGGGAACTGACTCTGGCTTGATTTCTACAGCTGGATGCCCTTCCTAACACCAACCTCATTTACAGTGAGTGCTGGGTGCTTTTTTTTCCATGGCACCTACACGTCCACTTTACAGTGTGGGCTGGGTGCTTTTTTTGCCGTGGCACCTCCACGACCACTTTGCAGTGGAATGATAGAGACCCCAGTCCTATCATCTCATTTCTACAGCTGAGTAAGCTGGAGCAATGTGAAATAAAGTGTCTTGCTCAAGGACACAACACATCACCCGGTCTGAGAATTGAACTCACAACCTTTTGATTGCCAGGCCAATATATATATATATATATATATATATATATAAACAATGAGTTATTTGGTTTGTTGATTATTCAACAACAAAGTTAACTTACAACAGATTAGAAGCACTCAAAGGCATTTATCCAGAGTATCATTAATATCAATAATATTAATAAATGGAAAATATCTTTATAAAATAAATATGGTTTTATAAAGATATTTTCCATTTATTAATATTATTGATATATATATATATTTAATATAGAAATCTACAGGACTAGAACTGTTTCATTCGGAAGAAATCATTAGGAAAGCCTTGAGTACCTTACTTACTGTGGTTACCCCCAATTGAACCGGGATAAACATATATGTATATATATATATATATATATATGTATGTAAAAGATAAACAGAAATAACAACACAATCGGTACAGTATATGGAAGGTATATATTAGGTTAACGCTTGATATAGCAAGAAGAGGGTCTTAACGTTTTGGTCGTAACGGTTCAGAAGAAAGAATGAGAAATAAAATAGATTGAGGGGACGGGTGGGATGGAATTGGAAAAAATGTCTTTAGATAAAAATAACAGGTCCATTCATGTTGACATCTCTTGCAAAACTGTGGTGTTGGCGTTTTGTGTATGATTTGTTTTTTAGAAAAGTGGATGATGGCGCGCGTCTACCTGAAATGGAAAAAAAACTGTTTTGTAAAAAGAGCTATACTTGAGCATGTGCGTAAGCATGAGTTTGTGTGTCTGTGTGTGTGTGTGTGTGTGTGTGTGTGTGTGCGTGTGTGTGTTATTATAGGTCCGTACGAAGCTAAGAAGAGATGTGTGTGTACATGTGAGTAAAAGAGTGTGTGTGCATGTAAGTACGAAGCTATGAGCAAAAGTATGTTAATATAAGGGTGTGTATCGGCATGTATTAGTAGTAAGAGAAGCTGCTAAGGATCAAGAGAAAGCGATAGGAATCTAGGGGTGTGATAATGGACGGGGTATTAGAGAAATTGGGGAGGTGAGTTGAGTCCAAGAGGGGAATAGGACCCAAGGCGGTGAATCAGACTTTGTTCAGTCCTGGTGCGCGAGGCCTGTGATCCATGATGTAAAAGGACACCCAGGACTGAAACATGTAGGGAAGAATGACCAGGAGAACAGAAATGACAGGCGACAGGAGTATCCAAACCGAGTCGTATGCCCCTCAAATGTTCGGCAAAACGTTCCGCCATACGGCGTCCCGTTTGTCCGATATATAAAGACTCGTAAAGGGAACGCTGGAGGGCATAGACAACGTGGGTGGATGTGCAGGTGAAGGAATGGTGGATACGGAAAGACCTGTTAGGGCCTGTAAGAGTGGTGAGGGTGGAAATAAAGGGACAAGTGTTGCAGCGGGAAGGGGAACAAGGATGAGAACCGGGTGGAGTCGTGGGAGAGGACGAAAAAGAACTGCAAACCAGGAGGTCGCGGAGGTTTCGGGCGTGCTTAAAAGTAATAATCGGTGGGTTTGGAAAAAAGCAAGAAGTGACGGGGGTCAGAAGAGAGGATACGGAAGGAACGGAAGATATGTCGCTGGAGTGGTAGGGTGATGGGGTGGTAGGTGAGAGGGAAAGGAACACAGGTGTTGGGAGGGCGGGGGTGAGGTGAGAGGGCTGTGGTGCGGTCTGTTTCATGGGTGCTAGTGAGAGCAGCTTGGATCAAGGTGGGGGGATATCCACGCTGGATGAAGTAGGAAGCCATGCGAAGGGGATGGGTTTCGAAATCGTCGTCCTGGCTACAGAGCCGACGAAGACGAAGTAATTGGGAATAGGGTATGGAGTGTTTGGTGTGGGTTGGATGGGAGGAAGTGAAGTCGAGGTAAGAGTGGGAGTCTGTTGGTTTAATGTAGATGGAAGTAGAGAGGGTGTGGAGAGAGTGATCAATAGATAAAGAGAGATCTAGAAAAGGGACAGAAGAATCGGAGACGGAGGCGGTGAAATTGAGAGCAGGATAGAAAGATTGGACAAAAGAAAGAAAACAGTCGAGCTGTTCTCGTGATAGAGAGGTGGCGCCGATACAGTCGTCGATATAACGACCGTATAGCTCAGGAGTCGCTCCAGCGTACTGGGAGAAGATCTGGGTTTCGACGTAGCCAACAAACAAGTTGGCATAGTTTGGACCCATTCTGGTTCCCATCGCTACCCCCAGAGACCTGATGATAAAATTCACCTGAAAAAGAAAAGCCATTGAGGGTGAGAACAAGCTCAGTCAGACGGAGAAGAATGATAGTGCTGGGGTAAGGGGTAGGGCGTAAATCTAAAAAATGTTGGAGAGCGCGGAGGCCGTCATCATGAGGGATGACAGTATAGAGTGAAGTGATGTCCAGGGTAAAGAGAAGGTGGGAGGGACCAGGAGGGAAGGAGAAAGAGTTGAAAAGTCTAAAGGCATGATTTGTATCCTGGATGTGGGAGGGGAGATTGCTGACCAACGGGGTGAGGATGGTGTCTAAATATTTAGAAATTATCTCGGTGGGGCAGTTTCACGCAGAAACAATAGGACGCCCGGGATTATTTTGTTTGTGTATTTTGAGGAGAAAGTAGATGGTGGGTGTGCAAGGGGTGCGTACAATACAGTTGGTGGCTGTGGGGGGTAAGTGAGAGGAGAAGATGAACTCGTGGATGGTGGAGGACATGAGTTGTTGGTAGCCAGGAGTGGGATCGGAGGATAAAGGGCAGTAAAAAAGGGTATTATGAAGCTGGCGGAGAGCCTCAGCCCTATAGAGGTCAGCGCTCCAAACCACCACAGCGCCACCTTTGTCAGCGGGTTTGATGACAATGTCATCACGACACCGAAGGTTGCGAAGAGCAGAGAGCTCAGTTCGCGTGATGTTAGAGCGACGAGAATGCTGGTGGAAACGGGACCGATTCACAGTACGCCGGCAAGTATCGACAAAGGAGTCTAGATTGCTGAACTGGCCAGAGCTCAGCGTCCAATGTGATTGCCGGCGACTGAGGCGAGTGAAGTCATCCGTCTGTGTTGATGATGGCGTGTCGTGAAAAAAAGCTCTCAGCTTTCGACGGAAGAACCCTTCAGTCTCGGCACGTGTGTGGAACTCGTTGCAGGTAGATGTGGTTGGTATAAAATGCAAACCACGGGTGAGGAGGGGACGCTCAGCTTCGGAGAGTGGTAG
>OZ024741.1:191500568-191505568 GCA_964016885.1 Eledone cirrhosa
ATGTAGCTCCTATATAATTATATAATCTATCTCTAGTTTTTATGGTGCATTTGTATACTAAATTTCTACCAAGGCAATTATTCTGTAAAGGGCATGATATGTTATTTCTGCAATTACATTTTCTTATATTATTATTTAAAGATGCCGTATTGTTATTAATGCATAATGGTGTGGATTGGCAGTATCGGTAGAGAGTCGGACGCCATGCTTTCCAGCATAGTTACGTCCCTTTACGGTCTGAGTTCAAATCCCGCCGAGGTTAACTTTGCCTTTCATCCTTACGGGGTCGATAAAATAAAGTACCAGTAATGTACTGGGTAATTGATGGCCTTGTACCAAAAGTAGAAACAATTATTATTAATGCATTCGCTATTATTATTATACGTAATGTTAGTAATTATATTGTTATTGTTATTTGAGTTTACTTGGGTTGAGTTTAATTTTAAATTCCTATTATTAATTCTAGCAATATTGTGGGCTATATTCATCGTAGAAGAGTAAGAGAGCTTGGCTGTATGTCCGTTAAAAATGGTGTGATACTTATGGAACTTAGGAAAACATTTATCTAGAGCCTTAAAGAATTGGTGTGGTAAAGGTGTATTAATTCCTAATGAAATTAGAGGAGAATACCAAATTATATTTCTAGTTCTGGCTTTTTTATTTGATTTATTATTTTGGTTAAATTGTTTAAATTTATTATTATTATTATAAACTTTAGGTTTAAATAAAGTACCAGTAATGCACTGGGTAATTGCTGGCTTTGTGCCTAAAGTTGAAACAATTATTATAAAATTTAGGAGGTTGGTTTATACTATTCTTATCTATGTAGTTAATTTTATTATTGTATCCAGCTCTGCGTCATTATAATATTCTGCTTTGTTATCAAATATATTTTTATTAGCTGAGAGTCTAGATATTCTTTGCTGGACACTATTAACTATAGCCTTTTAAACATGTTTAGGGTGGTTAGAGTAGAAGCTAACATAGTTTAGGTTTTCATTAATCTTATGGAATGGGTAATATAGGCCACAGTTAAGGTTTAGTGTAACGTCTAAGAAATTAACAATTTTATTATCATTTTCTATTTCTAATTTAAAGCCATAATTATTAAAGAAGTCTATAATAATTTTCTTTTTTCTGCTAAGTTCACTATTGTTATGTTTATCAACTATAAATAATGCATAATCACGATATAAACCTCTGGCAATTTCCTATGTAAGGCATTAAGAATGAAGATCCAAACCAAGTCTGCTACCTGAACTGAGTCCAAAGAGCCCATGATAATATCAAAGTTCTTCGGTCTATCAGTTCTAGTCCAGAGATTGTTGCTAAATAAATTCAATAAGAGTTTTTCATGCAGTTAATATAATGTTTATTTCTTCGCTAGATAAATCAGTATGTTTTGATGCATATATTAGTGCTTTATTAAGTAAATTTAGAGTTATTGAAGAATAGTAATTAGCTATATCCATTTGTATTATTTTTAGATTTAATGTCTACAAACCAATCTATTACTTCATTTGTACAGTTCCAAAGCTTGAGATATATATATATATATATATATATATATATATATATATATATAATATCTTCATTAATTTTACGTCCGATTTTCCCTGCTTGCAAAGGTGGGACGGGTCCTATTCAGCACAACATCTCTCCACTTGTCATGGTCCTTTGTCATCTCCTCCGTGAGTTTCAGAGACCTGAGGTCTGCTCTCACCACCTCCACCCATGTTTTACGTGGTCTTCCTCTACTGCGTCTTCCTTCTACTGGGATTTCTTGGCGCTTCTTTACCCAGCGGTCATCCTCCATGCACATCACATGTCCATACCATCTCAATCTTCTCTCCTGCACACCACAACTTAACCCTCTTATACACAGTTTCTTTCTCAACTCATCTATGCTTGGTCGTTCACACACATTGACATTGCACATCCAATGGAGCATGCTTGCTTCATTTCTCTCCAGCTGTCGCATATCCTCTGCAGTTGTTGCCCATGTCTCACTACCATGCAGCATCGCGCATCTCACACAGGCATTATAACCGTCCTTTCATACGCAGGGAGAAACCCTTCTTTGTCAACAGAGGAAGCGGCTCCCTAAACTTCTTCCAATCCGTCCTTATTCTAGATACTATGGCCTCGGAACACCCACCTCCCATGCTAATCTGATCACCTCGGTACCGGAAGCTATCAACCACTTCTATAGAACCCACCTGCATTGGAAAAATGTGTCTATCACTGCGATTACTACTGCCAACTTACCCTGTACATCTACTGCATACGTAGTTTTCCCTACCTGTTAGTTTGCCTGCTATCCCACTACATCTCTTGTGTACCCAAGATCTCCATTGCGTACATTTTATGGAATTTATGCCAGTTCCTTTTTTAAATATCGAACATGTCCTCTCTTTTACTTATCAACACTTTTGTCTTAGCTATGTTCACTCTCAGTCCTCTTGATTCCAACTGCTGTTTCCTTAGCCAGAATTTATTCTCTAGCTCCTCTACTGATTCTGCTATAAGAACCAGATCATCAGCATAGAGAAGTTCCCATGGGCAGCCAGTCGTAAACTCCTCTGTTATGGCTTGAAGGACTATAATGAACAAGAGCGGGCTGAGGACGGAACCCTGATGTACACCTACTTGTATCTGGAATTCCTCACTAAACTCCATTCCTACTCTCACTTTACTGACAGCACCCCTGTACATAGCTTGCACTGTCCTCACAAGCCATTCCTCTACACCTAGTTTCCTTAGGGACCACCAGATGACAGATCGGGGTACCCTATCAAAGGCCTTCTATAGTGTCTTATTCTTCTCTAAGAACCTCTTGTAGTTGCCTCACTAAGAAGAGGGCATCTGTTGTACTTTTCCGAGGCTCCAAACCAAACTGCATCTCATCTAATTTGACCCTTTCTCTAATTAGTTGTGCTAATATTCTCTCTGCCACTTTCATAACCTGATCCATCAGCTTTATGCCCCTATAATTGCTCCTCTCCAGAGCATCCCCATTACCTTTGTAGCAATTTATGAGAATACTGCTGAACCAGTCTTTGGGTATGACACCACCATATATAGCTTGATTGGTGATGCGTGCAACCAGTTTAGTGCCTACTTTTCCTGATGCCTCAGCATCCCAGCAACTATCCCCGACGGTCCAGCAGCCTTACCATTCTTCATTTCCTTAATTGCCTCTTGTACCCTATATTCATCAATCTCAATAGCTGGTCCCTCTATCGGGGTCTACTGAGGGTAATTTCTCTCTCTCTCTCATTCGTTCTCCACATTCATCAGTCTCTCATAATGACATTTCCAGGCCTCCTTTTTTTTATCATTCGTGACACTAAGTACACCGGCATCATTCCGGACACATTTATCTCCAACAACATGCTGATTTGCACTGACACTGCCTTGCAATGTGGAACACCGCACATCTCTGATCTTCCCATCGCAGAACATTGGCAAACCTCCTACTCTCAGCCTCCCTGCGTGCTAAGTACACCTGACATCTAGCTTCTCTCTTAGCGGTTATGTATCCTTCTCTACTCCCACCGTTTTTCCAAGCCTTCCATGCCAGTCTTTTGTCTCTAATGGCCCTATCTAGCGTGCTGTTCCACCACCAGGTCACTCTCTGTCTGGTTGAAGCTCTGCCCCAACCACAAGTTTCTTCAGTAGCCTGCAGTAATTTCCAGTTATCATTTATGTCATAAAACTCTAAATCGTCTTCTTTTTCATCATGCCCATCTTGAAGGGCTTTGCTAAATTTATATTTTAATGAAAGGTCTTTTAGCTTCCAGACCTTTCTTTTCCACACCTTCGTATATGTCTCATTCTTTCCCTTGCTTACTGAGATGACACTAACTACTAACCTATGCTGTAAGGTACATTCTTCCCCAGAGTATGCCTTAGTATTTGACACCATCTGTCTGTCTCACTGTCTAACTAGCAGGAAGTCAATCTGGCTTATGTGCTCTCCGAATTTGTAGGTTATTAGGTGGTTGGTAGGCGTCTGGAAATTAGTGTTGCAAATGGTTAGTGCACTTGCATCACAAAATTCAAGAACCCTCATTCCTACTTCATTTCTTGAGCCATAACCGTGCTCACCATGTACCCCAGTGTATCCATCCTGCAGCTGTCCAACATGACCATTGAAGTCCCCTGCTAGCATAATGATGTCTCTGTCCTCTGTCATTGAGGCTGTTTGTAAAAATTGCTCATAAAAGCAGTCTTTCCCTTCTTTACCTAGGCCTGCCTGGGTAGCATAGGCAGAGATGATTGTCAGTAGTCTCTTGCCTACAACTAATCTAAGCTTAATTATTCTATTACTAACTCTAACTACCTCTATTGTCTTATTGATTCATCTCTCAGCCAGTAATATGCCTATCCCACCTAACCCATCATCATTACCCACCCAGAAAAGCTTATAACTAAAATGTTTGCCTGCGATTAATCTTGCAGAGGCACCTCTCCATCTCACCTCTTGCACACAGCACACATACACATGCCTTCTCTCCAGCATCTCCACTGTCTCACCAGATTTACCTGTTAGGTAGAGCTGGATATAGTAATAAAATTAAATACATTGATAGTAATGATATGACAAATAACTATAATTTTAACAACTATAATCGAAAACCTTACAATAATTCGAAAAACAAAAAAAGAAATAGAACTAGGAATATATTATGGTTCCCTCCTCCTTTCTCATTAAGTATTAAAACTCCTATTGCTAAATTATTCTTTAAAGCTCTAGATAAATGCTTCCCTAGAACACATAGGTATTACTCAATATTTAATAGACATACTATAAAATTAACGTATTCAACCACCAGTAATTTAGCGCAGAATATTAATAGAATTAATAATAGAAACTTAAAACCTAACCAGAATACCATTAACAACCCCAGCAATATCCAACTGAATAATACCGCCCATAGAAACTCAAATTTTGATAAATGTAACTGTAGAAATAAATTTAACTGTCCGTTAAATAA
>OZ024741.1:191510568-191740568 GCA_964016885.1 Eledone cirrhosa
AGCTATTTAATTATGTAATAAACAAGACAATACAATTATTCCATTACCAAAGGTTTCAGGAAACTAGATGATCCTTACAGAAACGTCCAGCTCATTTATAGAATGAAATAGTTATATATAGTTAAATAGCTATTTCATGAGCTGGACGTTTCTGTAAGGATCGTCTAGTTTCCTGAAACCTTTGGTAATGAAATAATTATATTGTGCTGTTTATTATCTAATTTAAATATATATATATATATATATGATATTAAACAAATGGAAACTATATTTATAAAACCATATTTATTTCATTATACATATTTCGGGGATACCATATTAAAAATATGGCATGCCTTCTTCAGATAAAATACAATATATAAGCAGTTTTATAAATAATTTTGACGTACCATAAATATTGACCAACCATTATGTAAAACCAGCTTTTTACATAACGGTTGGTCAATATTTATGGTACGTCAAAATTATTTATAAAACTGCTTATATATTGTATTTTATCTGAAGAAGGCATGCCATATTTTTAATATGGTATCCCCGAAATATGTATAATGAAATAAATATGGTTTTATAAATATAGTTTCCATTTGTTTAATATCGTATATCTACTCCAAAACTTGTTGAGTGCTTTATATCAGTTATAAAATATTTACTTGTTGTAACCCAACAATTTTATATAAAACTTTTGCATATATATATATATATATATAATGTGACAATCAACTATCTGCATGTTTGTATCTGTACTCTATCTACAGAAGTAGAATACAAAGTTAAAGTGGTGACAGGTGATGTATTTGGTGCTGGCACTGATGCTAATGTCTTCCTCACCATATATGGAGAACATGGTGATACCTCAGTGAGGAACTTATCAAAATCTCAGAATATGAATAAATTTGAGAGAAACCAGGTAAATGAAGCTCATTTTAATATTTCATGCCTTCATTATAACTTAAGTATTTGTATTTAAACTATATATGATATACAGTTTGTGTATATACACTCATACACCATTATCATCATTTTTTTTAAATATCTACTCTCCATGATGGTATCATTCGAATGTGTTGTTGTGGTCAGTTCTTAATCTGACTCACTTCCCTTCTAGAAGGTTTGGAGAACCACCTCTAATGTGTACATCCCATTTTTGGAATGGTTTCTATAGCTTGATACTCCCTTAACACTAACCACTATACAGAGTGTACTGGGTGCTTTTATTTTATGGCACCAACACTAGAAATTATGTTTTGTCCTCGGCAAGGCTAAAGAGCACTTTCTACTCTGTTGTTTTACACCTATAGACAGACATGTATATATCTGTATATATACATGTGTGTGCATGTGCATGCATGTGCGTGTGTATACACATGTATGTGTGTGTATGCACATGTATATGTGTGTCTGAGAGAGAGAGAGATGGTTCATTCTTCAATATGAACCCTTTCATGAATGTTTCTAATGATATGCACTTTATTTCAACTAATTTTGAGAGATTTGCTAAAAGTTTAAATTATTTCATTATTAAGATAGTAACTTTATACATGATTCTTATATAAAATTATGCTAGAGGATTTTAATTTAAATTGGAACCCTTTAAAATAGGTGGTTTTGTTTCAAAGAACCAAAGCCAGTTTTGGGTGGGTTGGTATTGAAAGGTTAAACTTGTTTTTAGTTTGTTTCTATATTACTGTTTTAGTGTTAAAAAGTATCTGGTTGCTGCTTAACCTATGTTCTACCCTGAAAAAGATTTATGATCAAAGACATTTCAACCATGACCATCCCATTTTATATTCAAACATAGTGTTGCTAGTACTATTTATTCAATGTCAACTTTTCTTATTTAACCATTTTGATAACAATACATCAAAAAGTGCCCTGGGTTCTATGATACAAAATGGTTTGTTTTAAAGTGTATATATAAAAGTACCCTGTCATGATGAAATACTCCCAGCACATGCTGTGAAGTGGTTGGCATTAGGAAGGGCATCCTGCAGGAAAAACTGTGCTCCTAGTACATGCTGTAATGTGGTTATTGTTAAGAAGACCATCCAGCTGTAGAAACCATGCTCCTGGTACATACTGTAAAGTGGTTGGTGTTAAGAAGGGCATTTAGCTGTAGAAACCATGCTTCCAGTACACACTATAAATTGGTTGGTATAGGGAAAACTGGTATAGGGAAAACTGAAGAAACCATACCCACAGTACATGCTGTAAAGTGATTGATGTTAGGAAGGGCATCCAACTGCAAAAACCAAGACAAAATAAAGTGTTCAAGTAGAACCTAGAGTATCTGACCAGTATGGATCAGCCGTGTAACCCATACAAGCATGGAAAATAGGCATTAAACAGTGATGAAGATGATTTGGCTAAAAGCCTTCTATTATCATTTTATATGAGAAACATTGTTAAGTTCTGCTCCAAACACAAGATAACTAATCAGAAAGTTAGTTATATAATTAAATCCTTTTGATTAAAACTAATCGGCAGTGACTTTCATGAGTAACATAGTAACAAAGAGGTTAAGACAGCATGCCGTGATTAAGAGGAGATTTTACTGCTTTTTCTTGAAGAGTAAACAATCACATAAAGTTCTTATGGGGGTCATGTATTAGCAGAATGGTGAGTAATTTCTAAACGCTATCATGTGGAAATGGGTTTTATTTCAATATTGATAAAATATTGTTGACAGGAAGACATCTTTACATTGACTGCCATTGATCTAGGAAAATTGAGGAAAGTCAAAATCTCTCATGACAATGCTGGGGGTAATGCTGCCTGGTTTCTGAACTATGTTGAGGTTACAGACTCTAAGAACCAACAGTAAGTATCATACATATACATACACTTGTGTGTATGTATCTATATATATAAAGCTGTATTTCCTGTCTGTTTGTTTGTTTGTTTGTTTGTTCACAAACTCCTCCTATGGTTTTGGAGATAGACCCCATAACCATATATATTCTGAAACTACATTGCCCAGGGTACTTGGATAAGTATATTTCATTTTAATCAAAGGGTTCCCCGGGGGCACAAAGCCCCGTTGAAAATGTTTACCCTTCAATTTATATGAAATTTAAACTGTAGTTCCTGTCTGTCTGTTTGTTTGTTTCGTGAACAAACAAACTTTCTATATATATATAAAGTTGTAGTTCCTGTCTGTTTGTTTGTTTGTTTGTTCACGAACTCCTCCTATTGTTTTGGAGATAGACCCCCATAACCATATATATTCTGAAACTACATTTCCCAGGGTACTTGGATAAGTATATTTCATTTTAATCAAACTCCCGCTGAAAATGTTTTCCCTTCAATTTATATGAAATTTAAACCATAGGTAAATAACAAGATATGATGCCTATTCACAAAATTTTAGCAAATTTCAATAATACTAAGACACCCTAATGGGGTTAAACCCCTATAGTGAAAATTGTTAAAGCCCAAATAAAATAATGCTTTACACAAAAATGAAATGATCAAGTTTTGAATTGATATTTTGAAAAAAGTTATTTACAAGAAACAAAATAAGAATGAGATTTAATAATGTAATTTTGATTTGATATATTACAAAAAATAATTATTTCTACTTTTGGCACAAGGCCAGCAATTACTCAATGTATTACTGGTACTTTATTTTATCGACCCCGTAAGGATGAAAGGCAAAGTTAACCTCGGCGGGATTTGAACTCAGAATGGAAAGGGCGGTAACTCTTTGTGTCAAAGCATTGCGTCCGACCCTCTACCGATACTGCCAATCCACCGCCTTCAAAAAATAATGTTTTCCAATTTTCCATGCATTACATTTTACATTGAGTAATATTGAAATGCAGCGTTTTTCTCCATAAATTATATCACTGATTTAAAATCAATCATCATTTTCTTACAAAAAAAGTGTGTGAAACGCAGCAAGGTGCGGGTAATTCGGCTAGTATATATATATAGGGTAGCGTGGAAGATGGACGTTAAACGATGATGATGGTATCTGTGTAATGTTGATGGATGCGAGAATTATATATATATTTATGTGTGTGTGTGTTTGGAAAATGTGGAAAGTCTTAAATGCAGGAAATAACTCTGCACACAGTTGATTGCTATAAATAATAGCTTAGAAAATTGGGTAAAACACCTCTATAGACAGAAAATGTGGCCATCAACTGCTACAGAGAAGCGAACTCTGTTCCTCTCAAATTCCATCTGAGCACTCTGTACTGTTAAGATAAACAGCCTCTGATTGCATTTACCATCTAAATAGAAGTTAAATAATCAACTTTTTAAATGTGATGGCATTTGTAAATATACATTGAAGTGTTGAGTATGTCAAAATGTTTAGAAAATATATGAAATAACTGTTAATACAGTTGAATGCTAAAAATAATAGCTTAGAAAATTGAATAAAACAACCTATATGTAAGAAAAGACAAGGTAAAAATCATAGAACAATACAATGATATGTATTAGTTTAGTGTTGTTATTAGTACGAAAAAAGTTTTAATGTTTCAAATGTTAGTTCTTCATCAGAAGACAGACTGAGAAAGAGAAGAGAAGTTACTTTGGTGAGAGAAGAAAAAATAGGAAGATAGATGAGTGTAAGAAAAGAAAGAAAATAGAAAAAAATTAGACATGATAAAAGCATGTGTTCAAGAACACAATTTACTACTGGGAGTTAAACTCATGACCTCACAATAATGAACTGAACAACCTTCACATACATACATACATAGATACATACATACATGTATATATACATATATATATATAAGGCAAATTGGCAGAGTTGTTAAGACGTCGGATAGAATGCTTTACAGTATTCGTCCAACCTCTTTGCATGCTCTGAGTTCAAATCCTGCTGTGGTTAACTTTACCTTTCATCCTTTCGAGGTTGATAAAAAAAGTACCAGTCCAGTACTGGGGTTGATTCTTCCTCTATAGAAAAAGTCAGCTGTGTTCAGACCTAGAGAGGGTTGGGCTCCATCAGGTTTAAATGTGCCCTAGACACGCCATTTGATAGTGTTTCTACAACTCCACAAGGAGTTGTGGGATCTTTATCCTTTATCCTTTGTATATATGTATGCATACATACATGCATATATACATACATATGGTGGTCGCAACTCTATTTAGAGCATTGTCATTGCTTTACATTCCTCTTAAGCATGAGCTTCTGCATGGACATGGCGTTTTAGTCCCTCTGAGGACCCATACACCTTTGTACAGATGTAGCAATGATGGGGGTCTCTCACAGTAGATGTTAGGGTTCTGCTTTGGTGCACTTTCATATGATGATTCAGTTCACCTATTGAAGCACAATCTTTTCCATACTCCTTATAAATAGTGATGCTGTACAATGCGTAATTGACAGGGTCTTTGTGCATGTGGCTTCTTTGATGACTTCTAAAGCTTGCCTTACTTAGACATAGCCAGCCCCATTCTTTACAAGTTATATCGACTGCAGGCCAAGATGCTCAGGCAACTTACCTTAAGGCCCTTCAGAGACATCAGTTGAGTTGTTCATGCTCAACACAATTTCTTCCAAATTCTCTCCACCCATTGTGCACTGCTTTCCTCCAGGAAAGATGATCTAGAGCAACATCCTTCAAGCCATTCTCCGATATTTTCATCTTCTACAGTGTGCATCTAATGCAATCCTTGTACCTCAATTTTGGTTTGTGCACTAGTCATTTACCTTCGACTAACCCACTGACCATCCATCCATCCATCCACCTACCTACCTACCTGCCTACTCAAGAAATGTGGAGGATGCATCATTAGCTCACAGAAGGACAGAAATACGAACTTAACCCATAATTTCTTTGTGGATGACCTGAAACTCTATGCCAAGAACATAAATGGGATGAAGAAAAATCTTGACCTGGTTACAACATTCTCAAAGGATATAGGAATGGAGTTTGACCAAGATAAATGTTCATATATGATTGTAAAGCAGGGAAAAACTACAACCCAATCTAGCAACATTGTCACCAATGTTTGGAATACTCAATTGGACAATAGACAAAATCAGAGCAATTGATCCTAAACAACACAGGAAACTTCCATATCAACAGTGACATAGACCGCTTCTACTTGAAACGTAAGCAGGGAGGCAGAGGGCTAACATCAGTCCAGACAGCATTTGAATGTTGCATCATATCCCCCCATTAACATTTACAAACCTCCAGACATAGGAGCCCATCTACTGAGCAAGTCTATCTGCATGAGACAGATACAATTATGAGAGTTGGGAAAAAACTCTTTTAAAGATACTCCCTGCATGATAATAAAAAAACTCACACCCAGGGAAATTGCCCAGCAATATCACATCGAATCCATGAATGAAAAACTGCATGCTTATCAGCAAAACGTCATGCATGGATATGTTGCCAGGAAGATAAGCAAAGTAGTCTATCTTGGACCAACAACCGCTATATTGGCTCCCACTTTGAAGGATATGCTTTTGCAATCCAAGAACAGGAAATCAACACAAAATACCAGATTCATAAAAGAGATAGGGATGCAGGCAAAACACCTAGATGTGACAACAAATGCAGACTCTGCAGAATTAATATCAAAGATGTCACCCATCTCATATGCAGCTGTCCAAAGATGTCATCACGGTACTATCTACCTATGAGGCATGATGTAGTGACCAAAATACTGTACAATGCAATCTGTAGAAAAGATAGACTCGATAATAAACACATTAAAAGTTACAGCAATATGGAAGACATATACATACATAATATGAAATAGTGGAATGTTCCAGTCAAAACCCCAATAAAATGCAAACATAACCGACCAGATATAATGATATGGGACAGGAAAAAGAAGGAATGCACAGTGGTGGAAGTCAGCTGCCCAGCAGATGCCAATATAATATTAAGGATCAGCGAAAAGGAGAATATCTATGCAGACCTAATGAAAAATCTACCGATACTCCACCCTGACTATGTCTTCATATTTATACCTGTGATTATTTGAGCACTGGGATATATTACTAACTGCCTCAATACAAATCTTGAGAAACTGGGCTTCACAGAAACAGACAGAATACAACTAGTTAGGAAGTTACAAGTACAATCCATTTATGGAACAGTAAAAAATGTAAAACATTCCAAAAATTCTGCTTCTAATAACTCCATATACACATGTACACATATATCCACACATACATTAACATCCATACCTGCACACACATGCATGCAGACATGCAGACATATCTGCCTAGTTGATGTTTAATGAGAGAGTCTTGTATCTATGTTAGAAACCGACTCTCTATTGGAAAAATTTATAAAATTATAAAAGCAGAAGAACATACATACAACTCAAAACATACACATCCACACATACAATATCATCCATACCTGCACACACATGCATGCATGCAGACATGCATATATATCTGCCTAGTTGATGTTGTGTAAATTCCAATGAGAGAGTCTTGTAACTATATTAGAAACCGACTCTCTCTCTACTGGCAAAAATTTGTGAAATTATAAAACCAGAAGAACATACATACATACATACACACATACATACACACATACATAGATACATACATATTGGCTGCCCCCTCATTATCGCGTATGGCCATTGCAGGAAAAAAAACAAAAAACATAACAACAGTAATGACAATAATAATAATAATAATAATAATAATAATGAGAAGGAGAGGGACAAAATTAACCGATACCAGGAATTAAAGTGGGAGGTAAAAAGGATTTGGAACTGCCATGAAGTCAAAATGGTCCCAATTGTCATAGGCGCACTAGGTACTATCTCAAAAAGTTTCCAGGGAAGGTTAAAGAAAATTGGCCCCGCCACGCTTTTTGGAACGCTTCAAAAGGCATGCTTGCTGGGAACAGCAAGAACCCTCCGATACATCCTGAATATCTGAGGCTGCAGGTAGTGGCTTGATATTTCAACAAACTTTCCAGTTAACTAACATCAATGACTGAGACTCAAAGAACAATAATAATAATAAAAAATTATATATATACACACACACACATACATATCTATATATACATATACACATACACACATACACACACACACAATGACAATTAACGGTGCTGTGATCGAATGTGGCTTTTTAGCCCAGCCAATGATCTAAAATGTCTTGCACAGAGTTGGGAACCATGATAAAATCATTCACCGGCAATAGATGGCTGTGGTTGGTCTTCATGTACTTTTGCATGTCGTTTGAGGCCTCCTGCTGATCTACACTCTCTACCACATGCTTGGCAGGTATGATGAGTAGCATCTCCAACAGCAGCCTGGTAGTCAACCACTGGTCTCACTTTATGACTGCGAAAATGACTTTCGAGTCAGATGACTTTCGATGTCAGCGCCATAGGATGACCTTCACTGTCTGGAAATGCAACAGCGATGCCCTTCCTCACATCCCTCTTTACTTTCTCGTATGCGATTCAAGATGTTTCAAAGGCAACTTTCCCCTCATATCCAGTATTTCTCCATTTATTACGATCAGCAGTTATGTTTTCCCATGTATCAGCAGAGATGTTAGCATCTTTCAAAGAGGCTTTCAATGAATCCTTATACCTCTTGTTTGATTTATGTGGCGGTCGTTTTCCTTTAACTAACTCTCCATAAAAGAGTTGTTTTGGTATTTTAGAATCCTTCATCCTGGCAAGGTGACCACTCCATCGGAGTCTTTGCTTAAGCACAAGAGCTTCTATACTGTCACACACAGAGCTTTCCAAAATCTTGCATCACTGCTGTGGTCCCTCCAGTGAATGCCATGGATCCGTGTGAGACACATCTGATAAAAATGCTCCAATTGTTTAAGATGGTGTCGATATGTGACCCAGGTCTCGCAAGCATAAAGAAAAGAAGAGAGCACACATGCCCTGTACACTTTACCTTTGTCTTCCTGCATGTTTCGCCAACCCCAAAGGCACCTTTCTAGCTTTCCGAAAGCATCATTTGCTTTCCTAATCCTGAGTGGGATTTCATTATCGAGGTTGCTGTATCGATTGTCAGTGCTTCCCAGGTAGACAAACTTCTCAACCACTCCAAGTTGTTTACCATACACATAGATGTTTGGCTCACTGTACTGCTTACCAGGGGCAGGTTGGTACATGACGACGGTTTTCTTGAGACTGACAGTCAATCATAAGGCAGTGCAAGTATCAGAAAATGCATTCAAAATGTGCTGCATATCACTCTCTGTGTGCACTACAAGATCGCAATCACCTGCATACAAGAGGTCTATTATGATTGATGTAAATACTTTTGCTTTTGCAGCAAAGCACCTGATGTTAAATATGCTGCCTGGGGTTCGATATCAGATGTAAACACCATGCTCACAATTCCTGAATGCAATATAGAAAACCATTGCAAAGTATATGGCAAACAGGGTCGGTGCTGGAATATCCCCCTGTTTCACTCCATTTTTTACTGAGATAGGCCCCGACATGTTACCTCTGACATTAACCCAAGCCTTCATGTCGTCTTGGAAAGACCTAACCAAAGCAAGGAACTTATCAGGGCAACCAAGTTTGTTGGAGAACCTTCCATAAAGCATTTCTGTTAACAGTATCGAAAGCTTTTGTCAGATCGACAAAAACCTGATACAGATCCAGACCTTGTTCCATGTACATACATTGATTGATTGATTGATTCATTCATTCATTCATTCATTCATTCATTCATTCATTCGTTCATTTAATTTTATTGTATACTTTTTGTATTTTCTTATTTTTTATTTTTTCAGAAATTTTATCAAGTTTTCCAAAGTCTTCCAATATTTGAGATAATTATTTATTTTTCCTTAATAATTGCAGAACATTCTTCCCTTGTCAACGTTGGCTGGCAACCAATGAAGGTGATGGGCAAATTATGAGAGAACTGGTACCAGTGAATGCTTCTCTCAAGAAGAAATTACTTAAGCATGATTCTGAATATTTAAAAAACCAAATTGGTCTGGAAGTAAAAGGTTTCCTACTTAGACATTTTCTCTTTCTACCATTTCTACACTAACATTTGATTAATAACAGAATAGATATACACATCATCATCATCATCATCACCGTTTTACGTCCATTCTTCCACGCTAGCATGGGTTAGACAGGTTGTCCTGTTGTGGGAAATGCTAGGTCAGGTGAACATGTGTTGCTCATACAGAACTGATTTGGGCTTGAATTTTACAGCTGGATACCCTTCCTAACACCAACCTCATTTACAGTGAGTACTGGGTGCTTTTTTACCGTGGTGCCTACACGTCCACTTTACAGTAGGAGGGGGGTATACTATCTATATGCTTCAGCTTCAGCTTGTACCCATGGGTAGTCAAGTCTTCTGTATTACTGCGTAACGAGAGAGGTTTGCGTCATCATCTTTGAGGGGTGCAATTGGGCAAGGTCAGCTTTTATCACCTCATCCGAGGTCTTCTTGGGTCTCCCCACTCCAAGGCTTCCATCGACTTTTAGTGCTCTGCACCTTTTTGTGCAGTTGTCATCCTTCATATGCATCACATGTCCATATCAATGTAATATCCTCTCCTGCACATAACATTTTATTCCCCTTATGCCTAGTCTCTCTTTCAATATGTTTATGTTTTGCTGTTCACGGATATTACTATTACACATCCATCGGATCATGCAAGCTTCATTTCATTCTAATCTACACAAATCTTCTGCACACAATGCCCAAGTCTCACTACCATGCAACATTGCTGTTCATATCATATACATATTAGTCTTAGTATGAAATTAGGTCCATCAAGGAGTTTTGGCAACTTGGGATGAGGATCAAACTGACTATGATTCATTGTTATTTAAAAGCTCAACAGTATTCCCTCATGTCTCTCCTTCCTCAAAATACAGAGATAAAATAGTGAAATCTTTTGTTGTTATTTAACAACTCATCAGTATTCACTCATCTCTCTCCTTCCCAAACTACAGAGAAAATTTCCATTGTTATTTAAAAATTCATCAGTTGCACTTCCCAAGATACAGAAAAAAAAGCAGTATTGGTCTATGTATTAAAAATGTAAACAAAAATGTGCCAGGCATGTTATGCTTGGCACAGTTTTGTTTACATTTTGTTTACATTTTAGCCTGTGTGACCCCTTGTATATATTATTTATTCATAACATGTTATATTGGTCCTTTATTAAGTATTATTGGGACATAAACCATGTTATGAATAAATAATATATACAGGCAGTTGCACAGGCTAAATAGTTTGCAGTGAGGCTAAATACAAATGGGTATGACTGTTTATTTATTTAATAGTTTCACTACGAACTGCAATATGTTTCAATCCTGAACACTAAACCTGCAAAAATATGTATCTCTGTAATATTTATTTATATATAAGACATGTTATAGTGGTGTATTAATGTGTATATGTATATATATATATAGTGAAAAAAAGTGCGGATGTTAGAAAACGCTCTCTACAGATCACGTTATATAATGAAAATGATAAAAAAAAAGGTTTCAAAAGTGCACCTGGTATATATATATAAAGGATCTTTATAACTTGCACAAAAATTGATGTTAGCAAAACCTACTTTTTCCATTTGGGATTATCAAAACATTTGTTATTAGGTTAAATTGTTTTTTTGTTCAAACTCCTGCATCTGGCTGAGAATCATCATGCAGGAGTTTTAATGAAAAGACAATTTAACCTAATAACATCAATTTTTAATGTTATAAAGATCCTTTATATATATATATATCAGGTGTGCTTTTCAAACCCTTTTTTTTATCATTTTTATTATATATATATGATTAATGTTCAGAGCCATCCTCAGCATTCTCGTGTAGCACCCATCCACCATCTGAGTGAGTTTCTTGGTCAGTGTCCAAGTCTCAGACCCATACAGCAGCACAGACTCCACTACAGCAATGAAGAGGCAGATTTTCAGGTCTCTACGAAGGTCCGACTTCCACACCGATCTCAAGCTGTGGCACGCCGCCCAGGCCTTGCTCTTCCTACATGGACACACTAGAAGAGGAAGACCAAGGTTAACGTATGTTGATGCCCTAAGGACAGACACTGGACTGTTGGAGACGCAGGACATGGCAGCGATAATGAGGGACAGAGACCGCTGGAGAGAACTCGTCCATGGATCTCGGGAATTTTACCCGCCTTAGATAGATAGATATATGTATATATACACATACAGTCAGTAGGCACCTCTTAACCAAATAAACACCCCCATCCCACTACCCCTACTCCATCCCATCCCACTCCCACCAACACCACCCTTTCTCTGTAAAGTTATGCTGGTACCACAACATCCAGTCCAAACAAATGAGATTGTGTATGTGTCACAACAAAAAAAACACAGTCCATGCTGTAATGTGACCGTGTAGGTAACACGGTAAAAACCTCCCAGTCCACACTGTAAACGTGGTTGGTGTTAAGAAGGGCATCCAGCCATAGAAAACCTGCCAGACAGTCCTATACAAGCGAGACACGTCACCCGACCAATCTTGCCTCAAGTGGGACAATTCCCGTATAAACCCATGCTAGCGTGGAAGATAGACGTTAAACGATGATGATGATATATAAAACAGAGTTTTGCAACTTGCTTGAAGCATTGTTTAATAGGAAACAAAAATTTAAATTTTGAAGACCAACACAATGTGTTATGAAGAATGTTAAATTGCCACGATAAGAAAAGAATCTTACCTTAGGAAATTTAACGATCCCAAATATTTTCGGGTTTAAAAACCCATTATCAAGGAAGTAACCCTATGAGAGACTTAAAAATCGATCGGATAGACTTGTTTATCACTCATACACATGCATATATCATACATTTCACAACACCCATGTTTGAAATTTTAACGTCTTTTCATTTCATTTCACTTTTTTAAATCTCTCACAGGGTTATTCCTTTGATAAGGGGTTTTTAAACCCAAAAATATTTGGGATCGTTAAATTTGCTAAGGTAAGATTCTTTTGTTATCTTGGTAATTTAACATTCTTCATATGCATTGTGTCAGTCTTCAAAATTTAAATTTGTGTTTCATATATATATATATATCAATTGAAAAAACGAAGTTAAAGATTCACGTTAATCCCCTGTAATTATATTATATATATATGTGTATATATATATATCATCATTTCATCATCATTTCATTTTACGTCCGCTTTTTCCATGCTTGCAAGAGTGGGAGGGGAACTGATTCTGGCTTGATTTCTACAGCTGGATGCCCTTCCTAACACCAATCTCATTTACAGTGAGTGCTGGGTGCTTTTTTTATGCTGTGGCACCTCCACGACCACTTTGCAGTGGAATGATATGGACCCCAGTCCCTATCATCTCATTTCTACAGCTGAGTAAGCTGGAGCAATGTGAAATAAAGTGCCATGCTCAAGGAAACAACACACCACCCAGTCTGAGAATTGAACTCACAACCTTTCGATTGCAAGGCCAATGCTCTAACCACTAAGCCATGTGCCTCCATTCATATATATATATATTACTACAGCTACAATACTATACTTACTTCTTACAAAAACTATACCACTGCCCTAATAATACATTTAACCCTTTCAATACTTTATTTCAAATGAAAAACATTATCTATAAATTTCAAGAAAATTTGAAAACAATAAAAAAAATTGGAGGAATTTAGTAAAATAATTTTCTCATTATTCAATTGGTGTTTGGAACATAACTTAACAAATATTCTTTTAAAAAATTATAATGGAAGGTTTTTAAATAAACAGTTTGGGATTTAAAATAAACAGTTTGGTATCATAGAATCAAGGGCAGTTTCCAACAGTTTGCCATCAAAAAGGGTTTTAAAAATCCATATATTGCATTAATTACATAAACTTTCATGTTTATTTGAACATATTACAGCTCTGACGACCACCTACCACATAAAGGTGCACACTGCTGATAAGTGGGGTGCTGGTACTGATTCCAATGTCTATGTGATTCTATATGGCCACCTGGATATCTCTGGTAAGGGATCAGTTATCACCTTTTTCAGTACATATTGATAACATACACACTCTACTGTCTATATGTCTCTCTCACTCTACTCACTATATGTCTGTCCGTGTGTGGAGGGGTAAATTTGTATATCTATGTGTGTGTGGATGAATGTATTTGTGTTTATCTGTACATGTATTGGGTTGTACATGTGTGTATATTATGTGTATGTGTAGGTATTTTGTGTGTGTGTGTGTGTTTTGTGTATGCAGGTGTATTCAGACAATTGAAGTGGATGTGTGACAAATGTTCACCAGGATTGAACGTTAGTCTATCACGGATAACTTTCCCAGATGATCTGCTACTTATGTCAACTGAAGTAATGCAAAAGTAAGTGTTCTGTTCACAAACAACAATAATCAGGCTGTGGTTTGAATCCCTGACCACCCATGAGTATATAATTCTTAATGAGTATATAATTCCTGATCCATAAGTGGGAGATTAGTAATTGTTAGTGTAGTGATGAATCAGTGATTGTTAGTGTAGTGGTTAATCCTTGATTATTACTGTGTCAGCAAACCAATTGATATAAGTGATGGTCTAAAAATTATACAGCTTATCTTTGTGGCTTAAAGCTACAATGATTGCTTTAGAACAAAGCTAGTTACACACTCTTTCACAAGAGTTCAGATTGTATGTTAGAACAATCGCTAAATACTGATGATCCTTCAGTGGTTGTTTACTGGAGTAAGGAGGTGTTGAATTAGTTACTGTTGTTGTAAAATATTGAATTAATGATTGTTACAGCAGTAATGATGTGTTAAATCAGTGATTGTTATTTCAGTAGTAAGGTGTTGAGTTATTAATGTAGTGAGACATTAAATCTGTGATAGTTACTGCAGTAATGAAGTGTCAAATCAATGATTGTTACAGTAGTAGTGCAGTACTAGTCTTTGTGATTGTTACTACAATGAGATGTTGGATTAATAATTGTATACTGCAGCAGTGAGATCTTGGATCATTGATTGTTACAGCAGTAGTAAAGTACCGAATGTAACTAAAGTGGTAAGGTGCTAAATTGTTACTGCAGAAGTATGCTTGTTAAGATAGTAAATGGTGTCTAAGTTTTGTCTGCTTCTGGTTGTATTTACAGGGAAAATATTGTTGAAATCTTCAGTTACTAACAGCAACAAGTTTGAACGAAACCAAATTGATGAATTTATTGTTGAAGTTGTTGATATTGGAGAACTTCAGAAAATCAAGTATAGTTCCTACATTTTGCTTATTATTATTATTACTACACCTGTTGATTAGCAGTATCAGTAAAGGGTCAGACACCATGCTTTGCAGCATAGAGTTACGGCCCTTTACGGTCTGAGTTCAAATCCCACTGAGGTTAACTTTGCCTTCCATCCTTACAGGGTCGATGAAATAAAGCACCATTAATGCTCTGGGATAATTGCTGGCCTTGTGCCAAAAGTAGAAACAATTATTACTACAGCTGAATGATGGCAGATTGTCAGAATCAGTAGAACATCAAATAAAATACCATTGTGGTATTTATTCTGGCTCTTTACATTCTGAGCTCTAATCCAGCCACGGTCAATAACGTAAAATCCCTGTCAAAAACTGGAGTCAATAAAATCAACTCTCTTCTTCCTTCCAATTGCTGGCCTTGTGTCAATTTTAAAAATAATTATTACTATAACTGTTTCATCATCACAAAGACTGGGTCTTTCATTCATCATTCATCATTTCATTTTACGTCCGCTTTTTCCCTCCTTCCAAGGGTGGGACGGGAACTGATTTTGGCTTGATTTCTACAGCTGGATGCCCTTCCTAACACCAACCTCATTTACAGTGAATGCTGGGTGCTTTTTTGCCATGGCATCTTCACGACCACTTTGCAGTGGAATGATATGGACCCCAGTCCCTATCATCTCATTTCTACAGCTGAGTAAACTGGAGCAATGTGAAATAAAGTGTCTTGCTCAAGGAAACAACGCATCACCCGGTCTGAGAATTGAACTCACAACCTTTCGATTGCAAGGCCAATGCTCTAACCACTAAGCCATGTGCCTCTTTGGATTTATAAATTCTATTTCTCTCTCTCTTCCATAGAATTGGTCACGATGATGCTGGTATTGGAAGTGCATGGTGTTTGGATAAAGTCATTATTGATTGTCCCTCTCTTGGAAAAACCTGGAACTTCCCCTGTGACCGTTGGTTAGCAAAAGGTGAAGATGATGGCATGTTGGAGAGGGAACTTTATCCTCAACTATTATCAACAGAACAATACATTCCTTGTAAGTAAGACTGGTAAAAAAATATGAATGATACATCTGTAGATTCCTTTGTTCTTCAAATATTGCAGTTGTTTTTATTGTTGTTTAGCTCCAAGTCAAACTTCATCAAATACATTCCAGCCATGACTACCCCACATTTTTAGGAGTATCACTGACTTAATAGGTCATATCTCTGTGTTGAGTCAATCATGATTTACACCTTGTAATCCAAAACAGGGATCAACTGATGAGGGATACCTCTATGTGGCTTTGAAATTTACTAGAAATAGTAACAAAATCTCCCTCATATTACACTCTACTATCTTAAATAGTAATTCCTAAATACATTCTGCCTAAATAAAAGATGGGATGACCATTCAATAGTTGGCTTGTTAGATCAAAACTGAATTGGTCTAAACAACAACTTAGAGAGGGAAGCTTTCTTCCTTGAAGTGAATGTGTTATTTTAGAGAAAGAAAAAGAAAAATCTACTATTTCTCCATATTAAACCAGTAATTGATTAAAATGATCAAGGCAGTCAATTTGGCAGAGTCATTAGGATATTGGTTATTTCTTCCTTGTCTCTGCATTTTGAATTCAAATCTCA
This sequence comes from Eledone cirrhosa, assembly GCA_964016885.1. NCBI lineage: Eukaryota > Metazoa > Mollusca > Cephalopoda > Octopoda > Eledonidae > Eledone > Eledone cirrhosa. Next base: position 191,527,376 of record OZ024741.1, read on the forward strand.
CCAAGTTTCACTTTGCTTTTCATCATTTCAAGGTTGATAAAGAAATTACCAGCTCAGTGATGGTGCATGCCTCTCTCCTTCCAACTGTCACATCCTAGATGTTCTACTGGATCAAGAGAGAGAAGATCAAGAGGGTGTATGTGTCTGTTTGTGAGTGTATGGTCAACTATAAGTTATATAAATCTCGGAAGTTATTTGTTAAAAAATTACACTAGAATGTCTCACAAAAATTGAAAACATGTATGCTTGTTTAGGCCCCGGTAAATTGTGAGGTAATGAAAAGGTTAAGCTGCAGCTTGCTTAACTTATACCATAGCCTCACAATTGTCTGAAGCCACCCATAGGTGTAGAATAAGAAACTGTTTGTTTTAAAGTGTTATATTTATATAAACTGTCTGAAACTGCCCTTTGTTCTACAATAATTAGATGATTATTTTTTTATATTTATATTTATCTAAAATCTTTCCATCATAATTAATAATGATAAAATTAGTTGAAAATCATAGACAGTGTCTTTCATTAGAAATATTGTTATGAAAATGTTAAGCAGCAGCTTGTTTAACTTATACCAAAGTCCAGCACTGGCTGTGGGTAAAAAGATCCATATTTTTTCATTAATTAATATCATATTTTCCACAGTTTTTACCATTTTTATTCTTAAAATAATTCATGCAAATTTAGATGAGAAATGTTGACATGTAATACTTTTTCTTTGCCTGTCTTCCCTGTGTCTCTCCACCAATACATCAGATATTCCATATGAAATAACTACATACACAGGGGACATATCTCAGGCATCCACTGATGCAGATGTTTATATTGCCCTCTACAGTAAAGACAAGAGAACACAACAGAAATCTCTGTGTCTCAAAAGTGAGAGAAAACAGAAATTTAAGAGAAATGGAGTTGATAAATTTATATTGGAGGTAAGTCTGTCTCTATAAATCAAATTTTATTAAATAATGTTACAAATTGGATTGAAAATATGAACACATATGATATATACAAAGCATATAAATAAAATAAATAAAATTACAGTAGAATAACATAACAAATATGTTTTAAATATATACATAAATAACATTACTCATGCTTAAATAACATTATAACTTGCTCGCGATTCTTTCAGAAGGATATATTCCTTTAATGTTGCAATATTAAAGAAAATGTAAAGAGAAGGGACAACCGAGCCACCACCAGAGTAAAAGACAGCAGAATTTCATATTGTCTATCTGGATACCCCTTAACCCATTAGGATTTACATTATTCTATATATATTATTGTATTTTTGTGGTAAAGGCTTTACCTCACATAATTATTTCAAATAATATCGAATCTATGAGATTTTGATATTATTTATTTTGAGAACAATACCTTAACATCTCTATGAAGGGCCAGTTACAGCTGGTTTGAACAGAAAGAAGTGAGAGAATTCTCACCGGATACGGCTGGTTTAAATGCTAAAGGTGAAGCAAAAGGTTATAGTGTATATCAAGATACTACTGAATTTGTTATTGTATGTATGAACACTCCTAAATTTGCTATTGTCTTTCTAGTTACTCTTGAATGTCATATTGTCTGTTTAGATACTCTTGAATGTGTATTGTCTGTCTAGATATTCCTGAATTTTCTAGTGTCTTTCTAGATAGATACTCCCAAGTGTTATATTGTATGTCTGCACACTCCTGAATGTTATCTTTTTATTTATTAGTCTTAAATAACACACTTCACTAAAATTAAACAACAATCAATCTGCTTCTGTGAGTTTGTGTGTTTTTTTCTTCATTCAAAGACATCAAGATACTAACTGTAGTAAATGGTTAAGGACTTCTATTAATGTCTCACTGATGTCCAGATATTCCACAGTCCTAGTTCAGCATATAGTTAATCAACACTATGTGTAAATCTATTGACTGTTTGATGGTCAAGTTTATTTCTACAAATGGCCAGGTTTAGAAACATATCTATGTTATATGTTACCCCTTTAGCCTTTACATTACTCTATATTTACTATTGTATTTTTACAGTAAACACTTTATTTCACATAATATCGAATCTATGATATTTTGATATTATTTATTTTGAGAACAATACCTTAGCATAAGTATGAACAGCCAGTTATGGCCGATTTGAACAGAAAGAGGTGACAGAATTCTGGCTGGATACAGACAGTTTAAATGCTAAAGGGCTAAAGTCCATTCACTAGTTGATGGTGTTTTCATTTTAAAGATACCAGCAAGTTTTTTAGGTAAAATCTTTAACTCTTAATATCCTGTACCACATTAAACCACATTAGCAAAACAGCCTTGAAAAGTACTGAACAGTACTACAGTAGTATGACTGAATCACATTGAACATTTTAATCTTTACTTTAGTTAATTTTCACTCAGGAGGTTGTTATGGCACAGCTGAAGAGTCCTCCTGCCCTTTTTTTTTTCTTGGCAAGTTTTCTATGGTTGGATGCCCTTCCTATCACTAACCACTTTACAGAGTGCACTGGGTACACTTTACAGAGTGTACTTGGTGCAGTTATCATGTCGATCATCACTGCTAGAGAGGTTATCATACCATTGACACAACTGAAGTGTCCTTTTGACTCTTTTTGGCATGGTTTCTACAGCTGAATGCCCTTTGTATTATCAACCACCTTACAGGGTGTACAGGATGTAATTTTCATGACACCAACACTAGAAAAAAACACTCTCACTCTTTTTGGCATGATTACTATGGCTGGAGCCCTTCCTAACAGCAACCACTTTCCAAAGTGTACCAGGTACTTTTTATTGTGGTACCAGCAATATGGGAGTTGCTGGTCATTAACTTGAATGAGGAGCCCAAAAGTCAAAATGACTACATCGTTTTTAAAATTTAATCTGGGGGTTTATATAAATAGGAGAAATGTAAATTGTTTTTAGTATTCAGTCATGGGATTATCATTGGTTTTATTTATTATTTAAGATGGAAGATATTGGAGGTGGTATTGAAAAGATTCGCATTGGACATGATGGATCTGGTTTTGGAGCTGGCTGGTATCTTGCAAAAGTGGAAGTACGAAAGTTGATTTCTTCTGGAAAGGTAAAAGAAAAAAACTTATCCTCATCATCATCATCATCATCAACATCATTATCATCACCGTTTAACGTTTATTTTTCCATGCTAACATGGGTTAGATAAGCCAGATCAAATGACCGAGTCTTGCTCATACAGAACTGTTTCTGGCTTGGTTTCTATGGCTGGATGCCCTTCCTAATGCCAACCACTTTATAGTGTGGACTGGATGTGTTTTGTCGTGGCACCAACACAACCACTTTTCAGTGTGAACTGGGAGCTGGGGTGGAGGATATACATGGGGACTGGTGAGGTAGATCTAGGGTGGGGCATTTATCTGATGAAAGGTGAGGGTGAAAGGACATGGATGAAGTGTAGAGTGTTAGGACATGGGAGATACATGGAAGAGGGAGGGAAAGATGTGGATGAAGGGTGGGGTGTTAGGACATGAGGGGTGTATGTAAGGAGGGAGGGAAAGGTAGTGCATACAAGATGTATGCTTCAGCCTGTACACATGGCAAGGCAAGTCTTCTGTATTACTGCATAATGCCATAGATCTCAATCCTGTGTCATCGCCTTCGAGAGGTGCAATTGTGCAAGGTCAGCTGTTATCATCTCATCCCAGGTCTTCCTAGGTCTTCCTAGGTCTTCCTACACCATAACTTCCATCAACTAAGTGTCCTGAACCTTTTTATACAGCTGTCATACTTCATACATATCATATGTCTATACCCATACATTCTCCTGTCCTGAACACTGCATCTGATCCCTCTTATACCCAATTTCATTTATGCTTTGCTGTTCATGTATATTACTATTACACATCCATCAGAGCAAGCAAGCTTCATTTCTTTCCAATCTTCACAAGTCCTCTGCACAATGCCTTAGTCTCACTACCATGCAATATTGCTGTTCGTATACACGCATCTTACAACCTACCCTTCATTTTGATAGAAAAACCTTTTGTAGTTAGCAGCAGTAGTAGCTCCCTGCACTTTCTCCATCCCATTCTCACTTTGGCTACAGTACTTTGGAACACCCACCTCTACTGCTAATGTGGTCGCCCAGGTAACTATCAACTACTTCTACCAATCTCTCTGGGCATTTAAAGGAGTTAGTATCCTGTAGGCTCTTGCTACTTACTGCACCTGTGCAATGACCACATATAAAACCTGCCTTCTTTGCTAGCCTACCTGAAATTCCACTACATCTCTTGTGTACCCATACTTTGTATTTGGGGCATAGGATGGAATTTCCTTCCTGCACACCGAGGAAGGTCATTTCCCTGGGATTGTCTGGGCCCTGTATTCCTTTCTACATAATAGGACTTTGGTCTTTGCCAAGTTGACTTTAAGACCTTTAAATTCTAGACCTTTCTTCCAGATTTAGAATTTCTTTTCTAGTTCTACCATAGATTCAGTTATAGGGTTAGATCATCTGCATACAGACGTTCCCATTAGCAACCAGTCTTAAACTCTTCTGTTATAGCCTGCAGGACAATAATAAACACTCCTACCTGTACGCTAAATTCTTCATGCTTGTCATTATCAATTCTAACTTTGCTGCCCTCACAAGCCATTCATCTACTCCTAGTTTTCTAAAAGTCTACCATATAATGGAATGAGGGACTGTCAAAAGCTTTCTCCAGGTCCACAAATTTAAAGTGGAGTGGCTTACATTTAGCTAGGTACTTCTCCTGCATACAATAATATATCCTTATATGGCTGTTATCAACCTTCTTCCCCCACATCTCTCTCTCTCTCTCTCTCTCTCTCTCTCCAAGATACATCCTTATGTGGAGTTGAACTAAATGCAAGCCAACAAAACATTCATTAATTTGTACCTAAAAGCTAGTACCTATTTACAGCTAGCTGGACTGAGCCTGTTGCAGACAGAATACAATGTTGACATGACAGAAGAAGCTTTAGTTTGATTATTCACTACCCTATTGACATAGTCTATTGTCTACTCCCCTATTAAACCAACCATCATACACATTCTACTGTACCCTATAGACACATCAAAAATCCACACTGACTGTTGTCTATTACATTAATGATACAGCCACCCACCATCCTTGCATTCTGTTGTCCACAGCCCTTAGAGCAATAATAATATCCTTTTCAGGCCCTAAGCTTATAATGTGTCCTCTACCTCCTGTCCCAATATATAAAATCTCCAAAAAACATTTAATTTGAATAAAATGGTGCCCTTCTTCCCATGACAACCTAAGCATATGTTCTTATTTTGTTTGATCAGCCCTGTCTGCCCTAATAATACAGCCATCCACACAGATCTATTTTGTCAACTACCCTATTGTCATGGACACCTGTTGTCTACATATCTTTTCACACAGCTACCATCCTCTAACCTCTATTTTCCATGCCCCTATTGACACAGCTATCCCAACTCTCCACAGCCTCATATATCATCAGATACTCCAGTTTCTCACTGTAATATTAATCAAGTTCAACAGTTGTTCATCAGATATTGCTGTGTTGCAGAGTTCCAAAACTTTCGTATTTCCCTGTAACCGGTGGCTGGCAGAAGATGAAGATGATCAGTTAACTGAAAGGATGCTGGTTGCTGAGACAACTGTCATTCAAGAATCAATAGGAGAAACAGGACATTTAAAGCATAAAGAAGATTCTGCCAGAGATCAAGGTTTACACAAGTGTGAGTATGTGTATTGTATAAATTATGCCAATGTAAATATGTATACTTTACTATATATATATATATATTGTTATACTTTGGAAGGATCATCCTGCCAATAAAAACACACTTCAATTTATTATAATTTTCTGGCTGGTTGGTTGGTTTGATAACCAGATGGTTGTTTATATATTGTCAAAGCTCTTTTGTCACACATTCTGTGACTTCCTCAGTGACTGGGTTTTTATTTTGTGTCTCTCCTTTGTTCTTTCCCTCACCATGTTGTTTTTGTTATATATATATATATATATATATATATATATATATATATATATATATATATATATATATATATATATATATTCAAATGTAATGAATAAAAACATATCAAATATGTTAGAATTTTGTGCTTCTCAATAAGCAAACTCAATAGACTTTATCCAATAGACTTTATTTAATAAATCAAATGTAAAGAATATATGTATATATATATAGAGAGAGAGAAAGAACCATATAACATACAGAATACACAATATGTTATATATATATATATATATACTAAATACATATTTCAGAGATGAATATGTACTCAAGATGGAATCATTAGAGACCTTTAGAGCGCTATTTCGTATTCAGTAGATGTAATTTAAAATTAATCTATGTAATTGATTATCGATCACAAACAATCGATTATAATTAAACTATAGGAGACTCTGAATATTCATCAGAGGTATAGTCTTTAGCATTCAAGAGAAATATAGAAGCAAAAATAGTATATAGAACAATATACTTGCCAATATCCAGAGATGAATTTGATGCGACTCACCATAATGAAAGCCACATGGTATGACTACGTTAAACCTAAGGCAATAGATATCAACAAAAGTGGATGTTTATTCCACTAGAGATAGGTACAGAAATTATAGTCACCTCAGCTCAACAAGAAGTTTGCAGCTGTTGTATACACATGAAATGAATCTTGTATATAACAGCTCCAAAATTCTTAACTATATATTATACAGTCGTATACTGGCCAGGTTGCCAGGTTTCCCAATGGCAAGTGGGCCTCAGGGGCCTCATGGTAGTATTGCAGGGAGCCCCGCTGTAGTATTTTAGGGGCCAAAGCTTTGCTTTCAAAAAATATTTTTAAAAAAAGCAAAGCATTTGGTCAAGGAATTCCCCCAGAAACTAACAGTTGGAATCACTGGTTGTCTAAATTTATAGCTTACTGTATTCATTCATGCATGCATACATATGTAGACACACACGCATATATATATGGGTAAAGAAGTGCCAAGAAATCCCAGTAGAAGGAAGATGCAGTAAAGGTAGACCACGAAAAACATGGGCGGAGGTGGTGAGAGCAGACCTCAGATCGCTGAAACTCACCGAGGAGATGACGAAGGACCGTGACAAGTGGAGAGATGCTGTGCTGAATAGGACCCATCCAACCCTTGCAAGCAGGGAAAAGCGGACGTAAAATAATGATGATGATGATGATATATTTACAAGCCATGTATAGGGAAGCAGTTAGCAAAGTTACGGTTAACAATGAATATAGCGAGAAATTTAGTATACAGGTCAGTGTCCAACAAGGTTCTGTTCTTAGACCTCTCCTGTTTATTATAATAGTGTTGCTAGCTATAACAGAGGAGTTTAAGACTGGATGCCCATGGGAACTTCTGTGTGCGGAACTAAAGAAGAAATTCCAAACATGGAAGCAGGGAATAGAAAGAAGGGATCTCAAAGTCAATCTGACAAAGACTAAGGTCCTCGTAAGTAGATGAGAAAACAGAAACCAGATCCCATCAGGAAAATGGCCTTGGTCAGTATGTAGGAAAGGTGTAAGTAGAAATTCCATCCTCTGCCCCAAATGCAAACTATGGGTACACAAGAGAGGCAGTGGGATCTCAGGAAGTTTAGTTAAGAATGTATGCTTTACATGTAGCAATTACACCGGGACAGTAAGCAGCAAATGGCCACAGGAAACAAGCACTACCAAATTCTGGGAGGGCTCTGTAGAAACAGTAGACAGCTTCTGCTACTTAGGTGACCAAATTAGCAGCGAAGTTGGGTGGTCTGAAAGTACAGTAACCAGGGTAAGAATGGGTTGGAAGACGTTCAGGGAGCTACTACCACTGCTAGCTGCAAAAGGCTTTTCCCTCAAAAGGATAGGCAGACTGTATGATGCATGCATATGAACATCAATGTTACATAGTAGTGAGACCTGGGCTTTGTGTGCAGAAGACTTGCGTAGATTAGAAAGAATCAAAGCTTGCATGCTCAGATGGATGTGTAATATACACGAACAGCAAAGCATAAATGAAGTGAGAGAGAGACTGAGCATAAGAAGAATCAAATGGTGTGTGCAGGAGAGGAGGTTGAGTTGGTATGGACATGTGATGTGTATGAAGGACGACAGCTGCATAAAAAGGTGCAGAGCACTAAATGTCAATGGAAGCCTTGGAGTGGGGAGACCCAACAAGACCTCGGATGAGGTGATAAAAGCTGACCTTTCCCAATTGCACCTCTCAAAGGTGATGACACACAACCGTGACCTCTGGCGTCACGCAGTATTACAGAAGACCCGACTTCCCACAGGTACAAGCTGAAGCTGAAGCATATAGACAGTATGCCCCCCCCCATCTCCTACTGTAAAGTGGTCGTGGAGGTCTCATGACAAAAAAGTACCCAATCCACACTGTAAAGTGGTTGTGTAGGTGCTATGATAAAAAAGCACCCAGTACTCACTGTAAATGAGGTTGGTGTAAGGGAGGGTATCCAGCTGTAGAAATCAAGCCAAAATCAGTTCTGTATGAGCAAGATATGTTCACCTGACCTAGCATTGCCCACAACAAGACATATTGTCTAACCCATGCTAGCGTGGAAGAATGGACGTAAAACGGTGATGATGATGATGATGATATATATATATGTCTAGGGTGGGTAAAATTCCCGAGATCCATGGACGAGTTCTCTCCAGCTGTCTCTGCCCCTCATTATCGCTGCCATGTTCTGCGTCTCCAGTGTCTGCTCTTAGGGCATCAACATATGTTAACCTCGGTCTTCCTCTTCCAGTGTGTCCATGCAAGGGCTCCTACAAGAGCACTGAGTGCAATGCCAACTCTGGATGTCGGTGAGCATGTCCAGCTAACCTCAGTCTCTTCTGGGCTACTCTCGAGCTGACATTTGGGAGGCTCACATACATGTCTGAGTTCTTCATCCTCAGTGTATACTGATTAATGTTCAGAGCCATCCTCATCATTCTCGTGTAGCACCCATCCACCATCTGAGTGAGTTTCTTGGTCAGTGTCCAAGTCTCAGACCCATACAGCAGCACAGACTCTACTACAGCAACAAAGAGACGGATCTTCAGGTCTTTACGAAGGTCTGACTTCCACACCGATCTCAAGCTGTGAATTTGCCAACAACATAGTTCTGGTGACAAACACAGTGAAGGAGGCAAAGGATTTGATGCAGGAGGTGGAGATTGTGTCGATGAGTGTGGGGCTGAGAATGAATGAAATTAAGATGAAGTATCTGGTAGAGAATATTAAGAAGCAAGAGAAGATTACTAGTGTAGGCAGGAAGCCACTAGAATTGCTTGAGGACTTCCTGTATTTGGGAGCAAAGATTGGGAATACGGAAGATGATGTGGTCGAGAGGAAGAACAAAGCCTGGGCAGCATGCAAGCTGTGGCACACTTCCCAGGCTTTGCTCTTTAGAAAAGGGAAGTAAGGTTCAATACAAAACAGTGGATATAGAGAAAAGGTGAAGTTTGAAATAGCACGGAAAATATATTTAAGGGTCTGTTTTTCTCTTTTGATTTGTCAAAGTGACATTATTGAAAAGATAACATTATTGAAAAAATGAGAGGGACAATTCTTTTTAAAAAAAAGTTTTATAATATATATAAAGTATATATATAATTCACACTGCAAAATAACACTGAAATAACCATCAAAGAAGCTGATAAAGGGAGTACTGTGGTTATTATGGACACTGAGTACTATAGAGACCTGGTACTCAAAATCTTAGATGACAATAGATACTACGCAAAAACAGTAAACTACAAACAAACTAACACAATGGGGAACCTCCTAGCATTACTACAAAAATACAGCAGAAGCCTAACCACAAAAGAATTTGAATACATAGGCCATTTCAAATGTAATACAAGTGCTTTCTACGGCTTACCGAAGATAAATGCATACAATTAACACCACCAGAAGACTTAAAACTCAGACCAATTATAGCAGGCTCTGCATGTGAAACCCACGGACTTAGCAACTTCCTGGATATCCAATTAAAGCCCTTACTAAAATATATACAGAGCTACATATGGGATGACCTTGATATGCTGAACCACCTACCCAAAACAGTAAGTGAAAGCACTATTCTTGTCTCCTTTGACGTAGTAAACCTCTACACTAACACACCCCATAACTATGGAATAATAGCAATCCAGTGTTGACTAGACACTCACCAATCTGAAATACCAACACGCATCAACAAAAACTTCATTATTGATGGACTCTGATTTATCTTACAGAATAATTTCTTTACTTTCAATGACTCAACATACCGACAAATCTCATGAATTGCAATGGGCACAAAGGTAGTCATGGGATTCCACGAACAACAAATCTACAACCAATCCCTTCTATTATTCGGAGACTCTTTCCTTATACATCTCAAAAATAATTGGAAGAGATACCTAGACAATTGCTTTATACTATGGCAGGAAGACATGAATGCACTCTTTTCAAAAATATGATTAACAATATTAATAATATACAATTCACAATGGAATCTAACTCCAAGAAATTAGCCTTCTTGGATATTCTCATTCTAAAAACAGATGGGAAAATAGAAACAGACATCTTTTATAAACCCACGGACTCCAAACAGTACCTCCTTTTCACATCAAATCACCCAAAACATACAAAACTTAACATTCCTTTTAATTTAGCCAAACGTATATGCACCATAATATCAGGCCCAACTTAACGGGAACAAAGACTAAATGAACTCAAAAACACACTTACCTTAAAAAACATACTTTCCCACTTGACATAATTAATAAAGGAATAGACAAAGCAAAACACGCAAATTTTCATCAACCCAACAACCCAAAACACAGAACCACAAACAATACCTTACCAAATGTATCCACGTTCAACCCCAGAAACACCGAAATGTTCGACCTTCTACACAAAAACCTACCCATTCTATTTAAAGATGAAAAAATGAAAAAAATTCTAAAAACACACAAGATCATTAAAAGCAAAAGGCAACCAAAATCACTAAAACACATTCTCACTGGAACAAATATTCACAAACCTATCTCCAACCTTACGGTAACAAAATGTGGAAGAACAAATTGTGGAACATGCCTATACTTAACTGAAGGACAAAAATTCACATTTAAAGATGGCCAAACTTTCACAGTGAAAAACAACTTCACTTGCAACTCGGAGAACCTGATCTATGTAATCACATGTGGTGGCTGTCAACATAACTATATAGGACAGACGGAGTTGTTGTTACGCAAAAGAAGGACCATCCATCACCAACAAATCCGAGACGTAAACACAAGGAAAATCCCCTTAAGTAGCCACATTGCAGAGTGTGCAGGAATGACTCTACCCAACTTTAAAATCTTCCCTCTTTACAAGTGCTCCAATTCTTTCACTCAACAACCAAGAATAAATAAAGAAAAGCTATTGTTAACAAATTTAAACGAAAACTAAATATGTAATCACCCCCATTAGACCCCCCATACACACACACCACAAAACAGTTTTTAGTTTTTGACAATTTTCTTAATTTTTTTTTTAAAATTTTTAATTTCCCACCACAAAGGGATCTGTGACAAACAGGCTGAACCCCCCCCCCCCCCACACACACATATGTGCATTGTTATATATATATGTGTGTGTTTGTGTGTGTATATATATATATATATATATACACAAACGCATACCACAAAATAAGAGAGAAAAAATTACTCATTGCAGAAGTTACTGCTCGTACTACTGATATTTTACTCTGGCTTTTTCTTAAAGAATCTTTTAAAATTTTTTAATTTTTGGATTCTGAGAATCCTTTGGATTTTAGTTTTTAATTTTTGACAATTTTCTGAATTTTTAAGAAAAAAATTTTCTTAATTTCCTACCACAAAGGGATCTATGACAGACAGACTGAAAAACAAAACACACAACCCCCCCCCCCCCCCCACACACACACACACACATGTGTGTATTGCTAAAGGACCTGTGACAGACAGACTGAAAAAAACACACACACACACACACGTGTGTATTGTTATATATACACCCTCATTCTCTCTCTCTATATATATATACACACACTCCCTAAAACCACATTCCAATAATAGAATTTCTCCTGCTGCTTCCACAGAACTTACCTCTAGCTTACAATTTCCCATCCCCTTTTGAACTTTTGACCAGTCAATTAACACAATCAGATATACACACACAGGCTGTGATGAAACACAACTACTGCTATCTTCTCCGACCACCAAATTTGGAGCAAGAAGGATGATTTTAATTTTAAACCCTTAGTTTTTAACTCCTATTAATTCTTTTAGTGTCCGGTCAGCTGACCTTGTCTTGCTCATACAGGAACTGATCCTGGCTTGATTTCTACAGCTGGATGCCCTTCCTAACACCAACCTCATTTACAGTGAGTGCTGGGTGCTTTTTTTTCCGTGGCGCCTACACGTCCACTTTACAGTGTCGGCTGGGTGCTTTTTTTGCCGTGACACCTCCACGACCACTTTGCAGTGGGAGGAGGTGGGGGCGTATTGTCTATATGCTTCAGCTTTGGCTTATACCCGTGGGAAGTCGGGTCTTCTGTATTACTGTATTACTTTACAGTGTGGGCAAAAAACTGCCATCTTACTTACATTGTGTACACTCTGAATGGTGGCTTGCATTTTCTCACTTTCAAGCCTATTATCTCATTGAGTGAGTGAGTAATAACCAGATCTCGCTGATATAAATCAAGAATAAAAACCAGATACTGCAATAGCCTGGAGTTCAAAGGCCCCCAGCTCTTTAATAAGCCACCAAAAAGTCTGGGAGATCTACATGACGTGCAGGTTTTCGAGAAATTCTTGACATTCAACTAACCAAGATCTCAGATGAACCCATAGCACAAGAAGCACAAGAAAGGCTGGCTCTAGAAAGTGTACTATCAATGGCAGTGCCCCAGCATGGCCTCAGCCAATCTGCTGGAGTGCGTAAAAGAGTAAATATCTATCTATATACTACTAAAACTCTGTGATTGTGTCCTTGTCTGTTATTTAATACAGCCAAAACGTCACATAATGGGAAAATACTTTGAAAGGAAGTTGCCCCTGAAATGGGAATACAAATGGAATAAAACAAGTTTCACATAAATCGGAGCACAAGTTCCCGAGATACAGGGTTTTTCCGGGTACCTTCATAAATAGAGAGAGACAAAGATAGAGAGAAAGATATAGTGGTTGTGAGAGAGTAGATTGAAAGAGAGACATAGAAAGAAAGAACGAGACAGAGAAGGATAGTGGAAGAGGGAGAGAGCTGGTGGTGTTGTTGAATGAAATTATAATATGTGACTTCAAAGAATCGAATACAGCATTACTGTATCTAGCTCGAATAAGGTGACTGAATATTAAGTCATATATATCGTATAACTTGTGTAGCGAATATTTCCTGCTAAATAGGAAGGGCATCCAGCTGTAGAAAACCAGCCAGAAACAGTTCTATACAAGCGATACATGGTCACCCAACCAATCTTGCCGCAAGTGGGACAAACCCGTCTAACACATACGTTGAAGATGATGATATATATATATGTGTGTGTGTCTGTGACCAATGTATATAGGTCACAGACACCCATATATATATATATGTGTATATGCACACACACATATATATGGGCCTTCCAATTTAATTTAACATTATATACATGTCTGTGTATATTTTAATTATTTAAAAATTATTTTTAAGTGAACATGATTTTTTTAAAATAGCTTAAGGGAAACTTGACCCAACGGATCACAGATGGTTTAGTATATGATAAAGTTATATCTGTATAAATACAGAGTGTGTAACCAAGAGCGCAAATATCAAATATGTAGGCATGTAAACATGGTAAGCATGCCAGAAAATATGAATTTCTCCATAGTAATTAGTAATATTTTGAAATGGGCATACTAATTTGCATATAATTAGTGCTTTTTTGGTAATTAATTAAGATATATAGGAAGAACTGTGCTACCAGCCAAAGGGTATGATAAAGTTATATCTGTATAAATACAGAGAGTGTAACCAAGATTGGACCATGTATAAATATATACACATATCTAATATGTAAGCATGTTAACATGCCAGAAAATACAAATTTCCTTGTAGATTAAAAAAATGATTAACGTCTTTAATCGATTTTCCATTATACCCATCAAATTTATGTTTACTTTTGGTTGTTTAGATGATATACGCGTCTTCTGATGAGGGACCATGCATAATATTACATATTTTATACATATGTTATATTGCATAATTTATATACACATACAATAATGCATATTTTATATTCATATGTGTAATATTACATATTTTATATACATGTGTAATATTACATATTTAGTATTGCGTAATTTATATACACATGTAACATTTCATATTTGATATAAACATATTTAATATTGTATATTTTATATACACCTGTGTAATATTACATATTTTATATTGGTCCAGCGAGAAAATACAAGAAATATACTCACAAAGAACTGTTTGACATCCGAGAGAAGTGTATTGAATTTGGACATAACACAGAACATAACACACCAGACCGTATCCACCAAAGAAAGCAAGGTATATTTTGTGATGGATCACATAGAGATATTTCATACTATATTTTTGTTAATGTATTTACCTTGTATTAAATATACAATGGTAAAGAAAACTGGATATAATTTAATTAAATGCGCACAAAAATATACACATTTTATATCTTTATGTCCTGAGTTTAATTCCCAATACCGATTCACTTTCCTTTGCATCTTCTTTATAAAATAGCAGCAGTTAACTCTTTTAACATCAAACTGCCTGAAACGGCTCTATGATACAAAATTGTTTATTTTAAAGTGTTTATATTTATCTAAAAACCTCCCATCATGATTTTATGATGTTATGTTCCAAAACCCAACTGAATAATGAAAATGTTAGTTATATTATGAAGTTCCTCCAAATTGTTGATTATTTTCCAAATGATTTGAAAATTAGAGGCATGTGGTAATGAAAGAGATAAAACATCATGGCAAAAAGCATTGCCACATTACCTATGATAGATATTAATGTTATTAAATATGTGACCTTGTGTCTAACTTAGAAATCATCAGGGTGGGGGGAAAATTGTGAGAGCACCAAACAAAATTCCACTGGGGTAGACTTACCTTTCATGATTCTGTGTTCAATAAAATAAGTACCACTCATGTACTGTGGTTAATTTAATTAATAAACTTCTTCCACCAAATGTGTGGCCCCGTGCCAATGTTAGAAATTATTACTTAACTCTTTTCATCTCAAACTACCTGAAACTGCCCTTGGCTGATTTTAAAATGTTATATTTATCTAAAAATTTCAATCAATTTTATGCAAGAACATTTGTTAAGTTATGTTTGAAATCCCAGCTTAATAATGAGAAATTTTGTTATTTTTCTAAATCTCTTGAAATCGATGGTTATTTTCAAAATTATTTGAAAATTATTTCTCACCACACAGCTTACAAGGTGGGGAATTCACTGACTTATCAATATTGAACTTGATATAGTTCATTCTCAGTGCCTGTCCCTGGGCTACAAAAATAAGGGCCTCAGATTCAACTTTTAAGTCACTTTTCCTAGTCCATTCCCAGTTACTATCTTTGTCAACTGTCTCAGGCATTTCACGTACGAATTGACCATAGATTTTTTTTCTTCCATCTATTCAATGTGTCATTCTGTATATCTTGTTTAAATTCTCCCTTTCCATTGCTTCATCACTGTTTAGGACCTTTATCATTCTTACTCCTGCCATCAATCTCCCCTTTGAATTCTTTACATACCATGCCAGATTATTTTCCTTTGACTTCACATACATTTCACAGCTAATAAGACCTCTTTGTCATGATAGACACAACCTGTCTACATCCCTTTTGGGGATGTAGATCCCCTTGTAGTGTCATCATCTTCCTGGTTTTTCTATCAAGCTCCTTAAGTTCATCACATTCCCCTCTATCACACCAGCGCTATACGTTAGCACTGCAACAGCCCATGTGTTGATAGCCAGTATCTTATTCCTACCACTTAACTTTGTCTTTAACACCAACTTTAGTCTGTGTTTATATTCTTTCATTTCCTTCTCTTTCATTTGGTTTGTTTCCAGGATGGCTAAGTACTTATATCTGTTGTCATGAAATTCCTTCATAACTTGTCCATTTGGTAATTCAATTCCTTCCATCTTATCAATTCTACCTCGCTTCAGTAGTAGCACACCACATTTTTTATGCCAAATTCCATTCCTATGTCTGTACTGAATGTAAGAACTCTCTGTACAAGGGAATCAATATGTTCATAGGATTTGCCATAAAGTTTTAGGTCATCCATGAACAACAGGTGATTTATCCTTAACTCACGTCCTCCCCACTCATAGCCAGCCTTTGACCTCAACACCATTGAAAGTGGAACCATACACAGTACAAACAACAAAAGTGAAAGAATGTCTCCATGAAATATTCCGCTCTTGATCTTCACAACTCCCAATGTTTATCTACATGATGTCAGCTCAGTCTCCCAACCATCCATACTGCTCATAGAAACTGTCTAATGTTAGCTGCAATACCAAATATTTCCAAACATTCTACTATCCAACTATGTGGCACCATGTTGTAAACCTTGCAGTAATCAATCCAGGCCATGACAAGATTTGTGTATCTCCTTTTACAATCTTTAAGGATCACCTTATCAATCAACAATTGATCCTTAGTCCCTTGCTTCTTCTCTTACCTCCCTTCTGCTCTACAGGTAGTGTCTTCTCCAGGTATTCATACATTGCCTCAGCAATGACACCTGTCATAAGTTTCCACATAAGAGGGAGGCAAGAGATAGGTCTAAAGTTATCAACTTCATTTCCATTGCTGGGGTCCTTCAAAGACAAAGTCATTCTCCCAAAGGTTAGCTATTCTGGCAACCTCTCTTCTCTATTCAAGATCTTATTCAGTTGCTCAGCAATTCTCTCAGGAAGGGCCCTCAGCTTTTCCAACCAGGATCCTTGCACGTCGTCTCTGCGGGGAGTTTTTTTCAATTTGGTATCTTTCTATACTGGATATTTACCATATCAGTTGTTATCTTCAATTCTCCCTGTTGATTATCCCCAATGTCATATTTGATGTTAGCCACTCCACACTTCTATATTCCTACACTTCAGATACCACTCCAAAACTTCTTACTTTCATCCACATCAGGGATTATATTATCATTCCTAACCAAGCCATTTACCTCCTGATAGAATCTCCTCTGATTTTGTTGGAAACGTACATTCTGTTTATACTGTGTGATCTGTTGTTCATATCTTTGCAGCTTTGGAAACTACCTTTTGTTTCAGCTCCTCAGTTACCATAGTAACCTTCTTTCTCCTGACATTGTACTTCCCTGTAAGTTGCTCAATCCCTCCACCCCACACACTTTTTAATTCACCTCACGTTACCCTTTCCAGAATATTGATATCTTTCCTAATCTTGTAGATTACAGAGTGATCATAGCAACATCTGACCAGAAAGATGCTGGCATTTCAGATGGGATATGGCTCCTTTTGGAAGGATACAAGCAAACACCTCATATTTTTGAAAATATCAAAAATTCCCAGGGAAAATTCTTCAAAAGGTAAAATTTTCTGAAAATTTCATTAAATCACTGTCTGATTTGTTGTCAATAACCCCCCTCCCCCCCTCCCCCAAAAAAGAAAAAACATTTTAAATGTCAAAGTACCATGACTTAAACTAGTGGCACAGTTTCTATATTATACAACCTAATACTATACGAGCATCTACATGGTCACTAACAAAATCTTCCTCAACTGGAATGTCTTTGATCATGCCATCTTTGATCGTGTCATCTTGATCAATTTATCTTTGATCATGTCCTCTTTGAGTGGTACTTAATCAACCCTGTAATGATGAAAAGTAAAGTTGACATTGGTAGAATTTGAACTGATTGTGCTGGGAATCAGAATAATTATTGCTAAGAATTCTACCTGACATGTAAATAACTGCCAATTCACTGCCTTGTATAAATAAGGCTTACCTATATGCCTTCTATATATACATATATTATCATCATCATCATCATTTTACGTCCACTTTTCCCTGCTTGCAAAGGTAGGATGGGTCATCTTCAGCCCAGCATCTCTCCATTCGTCACAGTCTTTCGTCATTTCCTCTGTGAGCTTCAGCGATCTGAGATCAGCTCTCACCACCTCTGCCCATATTTTTCGTGGTCTTCCTCTACTGCGTTTTCCTTCCACTGGGATTTATTGACAGTTCTTTACCCAGCGGTCATCTTCCATTCTCATCACATAGCCATACCAGCACAGTCTTCTCTCCCACACACTACAGTTTATCCCTCTTATACACAATTTCACTCTCCACTCGTCTATGCTTGGTCATTCATGCAAATTAACATTGCACATCCATCGGAGCATGCTTGCTTCATTTCTCTCCAGCCGTCTCATATCTTCCACTGTTGTTACCCATGTCTCACTACCATGCAGCATCGCACATCTCACACAGGCATCATATAACCGTCCTTTCATTCGTAGGGAGAAACCCTTCGTTGTCAACAGAGAAAACAGATCCCTAAACTTTTTCTATCCTGTCCTTAGTCTGTCCCTTGCCAATCTGATCACCTAGGTATTGGAAGCTATCAACCACTTCTATAGATCCTACCTGCATTTGAAAAATGTGCCTATCACTGACACTTCTACTATCAAATTCCCCTGAACATCTACCAATTATATATATACACCAACAGAATGAAACATTTTTATAATCATTGCATTAAATATAAACAGTTTTGATTTATATAAAAATCTTGTCAAATATTAGATATTAAATATTAATTCTGTGAGCAGTTCGAATAGACATGAGTTTTCTGTTAAAAGTTGTTTTTATACATGTTCTTTATGAAGGTCTGGTGGTGAAGGTGGAAGTGGGATTTAACAGGTCAAGAATTCAATTAAATTCACTTGATTAAAAATAGAAAATATTCTTACCATTCATACTAATAGTCCAGATGGCATGTTTAATGTGTGTATGTGGGGGTTATTGAGGCGGGGTTCAATTGTGTTGAAAGGTCAGTATATGGAGCTTGTCAAACTGTAAAATTTTGTAGTGGATATAAAATTAATCATTTGTTTTGTGGTGTGTGTGTGCGCATGCATGTGCATGTATGCGTACCACTTGAATCAAGATGACAATATTTTTTTAGGGGTTGCAGATAAAAATAAGGATAAAAATATAAATAAAAATATAGATATAAACATGAATAAAAGGGGGGTGCAGAGGCTGTGCTTCTGGAGGATTTGTAGAAGAAAAGAAAGCGAAAGAAGAGAGAGGGATATAAGGGCATCCAGCCGTAGAAAACCTGCCAGATAGTCCTATATGAGCGACACACGGTCACCTGACCAACCTTGCCTCAAGTGGGACAATTCCCGTCTAACCCATGCTAGCATGGAAAGTGGACGTTAAACGAGGATGATGATGATATATAATGTGGCCAATTCTATCTGCTAAACGTCTTCCTCGTACCACTGTATTTACTAAGTGATTGAGAACAAAATCAGACTAAACACCTTCAGATATTAATTACATTAATTACATTAATTACATTCTTTAATTATATTAATTATATTAATTACATTCTTTCATGCTTTGAATTCAATTCCTGAACCCCTACTTCAACCCTTACTTGTTGAACAGAGAAAATAGCAGAAAAGAATACAATATTTTTAATGGTTTGTTAGGCAACAATAACAAAAATAACTTTAACACAGAGATACAAATAACATTTGCCAATGTAACATTCAATACTGAATGTTTAGACAAGGTTAAAGCATAGTTAGAAACAGACCACTGGCTACATTGTGTCCAAAAGAATTGTATCCTCTTGCCTGAAAAATATATTCAGAATTGAACATTTAGTCGCGGTTTCACTTTATATTAGAGTCAACTGTTACTTTTCATACTTCTGGGATCACTTTATTCAACTGTGGGCCTTCTATTCAAAATGTACTCAAGTTGGAATCATTACTCTTATTATTGATTAACTTTTTCAAGATTCACTTGAAGAGGAAAATCAGGGTGGAGAGGCAAGTGCTGCCTTCTAGCAAGTTTGTTGAAAGGTGGGTGAATGTAGCGAGAATGGTCCGAGTGAACGGGACCACTCTGAATATACGTCTGTAGTTTGAGAAATGGAAAAATTGAGAGAGGGCGCTTGCCCTGGTGGTCAGGGTGGCCGTGGTCTTTTGTGTGGTTTTCGCCACGAGTAACCCTCGGAGGTGTCCCCCCTATTGGGGAATTTTTCATTGTTTCAATTTTCATTTTTATTGTTTATATATATATGTTTCTATGTCCTTTTTTTTTTTCTTTTCTTATATAAATAATAAAAATATTTACACGCACAAAACCCACATCGTACCGTCCTGTGCCGTCTGTAATGTTTTTCTTGATGTCAGCCCTTGTGGCCAATAAAGAAATCATTATTATTATTATTATTATTATTATTATTACTACAGAGGGCAGACAGATGGTTTTCTGTTCGCCTGTTCACCTATTGGAGAGATAAAGAACTGCTATTTAGGAGCACTGAGAAATGAAGAATCATCATCATCGTCATCATTATATAGATCTTCTAAATCCAACTATTGGTTGTGTGATCAGGTGACTGTCATTGATGAAACAACGAAGAAAATGTATGTACACAGTATTTTTTTCTTTTTCATATTTCTACACAAAATATATCAATATGATTTACAGTATGTAATATTTGGCTGAGTGGTAAGAGAATTGGATTCGCAATCGTGAGGTTGTGATTTCGATTCTCGGACCAGGTGATGCGTTATGTCCTTGAGCAAGACACTTTATTTCACGCTCTTCCTTCTACCTGGAGTTGCAACCAATAGATAGTATTAGCAATTGGAAAGACCCATGGAACCATAGTTTCCTCGGTCCGATTTGATGAAATTCGATCGACTGATGATATATATATATCGTATGTATGTATGTCGGATCACTCTTGACCCAGTACAACCTGTCACATGTTCGGGTCGTCGGTGGCTAAACCAGCAACCCCACCAAATTTACTTGGTGAGGAGGGTGATTTTGGACACCCTGCAGGACAAAAAACAAAACCTGACAAAAGGCAAAAGAACTCATAAGAATCAACGGCCATCCAAAAATGTATAAATATGTATATACATGTATGCATGTGTATATATGTATATATATATATATGTATATATATATGTATATACATGTATGCATGTGTATGTATATGCGCAGGGACATAGAAGTAATCAGGCTGGATACCTGATTGCGCAGTTAAACTACTGGGAGTGAAGGGCCCCTAGCCTTTGTCAGGGCATTCTTCTAGGAGAAGGCAACTCAGAAAACTGGGATAACTCCAATAAAAATCTGCGGCTTAGTAGTTACTGATGATGTTGATCTTTTCTTCTTTTCAGGATATAGCTACTGTTGCTCAGAGAGTGGGATTGGCTCAGTGCACAGTCTTTCCTCACTTTAAAAAATCTTCACGCACATGCATTGCACAATAGAATTAATTGATAATTATTAATAATATTATATCGTGCAATGGCCATACTCAATAACGAGGGGACAGCCATCATTTATGTATGTCTTTATTGGATGGCTGTTGACTCTCCTGAGTTCTTCCACCCTTTGACGGGTCTTGTTTTTCATCCCGCAGGGTGTCCTAAATCACCCTCCTCTGATATAAAACCTGCGACTTCGTTTGCATCCAATGATGTAGACCAGTTCTTCTTTTTAGGTAAATGCATTCAATGTTCAAAGAATGGGATTGGCTCCGTGCAAAGCCTTTCCTCACTTAAAAAAAAGCTTCAAGCACAGGCATCACTTGATATGTGACATTTTTTGTGTTGCATGGCATTGCTGGCCATAGACAAGTCCCTAGCCACGTCCATGATGTTTAAGTAACAAGTGATGGCATTATTTGAAATCGAGTTGCAGCCATCATATATTTATATGTATGTATGTCGGGTCCCTCACTTTAAAAAATATCTTCACGCACAGGCATTGCACGATAGAATTAATTAATAATTATTAATAATGGTATATCGTGCAATGGCTATACTCGATAACGAGGGGACAGCCATCATCATGTATGTATTTGTGTGCGTGTGTGTGTGTGTGTGTGTGTGTGTGTGTTTAGCAAAAAAGTCCATAGAAAAGAGAAAGGAAAAATTCAAAAAGTGGTAATTCATTACACTGGTCAACACACTTTTTGCTGACTTAGGTTTTGTTGTTGTTTTCTGCTAATTTAGAGATGCTGATTTCAAATATGGCATCTATTTTCCCCCCAACACATCAGGTTTTTATGTTTGTCTTTCGCTTGGCTATCCCATAAACACAGGAAACACAGATAGTTTGTATACTCTCCTTATTGGCCAAGCAAAATTACTCAAATTACTCAAGAACAGGTCTCAAATTTTGGTCAGCAGAAAAAAAAACAAATGGGTGAGGCCAATATGGACCAGGCCATAGATAAAAGACTTGATGTCATAGAAAAAAAGTATTGTCATTTTTAAACTCAGAGGCCCCAAATTACTCAAGAACAGGTCTCAAACTTAGGTCAGCAGAAAAAAAGCAAAATTTTGTTGACCAGTGTTATTATTCATACATGTAACATGTATTATGCTACTTTAGGTTTCAAGCCATAGGTGCAGCAGCATTAGCAGACTATACACCACAGAGCAGATTGTATTTGGCAGAGCTGCAATTTGTAGCCTATTCTTCAGGCATAAATGCAAGATGTCTGAAAAAGATTTCAAGTTAAAATCCCATGTAGAAAGAGGATATAACCCTCAAAATATAGTGATCTATAATCTAAGGGAGGCAACTCTTCTTTAATAATTAGAACTGCTGTGATGTGTGTACCTGTATTTGTGTGTTTGACTGGTTAATAATTCAGATCCGCGGTGGATTGGCAGTATCGGTAGAGGGTCAGACACCATGCTTTGCAGCATAGAGTTATGGCCCTTTATGTTCAGAATTCAAATCCCTCCGAGGTTAACTTTTCCTTTCATTCTTACGAGGTCGATAAAATAAAGTACCAGTAATACACTGGATTAATTGCCGGCCTTGTGCCAAAAGTAGAAACAATTATTAGTGTAGTGTAAAATGGCGGTGGATTGAGAGTATCATTAGAGGGTCCGATGCCATGCTTTTCAGCATGGAGTTATGGGCTTTTACGATCTGAGTTCAAATCCTGCTGAGGTTAACTTTGCCTTTCATCCTTACGGGATCGATAAAATAAAGTACCAGTAATGCACTGGGATAATTGCTGGCCTTGTGCCAAAAGTAGAAACAATTATTAGTGTAGTGTAATGTGTAAAAAAGAAAAGTGACATGTGGAGTAAAGTGTTAGTGTGTGGAAATTATGGTGAATGTAGCACTTCTGTTTGTGATGACTGGATCTCCAATCCATAGTTTTTCCATAATTAAATGTAAGTACATTTCGAGATGTAAGCAGCGCTTAAAAACCTCTTTTTTTTTATTTCAGGTATTTGTTCAATGACTTCAATACCTGTAGAATCCTCAATTTCTCACTTCACTGAAACAAAGAGAACATCTCTTTCTTCTGTTAATATATGGTCTTAACCTTTCCAGAATTGTCCATTTGATTGTGATGGGGATTTCTTTAATTGTCAGGCTCATTTTGCAAGAGCTTTGGTGGCCTCTATTTTGCATGAGTTACACACATTCTCAACAATAAAGCACCCCTTCACTTGTCTTTTTCCCTTGTCTTTCTAAAGTTCCACATTTTGAAATCAGCTTTCACCACTTCTGCCCATGTTTTCTTTGGTCTTCTTCTTCCATAACTTCCTTTATTTAACAATCATCATCCATATTCATTACATGCCCGTACCAGTGCAGTCTTATTTCCACCACACTACATCTAATTCCTTTTATGAGAGAGAGAGAGAAAGTCATTACACATAATTGTATTGGCTAAAGATGTGATACAAGCCTAGAATTTACAGGGAAGAAATATTCATTTAAGAATAAGACATGATTTTTCGTGGACTGGGAGAACCAATTCAAGGTGTGGCTAAGAATTAATTAATGAGTTAGTTATATAAATTACCAATGGTTCAGAGAAAAACACTATCAACCAGTTCATTAGTTAGCCGAATGTTTCTTCAAGAAATGCCAAAGATAAATTCAAAACTTGTCCAGAATATTTATCTAAGGGAAGTAATACAACTAAAAAAATCAATTGAATTACAAACCCTTCTACAAATCTCAACTCTTGTGCTTTTTTCAAAAATTCTTGTACACAAAAATTTTGTAGAGGGTTTTTGGGGAAGGATAAAATATAAGAATAACTGACTGGATTATTCCAATATGAAACACACGCAGCAAGGGAAGACCTATATATAAACTACATACATATGTTGAACTGAGCTCCAATTTCAAACAAGGTTCAGATATGAAATGAAAATAACCAAAATGATCCTCCTTCTTGAAACTCAGATAAATGAGTTCATAAGCTTTTCCTTTTGCTATACTTAAGATATTAATCTAGATAGATAGTGTTTCTTTGAATTCATTTGTTTTAAGGCATAGCAGAGGCCTAATCTCATTTAGTGAGACAAAGGTAAATCAATTTTCTCCATGTCCAATTCTGAATACACTCTTCAGGCAAGGAGATGCAATTCTTTCGGACACAGTGTAGCCACTAGTCTATTTCTGTGCTCTAACCATGTTTAAACATTCAACACATGTGTATGTTAGTGTTAAAGATATAGAGAGAAGATGAGTTTTTATGATGATATTACTGTCTATTTAAAAAATATCACCTTGAAATTGAATAAGATGTGAGTCTTCATACAGTATATTTTATTATGTTCCCTTAATATGGAAAAATACACTAAATCTAAGTTTGGTAGTCATAACACATGAGCTGACAAAAGCCCCTTCTAACACATGCCGATATTAGACAGTCTCTGTCCTTATCTGGCTTTCCTGTAAGTTCTATTATCACCAAATGTCCTATCCATTCTCGTGTGTTGTAGTCTTGTTAAAAGAAAACATGCTATAAGTGAGAGGTGTTAACTATATCAACCAGCAGACAAGGAAATTACTCAGTTGGATGTAAATTGCACCAAATGTTTCTGTTGGAATATACCAGCGTTTCTTCACCCAACACCGATGTATATAAAGCATTTCTGTAGTTTCTATTAATCAAATTTCTCCCACAACCAGAAGCTATGCTAGAAGACACTTATCCAATGTGTCACACAGTGGGATGAAATGCAATAAACTTGTTGTATTTGTGGTTGTCTTCTTTAATAATTATAAAGAGTTTAAATACTTCAATAACCCTTTCATGACCGTACTACCAATGAAATAAACTGTTTCAATTATTGAAGGCTTTTGTGGGATTTACTAAAATTATTATTTCATTACTAAGATACTAATTTAACATATGTTGAACATTTTTAATGTATATAAAAACCTTGTAAGATATGTGGTTTTGTTTCATAAAACTAGAACCAGTTTTAGCCGGGTTGATATCAAAAGGGTTAACATGTTCTTAAATGTTTCTTCATTTAACCTAGTTTCTCCTACTTTTTACTTACTCAGTTATATCTTTATATGAGCCCCATATATATTGTTTTCTCCCATTCAGATATATCTTTCAATGTAATAATTCGGTGAAAGTAACACAGAAAATATCCAAGGAAGATTCAGTGAAACTATGTTTGGTAGAAACAATGCAAGATAAACCACCTCCACAAAAGAAAGCAAGTAAGTGTGTTAAATATTATTTTAGATACATATAAGAAGGGACATAACTCTTGAGTGAGTCTGCCAGATCGACCCACAAGAAATAGCAGCTAGATCACACCCTAACCGTCGTATCATCATCATCATCACCGTTTTACATCCATTCTTCAACGCTAGCATGGGTTAGACGGGTTGTCCTGTTGTGGACAATGCCAGATCGGGTGACTTTGTCTTGATCATATGGGAACTGATTTTGGCTTGATTTCTACGGCTGGATGCCCTCCCTTACATCACCCTTATTTACAGTGAGTACTGGGTGCTTTTTTACCGTGGCGCCTACACGACCACTTTACAGTGTGGGCTGGGTGCTTTTTTGTCGTGAAACCTCCACGACCACTTTGCAGTGGGAGGGGATGGGGGAATATTGTCTATATGCTCCAGGTTCGGCTTGTACCCTTGGAAAGTCGGGTCTTCTGTATTACTGCGTGACGCCAGAGGTCATAATCCTGTGTCATCGCCTTTGAGAGGTGCAGTTGGGCAAGGTCAGCTTTTATCACCTCATCCGAGGTCTTTTTGGGTCTCCCCACTCCAAGGCTTCCATCGACTTTTAGTGCTCTGCACCTTTTTATGCAGCTGTCGTCCTTCATACACATCACATGTCCATACCAACGAAACCTCCTCTCCTGCACACAGCATTTGACTCCTCTTATGCTTAGTTTCTCTCTTAATTTGTTTATGCTTTGCCGTTCGTGTATATTACTATTACACATCTATCGGAGCATGAAAGCTTTGTTTCTTTCTAATCTACGCAAGTCTTCAACACACAGCCCCCATGTAACATTGCTGTTCGTATACACGCATCAGTCTGCCTTTCATTTTGAGGGAAAAGCCTTTTGCAGCTAGCAGTGATAGTAGCTCCCTGAACTTCTTCCATCCCGTTCTTACTCTGGTTACTGTACTTTCAGAACATCCAACTTCGCTGCTAATTTGGTCACCTATGTAGCAGAAGCTGTTTACTGTTTTTACAGAGCCCTCCCAGAGTTTGGTAGTGCTTGTTTCCTGTGGTTGTTTGCTGCTTACTGTCCCGGTGTATCTGCTACATGTAAAGCCTACATTCCTAACTAAGCTTCCTGAGATCCCACTACATCTCTTGTGTACCCATAGTTTACCATAGTTTGCATTTGAGGCAGAAGATGGAATTCCTACCTACACCTTTCCTACATACTGAGCAAAGCCATTTTCCTGACGGGATGTGGGTTCTGCTTTCTCGTCT
The DNA here is from genome assembly GCA_964016885.1 of Eledone cirrhosa. Classification (NCBI taxonomy): domain Eukaryota; kingdom Metazoa; phylum Mollusca; class Cephalopoda; order Octopoda; family Eledonidae; genus Eledone; species Eledone cirrhosa. The sequence continues at coordinate 191,554,446 of OZ024741.1, forward strand.
ACTTACGAGGACTTTGTTTGGAATTTCTTCTTTAGTTCCGCCATAGATTCAGCTATAAGTGTAAGATCATCCGCATACAGAAGTTCCCATGGGCATCCAGTCTTAAACTCCTCTGTTATAGCTAGCAATACTATAATAGACAGGAGAGGTCTAAGAACGGAGCCCTGGTGGACACCGACCTGTATGTTAAATTCCTCGCTATAGTCGTTGTTAACGCTAACTTTGCTTACTGCTCCCCTATACATAGCTTATACAGCTTTCACAAGCCATTTGTCTACTTCTAATATTCTAAGAGCCCACCAGATTATAGCATGGGCACTCTGTCAAAAGCTTTTCCCAGATCAACAAATGCCAGGTAGAGCGGGTTACTTTTAGCTAGGTATTTTTCCCATAACTGCCTCACAAGGAAGAGAGCATCAGTGGTGCTTTTCCTGGCACAAACCCAAATTGCATCTCATCTAGTTTTACCCAGTCCCTAATCAACTGTGCTATAACTCTTTCTGTTACATTCATGACCTGGTCCATCAGCCTTATACCTCTATAATTTTCTCTATCTAGTGCATCTCCTTTAACCTTGTAGTTGTTGACAATGATGCTACTGCACCAATCTTTTGGTATGACACCTTCTAGTATTACCTGGTTAACAATACATGTGGTTATGGTGTGACCTACCAACCCAGATACTTTCAGCATCTCGGCAGCTATACCCGATGGACCGGTTGCCTTTCCAATCTTCATATCTTTAATTGCCTTATTTACTACACTGCTGCTGACTTGTATTGCTGGTCCCTCTATAGGGTCCACTTGGGGTAGAGTTTCATTCTCCCGTGCATTCTCCTCATTTAGTAATCTTTCATAATGGCTCTTCCACGCAGCTTTCTTCTCGGCGCTTGTGAAGGCAAGCTCACCTTTATTATTCAGGACACACTTCTCTCCAATGACATCACGATTTTCTCTAACACACTGCCTCGCAATCCTGAACTCCTCCTGTTTCTGGTCCTCATGCTTCAAAACATGCTTAAATTTTCTATCCGGAAAAAAAATGGCTTAGTCATAGCCAGAACATCTTTGATGACGGGTCCACCACACCTTTCCCAAAGGAGTAACAAATAAGTGCTCCAACAGGATAAAATGCTGCTACTACATAAATACCCTCTAACCCATATTCATATTGAATGTTGTATTTGACAATATTTCAGGGGAGATGGTCGACTATGAGATGCAAGTGTACACTGGAGATGTGAAACATGCAGGAACTGATGCCAATGTCCACATCAATATATTTGGGGAAGATGGAGAAACAGGCAGACAACCACTAAAACAGAGATTTAAGGATTTGTTTGAGAGAAACCAGAAAGATACATTCATTATAAAAAGTCTAGATTTAGGTAAGTAGTTTTTCTTAATTTCTTGGCAAGTTTAAAATATATCCAATCTTTATGCAGGAAGCAACATGGTTAAGACGTTTGTTTCACAATTATGAGATTCCAGGTTCATTCTCACTCTGTGGACAAGTTTTTTTTAATCAAACCTTGTGAGAGGTTTTTGAAATTATGTGGAAGTCTAAAAATTAGTTTATTCAAATCTTTACTAATGGAGAGATAATTGTGAAAGTCATAGTTCTGTTTGATACCTTTTTAAGAATGCCCTCATGGATGCCATTTCATGTGCTGAGAAACTGGTTATTGATGATAAAATTTAATTAATTAAAATTTATGCATTCAAATTTAGCAATTTAATTAACAAACATTGATAAAGTATCATTTCAATTTATATTCAGAGATGTAATTTCTAACTGAATTAAAAATATTTAACACTATCTTCCTTCCACTCTACATTCCAGACAAGGCACTGGAATTTTTGTCCAGGCTAGAATATCACACCATATATATTATTAACTCTATTACTGTAGCCTTCATAACTCATTTATTTGGTACAAATGTTATGGATTGTCCTTTGTTAAACTTTATAATCCAACTAGCAGAGAAATAACAAACATAAAATGGAATAGTTCAACTACAAATAGTACCCTTAACATCATTTATGACCATATCTCTAATGAAATACTACATTACTACATTTGTTCTGACTCAACATTCTATTAAATTCACCTTTCATCCTTCTGGAGTTGATAAAATAAAGTGAGGTTGATGTAATTGAATCTCCCTATATTTGCTAGCCTTGCACCTGAACTGGAAGTCAATGTATTTAACTTAATCAACTATTACTCAATATTTTCTATCACCTTAAAAAAACAACCTATTCAATGGTCTTTTATTTTGCAGGCAAATTAACCAGTCTCTTTGTAGAACAGGATAGTTCAGGATTTCAATCTGGATGGTTTCTAGACTGTATTGAGGTAATCAATAAAACTACACAGGAAAAATCAATATTTCCGTGTAAAACCTGGTTAGACAAGAAAACTGGAGCAACATCAATATATTTAAAGCCACAGAACAATTAGCAACGAAGCAATGTCCGACCAATCAGCAATGAAGCAATGACAAGACAATTAGCAACGAAGCAAATACCCAACAATTAGCAACAAAGTAATGACATAATTAGCAAGTGTTGAAAGCAAGACAGAACAGTGGAGCAACTGCGATATATTTTGAACCAGATTTATACAATCACAGAACAATGAACAAATGTTGAAATGTGCAGTAAAATAAAATATTCAAGCTATATTATATTTCATGTAATTTTTTTTTGTTTTCTAAATAAAGATTATTTAGAAAAACCTTTGAATAAATGCTCAATCTGTTGATACAGCTTCTGTACTTTATCTAAAAACTAAATCCTTCAAAATTTCAGAAATTAGGGAATGTTAAAGAAAGAATTTAATGATTCCACCAGTCTTTCTTGTTTAAAAATATATAACTTCCATGAAATCTGCTTCTCTGGTTGTGTGCAATATCTCCCCCACAAGATCTGTCAGCCAATATCAAAGGGAAGATGATTCTTGTAACAATGTGTAACTCATTTTTCCTTTGTGACCGTATATGATAATTTCCCTTAGTATTTGACACTACTTCCCAAAGCAAAATAATGAAAATGAATAGTTTTTTAACAAAAACTGCTCGAAGTTTATAAATTAAGATAAAAGCATGACATTTTCAGTGAAGATTCCAAACTAAATTTTTTAAGAATATTGCAAAACGATTTCATTCTATTTACAGATTATTAATTAAAATAAACAATTTTATATAAAATGTAGGCAAAAACACGAAAAAAAAATTATTTTCTGTCAGTATCAACATATACATACATTTAAAGGGCTTGAAACAGTTAATACAAAGATTTGCATTGCTCACAGTCTGTTTTGGGGTCCATTTTAATATTTTATTTGAAACATTGTTTGCAAGTTCTTTTTTTCTTTAAGTCTTCAGGCCAGTGCATGGCAGCCTGAACCTGGAAAACTTCTTCCAGGGTCATTTTCCTTTTATAGGAATAGACCCCAATAAGTTGATGGGCCAGGTTCATTCATTTCCTTGCCTTTTCTAGACAGGAGTTTATGGTTTGGGGATTCTTTCATCAACACAAATAATGAACATATAGCCACATCAACAAAATAGAATAAATACTTCAACCATTTATTCAACTTTCTTCCAAAGCAGTAGCTGGCTCTCAACTGGTCTGCATGGTCTACTCCATTCATGTGCTCCATATAGTCTGTTACTGCCCTCGGACAAGGCACAATGCAGTGTTCCCTGCTCTTTTATTTTTGCCAGACACTTATTAAATCATTGGGACTGGAATTTGTGGTCAACAGTGTCAGTCGTGCCACCAACAGCTTTTGGAATGATTTCCTATTTTTTCTTATTGTGCAGCAAGCATAGGTCTCATTCTATAAAAAGTTCCTGAAAGTGGTGAATTTTTTCCCCCATATGTCCTTTGTGAGGTCCTTCACGACTCTTTCTCCAAGTCCTTGTTCCATTTGATTTGGGACTTTCCCTGTTATGAACATGGAAGTTTTTACATAGCCGTTGTATGGATCAGCCCGCATCTACATTTTTATCCCATGCTTTGTAGGCTTCAGTGGAAGATATTGTTTGAAGCCAAGATGTCCAGTGCAAGCAATCATTACCTCATCAATCAATGTTTCAGTGTTGATTGTACTGTGACTTCAAGTTCCCACGTATCCTTTCAATAAATAGCTGAAAATGGACATGTTTATATACATATGTTTACAGGTATATTTATATATACACACACACATGTCTACCAAGACAACACAGATACTTGTAACGGAATTTCACAAAGTTTAGGTTTTCATTCTACCTTTACTTCGTTATTTTTCCTTATCAATGTTTTATTATGAAGTTGTGAATGTAATTATGGCGAATACATTGATGTTTCATTGTCGGGTGTTATTAATTGTTCAAGATATTTTTACCTGGTAGACTTGAAGTCCTCTGTATGTCCCCTTGACTGTAAAATTGATCTGCAATTTTATTCCAGTGACCATCAATAATGACAGCAATAGTATTGAATGTATTTAAGTTTTAGAGACTAGGTTTGATATGCAGAAATTACCAGGATAACTGGATACAGGAAGAATCATCTCCAAATTTAGAAATTCATATTTTCATAAATAAGTTATTTACATAAGAGAAACCCTATAGTTTATGTTGATTACTGACACATAGAAATGATTAAAGGTGAAAATGATATTTTGATAATATATTTCTAGAATACAATTACATAAATGTTCAGCATATATGGACATACAGGGATAAATGTATGAGTAACTTTGGAGAAATAACTTTTTACAGGGACAAATGTAGGTTTAGAACCCAGGACCTTGTGGTTGGAAAGTAATACATGTGCATCTGTGTGTATAAATATACATTATAGTGTAATATATATATATATAAACATATTATCTCAAGGAAGCCTGCTCAGTGCACTCTACATGTGAGTGGAGTTCCACTGAAGCATGTGGAGAGTATCTCGGGGCTGTGTTCATAAGTGATAATAATAATGGTTTCTTATATAGGCACAAGGCCAGCAATTTTGGGGGAGGGGAAGTTGATTTGATCGACCCCAGTGCGTGACTGGTACGTTATTATATCGACTCCGAAAGGATGAAAGGTAAAGTTAACCTCGGCGGGATTTGAATTCAGATCATGAAGGGCCATAACTCTATGCTGCAAAGCATGGTGTCTGATACTCTAACGATACTGGCAAACCACCGCCCTTATAATAATAATTGTTTCTACTTTTAGCACAAGGCCAGCAATTACCCAGTGCATTACTGGTAATTTATCAATTTTATCAACCCCGTAAGGAGGAAAAGCAAAGTTAACTTTGGCCGGATTTGAACTCAGATCATAAATGGACGTAACTCTATGCTGATAAAGCATGGTGTCCGACCCTCAACTGATACTGCCAATCCACTGCCCTCACTGACCTTATAATAATAAAATTATTGTGTACAGTGCTCAGATGCACTACAACTCATCATGTATAGTACATAGAATAATGTACAAATGTCAGGGAAGTGAGCAGTGTATGAGTCATGTTATACATGTGTACATATGTATGGAGGGGGGGGGGGATATCAGGTGCAGTGTTGGCGAATTTCAGGAAGCATGGAGGTTTTAAAGGATGCAGTGTCTCGGCAGCTAACAACTGATGCAAGGTAGTTTGTTCCATGCTTCAGCAACTCTGAGCGTGAAAAAATGTTTCCGAAAGTCATGGAAGCTGTGCTGTTTTCTGACTTTGTAGGCATGCCCACGTGTGTTAGACACATGGAATTCAAAAAGGTACTCAGGGTTGTTGTTGGCAAGATGGTTAATAATTTTGTGGGTGTTTACCAAGTCAGTTGTCAGATGTCGGAGCTTCAATGTATCCATGCCCAGGGAAGCAAGGCATTCAGAGTATGATAGATGCCTGATGGAGGGTATTCGCTTGGTTGCACGTCTCTGAACAGTTTCCAGGAGGCCAATGTTCTGAGCAAGATAGGGGTTCTAGACAGGTGATGCAAATTCTAAATCTGGTTGCACCATAGCTGTAGAGTGGCTGACAAAGGTCTTGCTGAGTGATGCCAAGACACTCTCAGCCTTCTTGATAATTTTAGAGATGTGCTTTGTCCAACGCAAATCGCTGCTGACAGTAATGCCCGGGTCATATTCACAAGAAGACTTATTGATATTAGTGTTGTGGAGGGAGTATGTGGACGCTGGGCTTTTTCTCCCAAAATGCATGTTGGTACACTTGTCCACAGCCAGCTTGAGTTGCCAGTCCGTGATCCATTGCTGCATTGTGTCCAGGTCTGATTGCAGGAAAAATTATATAGTGTACAGCTTGATGTCATTTGCATACTTCAGTACTGTGGCATTCCTTAAGTTTGCATCTATATCATTAATATATGCAACAAACAAAAGGGGACCAAGAACAGGTCCCTGTGGTACACCAGATGACATCTCATAGTGTGAAGAATGCTATCCTGGAACCATGACTACCTTTCTTCGACTGAGAATGAAGGACTTCAACCAATTAAAAAGATCATCCTTCACACCCATTGCAGAGAGTTTTGCCATAAGTCTTTTGTGTGGCGCGGAATTGAAAGCTTTAGCAAAGTCAAGGTAAACAACATCCACCCATGAGCCGCCATCAGTGATACAGGTGATGTCTTCAAGAAACTTGATAAATTGATCACAGCAGCGGGAGTTAGGGATAAATCTAAATTGTGAGGGCCAGATAAGACTGTGAGAGTTCCAGAAGTTCCAGAGTGTTTGTCTGACACAGGATTCCATCAGTTTGACAATGCAGCTAGTAAGACTGACTTGACGATATTTGACAGGTGATGTACGGTCACCCTTTTTGAACAGAAGAATGACACTGGCAGTTTTCCACAGCTCCGGAGTAGCACTGTTGTTAAAACAGAATTGAAAGGAGAATGAAAGCTGGTGCAGAAGGAAGTACCCACCACATTTGAGAAGCAGGTACATAACAAGATCAAGACCAGGAGAGGCATGGTTGCATTTATTCTTAAGGTGATGTTGTAGCATTGCAGGTATAAATTCCATAGTAGTTATAGAATTTGATGTCAGAGGTGGTGAAGATGGTACGTTTTGGTTTTCAACAGTGAAAATGCCTGCATAGCATTCAGCAATGAGTTCTGCGTATTCTTTGGGGTCGTCAGTAATCTGGCTTGTGTGGGGATTGCAAAGAGGACCAACTTGAGTGAGGTCTCTGCTTTGAATGTACATATTTCCAGAATGTACATATTTGGTTGTTATGCACAGTTAAAATTCAAGCACTGCCTTTTTTGTCACCTGCTTGAGATGGTTGGATGATTTATTTCGCTTTTTTCGAATGCTGCAGTCTCCCAAATTGCACTTTTGGGATGGTTTTTCTGCTTACGTGGCACTGATGCTGCACAAGCTGTCCATATTGAGTTCAGGATGTTCTGAAGTATAGTCGTAAAATTCAAGCCAGTTTGGGCATTGTAGCTTGGTGCAGTAAGAGTTCCAGTCTGCTTTATTCAAGTCAAAGAGAGCAGTTTAGAGATGGTTGTAGTTTTTGTTAGACAATAAAAACTCCAAGTAGCAGTGTTGACGTGGTCATACGTATATCGCAGAAAAATACTTCTTGTTGTGATTGGTTCAAATCAACACAAAGAATTGCTGAAAAGTTTGAATAAACGTAGACTATTACACCACCACGATTAATGCGGTCTTTACAAAACAAGTTGTAGCCAGCTATGCTGAAAACCCCATCACAAAGTAAAGAATGCGCCATGTTTCCATGACTGTAATGAAATCAGGATCGATACTTTTGACGTAGGAATCAAAAAGATATATCTTGTTGCATTGACTATGAGCATTTAAGGACAGCCATTTATGCCTTGATTTTAGTTTATGATGATGTGCAGGAGATGACAGGTTGTTCTGATTTAGTTGCCCACATTTTTTCAGTTTGTCAGTTTTTTCATTGCCAGCTATTGTGGGTACAGTGTGTTCAGACCAGCTGGTATCTCTTTTCCATGTTTCACCAGCTTTAATAAACATCCATATCTGCCCATCTGCTGAAGCTTTCATGTTGTGCTGAGTTGTGATGTAAGGAAGCTGCAGCACATAGCTTTGGACGTACATTAGGTGGTAGGCCAGAGCATGTTCGGAAGGTAATCCGATTTTCATGCCTAGCCTTATTAGAGGCTAAAAGACATGAACGTGCCTCAGAAGAGTTTGAAAAAGACAGCCCAATTAGTCTGGGTTTTGGACCTGGTCGGCCAAGGCAGAGAACACCATTTGGGGGAGGACAGCCTAGGTCTTTGGAAGAGCTGGCAGCAAATGCTGGAAGGTCAGCTATGTCCTCTGATTCACCAATGGCAATTTCTGTGTGGCTTTCTCAATGTGTCTAGATTTGGCAAGAGCTACAGGGAGATTTTTTTGCAAGGCACTCCAGTAAGATCCCTCCTTGTGAGGTTCTATATGAACGCTTGATTTGATTCCTGCTAGTTCTCAGTTTAAAGCAGAAATCATTTGTCGTATTTCCGCAAACTCTGTATTGATGGTCAATTTTTGTTGTTGTTGTTGTTTAGAAGTAACGAGAGAGGAAGACATGGGTTGCTGTTGTTGATTATGTCTTCCTGGTTGTCAGTTTTTGCCATTGTTCAGCAACAATGGTAGAAGACACGGTTGTCGGTTTTTGTTGTTATTGTTCAACATCAAATGGTAGAGGCAGACACACAGGCCAGGCACTGAAAGGACCAATTTGATAGCTGGACTATTTCCTAGAGTCCATCCATCATAGAAATATGGTGTCTTTTTTTCTAACCTGAGATCTTTCAAAAGTTTGATGGAAGGCAGGAGGCTGAATTAAGTGCAAGAATTGCAGGAGCTGGTGCAGTAATGTATCAGCTTCAGCATTCGGTAATCAGAAAAAGGGAGGTAGGTGTAAAAGCCAAACTCAAACTCCTTATCTTCAATTCAGTATTAGTGCCAACCCTTACCTATGGTCATGGTAATGACCGAAAGAATACAATTGCGAATAAAAGTGGCCGAAATGGGGGTTCCTCTGAAGGGTCTTTGGGGTAATGTGACTTGATAGTGTATAGCTTGGAGATCAGAGAGTCACTCTAGGTAGAGAGAGCCGCTAGTATATATATATATATATCATCATCATCATCATCATTTTACATCCGCTTTTCCCTGCTTCCAAGGGTGGGACGGGTCCTATTCAGCATAGCATCTCTCCACCCATCACGGTCCTTCATCATCTCCTCCGTGAGTTTCAGTGGTTTGAGGTCTGCTCTCACCTCCTCCGCCCATGTTTTTTGTGATCTACCTCGACTGCATCTTCCCTCTACTGGGATTTCTTGGCACTTCTTTACCCAGCGTTCATCCTCCATACGCATCATATGTCCATACTATCTCAGCCTTCTCTCCTGCACACCACAACTTATCCCTCTTATACCCAGTTTCTTTCTCAACTCGTCTATGCTTGGTCGTTCACGCACATTGACATTGCACATCCAGTGTAGCATACTTGCTTCATTTCTCTCCAACCATCACATATCTTCTGCAGTTGCTGCCCACGTCTCACTATCATGCAGCATCGCACATCTCACACAGGCATCATATAACCGTCCTTTCGTACGCAGGGAGAAACCCTTCTTTGTCAACAGAGGAAGCAGCACACTAAACTTCTTCCAACCCGTCCTTATTCTAGATTCTATGGCCTTGGAACACTTCCATGCTAATCTGATCACCTAAGTACCGGAAGCTATCAACCACTTCTATAGAACCCACCTGCATTGGAAAAATGTGTCTATTACTGCAATTACTACTCCCAACTTTCCCTGTACATCTACTGCATATGTAGGTTTCCCTACCTGTTAGTTTGCCTGCTATCCCACTACATCTCTTATGTACCCAAGATCTGCATTGCGTACATTTTATGGAATTTATGCCAGTTCCTTTCCTACATATCGAACATGGCCATTTCCCTGATGGAATCATAGTATTGTCCTCTCTTCTACTTATCAAGACTTTTGTCTTAGTTATGTTCACTCTCAGGCCTCTTGATTCCAACTGCTGTTTCCATAGCCAGAATTTATTCTCTAGCTCCTCTACTGATTCTGCTATAAGAACCAGATCATCAGCATAGAGAAGTTCCCATGGGCAGCCAGTCTTAAACTCCTCTGTTATGGCTTGGAGGACTATAATGAACAAGAGCGGGCTGAGGACCGAACCCTGATGTACTCCTACTTGTATCTGGAATTCCTCACTAAACTCCATTCCTACCCTCACTTTACTGACAGCACCCCAGTACATAGCTTGCACTGTCCTCACAAGCCATTCCTCTACACCTAGTTTCCTTAGGGACCACCAGATGACAGATCGGGGTACCCTATCAAAGGCTTTCTCTAGGTCAACAAAAGCTAAGTATAGTGGCTTATTCTTCTCTAAGAACCTCTCTTGTAGTTGCCTCACTAAGAAGAGGGCATCTGTTGTACTTTTCTGAGGCACAAAACCAAACTGCATCTCATCTAATTTGACCCTTTTTCTAATCAGTTGCGCTAATATTCTTTCTGCCACTTTTATAACCTGATCCATCAGCTTTATGCCCCCATAATGGCTCCTCTCTATAGCATCCCCTTTACTTTTGTAGCAATTTATGAGAATACTGCTGCACCAGTCTTTGGGTATGACACCACCATATATAGCTTGATTAATGATGTGTGCAACTAGTTTAGTGCCTACTTCTCCTGATGCTTTAAGCATCTCAGCAACTATCCCCCGACGGTCCAGCAGCCTTTCCATTCTTTATTTCCTTAATTGCCTGATGTCTAGTACACCTGATGTCTAGCTACTCTCTTAGCGGCTGGGTATCCTTCTCTACTCCCACCGTTTTTCCAAGTCTTCCATGCCAGCCTTTTGTCTCAAATGGCCCTATCTACCATGCTGTTACACCACCAGGTCACTCTCTGTCTGGTTGAAGCTCTGCCCCAACCACAAGTTTCTTCAGTAGCCTGCAGTAAGTTGTCACGCAAGAGATTCCAGTTATCATCTATGTCATACAACTCTAAATCATCTTCTTTTTCGTCATACACATCTTGAAGGTCTTTGCTAAATTTATATTTTAATGAAAGGTCTTTTAGCTTCCAGATCTTTCTTTTCCACACCTTCCTGTATGTCTCATTCTTTCTCTTGCTTACTGAGATGTCACTAACGACTAACCTATGCTGTGGGGTACATTCTTCCCCGGGGTATGCCTTAGTATTTGACACCATCTGTCTGTCTCGCTGTCTAACTAGCAGGAAGTCAATCTGGCTTATGTGCTTGCCTGATTTGTAGGTTATTAGGTGGTTGGTAGGCTTCTGGAAGTTAGTGTTGCAAATAGTTAGTACATTTGCATCACAAAATTCAAGAAGCCTCACTCCTTCTTCATTTCTTGAGTCGTAACCGTGCCCGCCATGTACCCCAGTGTATCCACCCTGGAGCTGTCCAACATGTCCATTGAAGTCCTCCGCTAGCATAATGATGTCTCTGTCCTCTGTCATTGAGGCTGTTTGTAAAAGCAGTCTTTCTCTTCTTTACCTAGGCCTGCCTGGGGAGCATAGGCAGAGATGATTGTCAGTAGTCTCTTGCCTACAACTAACCTAAACTTAATTATTCTATTACTAACTCTAACTACCTCCATTGTCTTATTGATCCATCTCTCAGCCCGTAATATGCCCATCCCACCTAACCCATCATCATTACCCACCCAGAAAAGCTTATAACTACGATGTTTGCCTGCGATTAGTCTTGCAGAGGCACCTCTCCATATCACCTCTTGCACACAGAATACATCCACATGCCTTCTCTCCAGCATCTCCGCTATCTCACCAGATCTACCTGTTAGAGTGCCAACATTAAGTGTGGCAACTCTGAGATGCGACGTCTTATTCTTTTTCCTGTTGTAAAATGTAGTCTATAGCATAACATTTCTTATCCGTACAGTGGGTTTTCTTAAAGGGGTATGTTTTGCTGATTAGGGATTTTATGGTAGTTTCTGGCTTTCTACCACTTTAATCTTTAGATGCGTCTTTCTTAGGACCTTTCTAAATCGATTAGCTAATTTCCCTCAGGGGTTCGTCCATGAACATGACACTCTGGTATCTCTGGTTGTTGTACCATGAAGTGGCTTTCCCTATCTTATGTTTAGTCCTATCTATGCTATTCTCCTGTACAATGAGCAAATACCAAATGGGCAAATGTCCATTTCTATGAGGGTCTTATATTTTTCCATAGCTCCTTTGTACACTCTGATTCTGTTTCTTTGGTTGTAGCCAGAGAACTACATGCAATTGATGAAGTGTTGGATGTGTTTTTCCATTTCAGTTGGATCGCACATGTGGGACACATTCTTCATCACTCTTACCATGAGTTTTTGAGTATAAGGTATTTGGAGACCATGGGTTTAGCATAATGTGAGTGGAGAATTTGGGTTTTCTCATTTATAGTGTTTAACCAGTGTTCAGTGCCGAATACTGGTAGTCTATTGTTAGGGTGTTTGGAAGGGTAGTCAATAGTTACTGTTATACTCTGGTGTATGGAGTTAGCTATCTGCTGGATGCTCTCCATTGTGCTATTTTCTTATTCCTGTTCATTAGTACGCTCTTGTGGGGTGTTCTTATTACTATATTAATATCATCTACGTACTGAGAGTACATGACGAGGGCTATGGAGTTCTCTTCTAGGAGTTCTCTGAGTCTCTTTTCCCACCATACCATAAATAGGTTGGCAACATCATCAGCTATGCTGACGCCAATGGCTGCTCCCTCATTCTGGGTGTAGACTTTTTCATTAAATTTAAACATGTAGCCCTTTAGGGTAGTTTTAATACTAGCCCCTACTGCATGTGCAACCATTTTTCTCACCTAATCATTGTTTTTGGGTGTCCGTATGGCTTTGGTCCATCCATTCCATCTTTCTATGGGAGTCTTTTTAGTCATTGAAGTGATGGTGGGGTCTACCTCTTATTGGCCTGCAGGGGCAGAAACTGCTAAGGTCATAATTATTTAAGTATTCAGTGTCATAAGTAAGTCTAAGTAGGAAGCCCAGTTCATCTGTGTCAACGTCGCAGAACGCTACTTTAGTCTCCTTGATTATTTCCACACATTTTTCCACAGCAAAATCAATGTCAATGGATGGGTACAGGGATACTACATCCATACTGCCTATTATGTAGTTTGTTATGTTTTAGTTGTTGTTGCATTCATTGATTCTGCTGAGGAGGTCCTCCGTGTTGTCACATATATCTGGGGACATTTTAATTATGATGCGTATAATCATAGAGAAGAAGTAGAAGATCCTGTAATTACTGGCAATATTGGCTCCGCATACAGGTCTTGTTGGTGGTCCTGTCATAGGGTTGTTAGTTGTTTTATGGTCTTTGCGGAGCCTATACAAGGGTGGTATATCCTTGTTAGAGGCTTGGAAATTATTGGCTGTGCGTCTACTTGGTTTTATGATGTCGGTCCACATCATCATGTGAGCATTGAGGATCTTTTCTCTTTCCTTGTGGTGTTTGTGGTGTTTGACATCCTACCGGATTTGTCTGTAGGTAGACACATACCTCACCATCCCTTGTGCACTGCAAGAGGCTAAGTAGGCCTTCTGCAGGTTTTCTTCCAAGTTGTTGGATTTATGGTCTGCTTTGTCTCCTAGTATATTGATCTACTACCTGTCTCAGTTTATTTCTAGCTATAGTAAACTGTGCCTCTGTTTGGTCATCTATTTGTTGTGGTATAAAAACCCTTCTATTAAAGGGTAATTTAGTGAGGTGAATTTTGTTAATCTTGTATGTTTTGTCAGTTGGGATGAAGAACAGGTTCTCTAAGGGGTTGTCATTAAATCTACTGTTATAGTTGTGTGTTATTATAGTTGTTGTTGTTTTTCCTACTGTTAACGTTATTGTTATTTCTGTTACATGTATTGTTGTTATGTCTATTGTTGTTGTTCTCTCTATTGTTATCGTTGCTGCTACTTCTATTTCTACTACTGTGGTTGTTACATTTATTGCTGTTATTATAGTTATTGTAGTTGTTCTTTCTATTGTTATCATTGCTGTTCCTGCTATTTCTATTATTAATATTTCTATCTCTCCTGCTGTCCCTGTTGTTGTTATTGTTATAACTATTATTATTATAGCCGTTATTTCTATAGTTGAAGTTATTGTTTGTTACCACTTTTGTTATTATTATTGCTGTTCATATTGTTGTTATTTATGTTCGTATTCCAATGGATTTTAGTGAAGGACTTTTCAATTTCCGACAGGCATCGTATTAGGTTTACCTTGCTATATATAGTGAACTTTGGTGGTGTAGCAAGCAATGGCACTATTTCATCGCTGCGGAGTAATTTGGTCATACTTTGTCACTTGCCAGCCCTTAGGGTTGGTGGCGTATGAATACAAAAGACGACGTCCGCCCAGCAGTTGCTTCGCGCCTTTTTTCAGTTCTAGCTACCAATTCCACCTAGACTTTCGTTAACACCAGCAGCTCACAAATGGCTTCCCGGTCAAGGCACCATCTTTCAAAACTAGCTAGCAGTTACGTCCGGGATTTTCTACTAAACAGTACTATGTAACTCGTTTCACGATTTTCTTAGTAGAATTACATTTATCGTTCAACTTGATTATGCGATATGTTGCAGTTCTTCACTCACCTTGTACTTGTATTATAATAATGAAATAATAATAATGAAAATATTGTGTACAGTGCTCAGGTGCACTACAACTCATCAAACGTGTCACGGTCCTTCGCCATCTCCACTGTGAGCTTCAGCAATCTGAGGTCTGTTCTCACCTCCTCCGCCCATGTTTTTCGTGGTCTACCTCTACCACGTCTTCCTTCAGCTGGCATTTCCTGGCACTTCTATACCCATCGGTCATCCTCCATGCGCATCACATGTCCATACCATCGCAGTCTCCTCTCCCACACACTACATTCTATCCCTCTCAGACAGCTTCTCTCTCGACAAATCCATGCTGGGTCGTTCACACACATTGACATTACATATCCAACGAAGCATGCTTGCCTCATTTCTCTCCAGCCGTCGCATATCCTCTGCAGTTGCTGCCCAAGTCTCACTACCATGCAGCATCCTCACATAGGCATCAAATAACCGGCCTTTCGTACACAGGGAGAAACCCTTCTTCGACAGCAGAGGAAGCAGCTCCCTAAACTTCTTCCAGCCCATCCTTATTCTAGATACTATGGCCTCAGAACACCTCCCTCCCATGCTAATCTGATCTCCTAGGTACCGGAAGCTATCAACCACTTCTATAGCACCCACCTGCATTTGAAAAATTGTGTCTATCAATGCGACTTCTACTGTCTAATTTCCCTGTACATCTACACCATACGTATTTCTCCCTACCTGTTATTTTGCCTACTACATCTCTTGTGTACCCAAGATCTGCATTGTGTGCATTTTATAGAATTTATGCCAGTTCCTTTTCTGCATATCGAACATGGCTATTTCCCTGACGGAATCCAAGTTTTGTCCACTTTTCTACTCAACACTTTTGTCTTAGCTAGCTTCACTCTCAGTCCTCTTGATTCCAACTGCTGTTTCTATAGCCAGAATTTATTCACTAGCTCCTCTGCTGATTCTGCTATAAGAACCAGATCGTCAGCATAGAGAAGTTCCCATGGAAAGCCAGTCTTAAACTCCTCTGTTATGGCTTGGAGGTCTATAATAAACAAGAACGGGCTGAGGACCGAACCCTGATGTACTTCTACTTGTATCTGGAATTCCTCACTAAACTCCATTCCTACCCTCACTTTACTGACAGCACCTCTGTATAAAGTTTGCACTGTCCTCACAAGCCATTCCTCAACACCTAGTTTCCTTAGGGACCACCAGATGACAGATCGGGGTACCCTATCAAAGGCCTTCTCTAGGTCAATAAAAACTAAGTATAGTGGCTTATTCTTCTCTAAGAACCTCTCTTGTAATTGTCTCACCAAGAAGAGGGCATCTGTTGTACTTTTCCGAGGCACAAAACCAAACTGCATCTCATCTAGTTTGACCCTTTCTCTAATTAGTTGTGCTAATATCCTTTCTGCCACTTTCATAACCTGATCCATCAGTTTTATACCCCTCTAATTGCTCCTCTCCAGAGCATCCCCTTTACCTTTGTAGCAATTTATGACATTACTGCTGCACCAGTCTTTGGGTATGACACCGCCATATATAGCGTGATTGATGATGTGTGCAACCAGTTTAGTGCCTACGTCCCCTGATGCCTTCAGCATCTCAGCAACTATCACCGACGGTCCAGCGGCCTTACCATTTTTCATTTCCCTAATCGCCTCTTGGACCCTATATTCGTCAATCTCAATAGCTGGTCCCTCTGTCGGATCTACTGAGGGTAATTTCTCTCTCTCTCATTCGTTCTCCACATTCATCAGTCTCTCATAATGACATTTCCAAGCCTCCTTTTTCTGATCATTCATGACACTAAGTACACCGGCATCATCCCGGACACATTTATCTCCAACATCCTGATTTGCATTGACACACTGCCTTGCAATGTGGAACACCGCACGTCTCTGATCTTCCCGTCGCAGAACATTGGCAAACCTCCTACATATATATATATACATATATACATACATATATCTATATCTATATATATATATATGGTGGCTGCCAACTCGTTTTCGAGTATGGCCACTACTTTATATCCATGTAGGAGAACCCCTACCGATGCGCTGAACGAGTGTGACTTTTTAGTCCAGCCAGCGACTTGAAAACTCTGGTACAAACACTACACTTGTGACAATTATTGACACATAGTGCTGGGCCTATGGTACCATGTGACGACAAGTGCAGAGAGATCTCCAGATATAAAGCAATGCCTGTGCCGTGAAGCTTTTATAGTGAGCAAAGGCACTGCACAAAGCCAGTCCCACTCTCTTAACCAAGATGATATTTACCAAAAAGAAGAACAAGTCAACATCATTGGAAACATACATATATACATATATACATATATATATACATACATATATATATATATACATATATCAAAATAAATTAACGGAGTCATAAACTCATGTTGGTCCCTGTAATTTATGAGCTCAAAGGAAAGAGAATCCTGGGCTCTTCAAATATAATATATAGAAAATATAATACACGAGAGAGAGAGTGTGTGTTTATCAATGTACATTATATTATATATACATATATGCGTAGACACACACACACATATATATATATATACTAGCAGAGGTACCCGGCGTTGCTCGGATATTAAATAGTAGTTGTGTATACCATTTATATTAATACTTCAGTGCTGCTTTGAAAACTATACTTTTACAAAATGATCGGCTTTTTCCAAAAGGGGGTTTCTGCCCCCAGGGGTCCTCTACTCAATATATGCCAATTCTGAGAGTTCACATTCATCTGTATGACAAACGTAGCCCATGTGTCAAGTTTTATGAAAATTGGTTGCGAACTCCAGAAGTTATGACGTTTTGTTGCATTGCACTACAGTGCTTCAGTTGACTCCAAGGAAGTGGTTAAAGGGGGTTATCTGCCGGGAGGCCCTATAATAAATATCTGGAAAAATGAAAGTGCCCATGACCATCCGGAGTACATAAGTAACCTATGTTTTAAGTTTGGTGAAAATACTGTAGAAATGCATAAAGTTTATACATACGCGCGCGTGCGTGCGTGTGTATTTGTGTGTACGTATGTATGTGTATGTCCGTCGGGGCATACGTATGTACTGGCCTAAATCTTCACTATTTACTTTTACTATTTTAATAACCTCCGTCATTTTCGTTTTCAAATTTATTTACATTATTCTTAAACTCTGGGGCTGGAAATCATTCTGTTAATTTAAATAGAATATTAGTCTAACGACTCCATTTAGGATTTGCTTTGAAGTCGCTAGATGTATCTGAGGAACTTGCGAATCCAGAGTCAGGTTCGATCCACAAATAGGTCGCACCTCAAGCTGTTTACCAGAGAAACAATTGCAATACGTTAATAAATTGTGTTTCAATGTATCACTGATTCTTCGTTTTCCATATTATTATACTTTGCTCTGAAGGAGCATAGAGTGCTCAACTGGCATTCCACCTATGGACGCATCGAAGCAACCTTACTACAAATATATATATATATATATATATTCAGTAATTAGGAATATTCCAAAGCTTGTGAGGAAAGTTATCAACATACGTTAAGGTGACTCGACAGGTTGGTAGGGATTCTGTGGTGGAAACACGAACAAACGAGGAGTGTAATCAAAAAAGAGAAATAGGACGAAGGTAAACAGTTACAAAAGGATTTAATCCACGTATTAACAATTGTTTCATCAGAATTTCAGTCCATTATTGCTACACTATGTCATAATATATATATATTGAACTTTGATTATTGTAATCTCTATATAACTGCTCTGTAAAACAACCGATGTTATTACATTGAGCTATTTATCTTACTGGTAATAAGATAGTAATTAATGACTATCTTTCACTATTTAAGGTTTGTATAAAAAATATATTACCATAAAAGGTTTTATTACATACATAACCATAAATAGTATCCTTAATACTATATATATATATATATATATATAAGCCACTATACTTAGCATTTGTTGACCTAGAGAGGCCTTTGATAGGGTACTCCGATCTGTCATCTGGTGGTCCCTAAGAAAACTAGGTGTAGAGGAATGGCTTGTGAGGACAGTGCAAGCTATGTACAGAGGTGCTGTCAGTAAAGTGAGAGTAAGAATGGAGTTTAGTGAGGGATTCCAGATACAAGTAGGTGTACATCAGGGTTCGGTCCTCAGCTCTTGTTCATTATAGTCCTTCAAGCCATAACAGAGGAGTTTCCATGGGAACTTCTCTATGCTGATGATATGGTTCTTATAGCAGAATCAGTAGAGGAGCTAAAGAAGAAATTCTGGCTATAGAAACAGCAGTTGGAATCAAGAGGGCTGAGGGTCAACATAGCCAAGACAAAAGTGTTGATAAGTAGAAGAGAGGACAATACTCTGATTCCATCAGGAAAATAGCCATGTTCGATATGCACATAGTATCTAGAATAAGGATGGGTTGGAAGAAGTTTAGGGAGTTGTTTCCTCTGGTGACAAAGAAGGGTTTCTCCCTGCGTATGAAAGGATGCTTATATGAAGCCTGTGTGAGATGCGTGATGATTCATGGTAGAGAGACATGGGCAGCAACTGCAGAGGATATGCGACGGCTGGAGAGAAATGAAGCAAGCATGCTCCATTGGATGTGCAATGTCAATGTGCGTGAACGACCAAGCATAGACAAGTTGAGAAAGAAACTGGGTATAAGAGGGATAAGTTGTGGTGTGCAAGAGAGAAGACTGAGATGGTGTGGACATGAGATGCGCATGGAGGATGACCGCTGGGTAAAGAAGTGCCAAGAAATCCCAGTAGAAGGAAGACGCAGCAGAGGAAGACCACAAAAAAGATGGGCGGAGATGGTGAGAGCAGACCTCAGATCACTGAAACTCACGGAGATGACGAAGGACCGTGACAAGTGGAGAGATGCTGTGCTGAATAGGACCCGTCCCACCCTTGCAATCAGGGAAAAAGCGGACGTAAAATGATGATGATGATATAGATATATATATATATATATATAAAATATGTGTGTATGTCCGTGCCCACATAACTTTTAGAGTTTGAAACCGATTTTCTTCAAATTTGAAACTAACATGCATTATGTTCCCAGAAGTGTTGTGGACTCATAAAATTTTAAAGTTTTTGTCTAATGCGGCCTCTAGGTGGACGAAGGCTGTCTCTGAATGACTGTGACAATCACGTCACATGTGCGAAACTTAAATAATTTTTGGTTAACATTTTACTCATCTTGGTGGGTTTCATACTCTTTCCTTAGATAATGCCTCCAAGGGCTACGTATGTTCTACAGATGAATTGGAACACTCAGAATTGGTGCATATTGAGTAGGGGACCCCTGGGGGAAGGAACCCCCTTTTGGAAAAAGCTGATGATTTTGTAAAAGTATAGTTTTCGAAGCAGCACTGAAGTATTGACATAAATGGTATACACAACTGCTATTTAATACCCGAGCAACGCCGGGTACCTCTGCTAGTTTTTTGATAAAAGAAATAAAAACCAATAGGCTATGTACCCTAAAGGGACGCAACACACATATCGTTATAGTGTTTAACAAGCCGTTTCCTTCCTCAATAAATTAATGTGTGTGTGTAATAATTATTTTGTATAATGTATAATTTATGAATATATATAAGTAGATTTGGTGGGGGCTTGTACTTCTAGTGTCTGTATCTGTTTATGTATTTACGTGTAGATATGTGTATATGTAACTTAAGCGTAACGTACGTTACGAATTGAAAACTAACCGATTTTAACTGGGGTTTTTTTGACAATTGATGGTGGAAAAGATTTCAAATTGTCTTAACTCTGATCGTAAAAGGCCGCAATCATCGTCTGCCACTCTTACCGGCTACATAGCCTGGTAGTCTAATTTATCGGGACCAGCTACATAGGTTCTTCCAAATAAAAATGAACAAAAAATGCCTTTAACAATTAAAGTAAACAACATTGTGAAATTATGTACTTCCCTAATAATTATACTGCAAAAATGTAATTTTCACGTTTTCATTGGTCAATTTAAGTCATGCAATTTGTACATCACAAAGGGACGGAAGAAATATATGTAGAGAGAATTTCTACTTTATAAATTCTTTGGTTGTATCTACTTTAGCATGTTTATTGCGTGGCTGTTAGGTATTTGTACTCGCATTTGATGTGGCGACAAAATAACAGGAAAATAATTGTTTCTGCCGCATCTTTCCTCCGGAAGTACCTATTTAAACAAGTCTGTTTACTTTAATGATAAATTACAATTTTGTCTGGTTTCTTTCTTTTCTTTTTTAAAAAAAACTGTAATTAAGTGTGAAGCTGAGTACAGGTAATTAGTCCTACAAACGGTGGTCTTCTACACAGTTTTCCTCTACCAAATTCCATCTGCAAGGTATATTTCATTTTTATACTTTACCGTTACATCAAATATTCATTATATGGGTCTTGAATATCAAATTTGTTTTGTAAGTTCTTTATAATATTCCATTTTATGACCATCTTTCTCATATAATTGTTTCTACTTTTGGCACAGCAATTATCCTAGTGTATTACTGGTACTTTATTTTATCGACCCCGTAAGGATGAAAGGCAAAGTTAACCTCGGCGGGATTTGAACTCAGACCATAAAGGGCCGTAACTCTTTGCTGCAAAGCATGGCGTCCGACCCTCTACCGATACTGCCAATCCACCGCTCTTTCTCATATAATTGTTTCTACTTTTTGGCACAAGGCCAGCAAATTATCTCAGTGTATTACTGGTACTTTATTTTATCGACCCGGTGAGGATGAAAGGCAAAGTTAATCTCTTTCTCATATAATTGTTTCTACTTTAGGCACAAGGCCAGCAATTACCCAGTGCATTACTGGTACTTTATTTTATCGACCCCGTAAGGATGAAAGGCAAAGTCAACCTCGGCGGGATTTGAACTCAGATCGTAAAGGGACGTAACTATGCTGGAAAGCATGGCGTCCGACCCTCTACCGATACTGCTAATCCACCGCCCTGTGATGGAATATTTGCTTACATGAAAACAATTCATATACACTGCTGAATAAGGAATTTCAATCTAGAAATTTAAAGGATAGTCTCAGTTGCATGAAGTTTTCCCCCAGCCATCATATTCAGACTGCAATACTATTTGTATATATATAGTTTATGTAATACTCCCCTCAGATATCCTTGGCTTACATAATTGTAATATAGGAAAGAATAATGTGCTGATTATGTGTGTCAGATATCCTTGGCTTTCCTATATTTATATCTAACAATTTGTAGTTTAGTCAACTTGTTAAGTGAATATGTTTCACTGGGGAGATCTAATAAAATCGAAATATGTATTTCGATTTCATCAAGGTTATATACATTGTCCACTCCCACTGTATTGTCTTAAATTGTTATAAACAACTTGGACTAGCTAAAGCCATACTTGTTTTTCATCACTTGAATACACGTAAAGGGAGATTCGGTCTTGGAATTCGGACTGTAATCATCATATAATTCTGCTTGTTTCGTTCGTCATGCTTTCGTAAGTTACACAAACACATCTGCGCGTAAATACATAAACAAATACACAGACAACCGAAGTACACACACCATTCATAGAACGCAACGCTGTGTATGTATCTATGTAATGTCTGAGAAAGGAAGGGGGGGGGGGGGGGTGAAACGCTATGTATGTGTGTTTGTGTTAGTATATGTGTGTGATAGTATGTGTTTGCGCGTTTATATTTGAGAGTATGTGTGTTTGCGCGTAACCCATACATAGAACGCTGTGTATATAATAATTGTGTAGATGTGTGTGAATGTATGTATGTGTGTTTGTGTTAGTAAATGTGTGTAAGAAGATATACATAACGACTGCAGTTGCAAGGTGTAGAGTGTACCCCTTGCATTCGCGGAGTTTCTTTAGAACCTAACAAATAATTGTTCGTTGAAACCACCTCATATTCACGGAATCTAAATTTTTCTTCCGCGAGTTTTGAAGGCAATATATAATTTTTTAATGCTAAATTATTAATAACAATATTAGCAGAAAAACCACCCTTCGGTGTTTTTCTGCTAGCATGTGTAGTGTACATATTGATATTATACGCAAATATATATGCATATAGATATGATACGTCAAATAAAATCGTAATTGACTATAATGCACAGAAATTGAACGAAGTCTGTGTTACACTGTCTTCTGTAATCAGTAAAGTAATCCATGATACACTAAAAAAAAGACAAGGCACTGTCAGGGTATTAGCTGTCAGAAGTGAAAGTAAGCGAAGGTGACGAATGACGTCACCTTCGCCTACTTTCACTTCTGACATCTAATACCATGACAGTGCCAAAGACAATATTATATATAAACTGCATATATGATAAACTAAGATGTTATGATAAAGGAGAAAATTAGCGACGGAAATATAAACCTTATATAACGATGCGAATATATGAACGTTTATATAAGCGATGTGATGGCTGTTAGTTATGATATAAGGGACGCTAACCGGAAGTATTGACATTTGAAAATTTTAAAGAACTGAATGTTAAAATAAGCAATACTTTATGTATAAGAATATTTATGTTTAATGAAGAGCTACGAAATTTAGTAGATAAATTACATAATATTCATTCATTATTTATCGGTAGAGGGTCGGATCCATGCTTTGACGTATAGAGTTACGGCCCTTGCCATTCTGAGTTCAAATCCCGCCGAGGTTAACTTTGCCTTTCATCCTTACTGGGTCGATAAAATAAAGTACCAGTAATGCTCTGGGTAATTGCTGGCCTTGTGCCAAAAGTAGAAACAATTATTTATTCAAAGTAATCCAACTTATTTTACTAACGGAATAAAAAATATAAAACGGACGCTGTCCTGCACTCCTCCCTTTATTATATTATAGATAGACTAGCAGAAAAACCACCCACCGGGTGGTTTTCTGCTAGCATGTGTAGTGTGTATATTGATATTATACGCAAGTATATATGCATGTAGATATGATACATCAAATAAAACCGTAATTGACAATATACACAGAAATTGAACGAAGACTGTGTTACACTTTCTTCTATAATCAGTAACGTAATCCATGATATTAAAAAAAGACGATATTATATATCTGCTAGCATGTGTAGTATGTATATTGATATTATACGCAAGTATATATGCATGTAGATATGATCAAATAAAATCCTAATTGACAATATACACAGAAATTGAACGAAGACTGTTACACTGTCTTATGTAATCAGTAACGTAATCCATGATACATTAAAAAACGACGATATTATATATCTGCTATATGCATGTAGATATGATCAAATAAAATCCTAATTGACAATATACACAGAAATTGAACGAAGACTGTTACACTGTCTTATGTAATCAGTAACGTAATCCATGATACATTAAAAAACGACGATATTATATATCTGCTAGCATGTGTAGTGTGTATATTGATATTATACGCAAGTATATATGCATGTAGATATGATCAAATAAAATCCTAATTGACAATATACACAGAAATTGAACGAAGACTGTTACACTGTCTTATGTAATCAGTAACGTAATCCATGATACATTAAAAAAAGACGATATTATATATCTGCTAGCATGTGTAGTGTGTATATTGATATTATACGCAAGTATATATGCATGTAGATATGATACATCAAATAAAATCGTAATTAACAATATACACAGAAATTGAACGAAGACTGTGCTACACTTTCTTCTATAATCAGTAACGTAATCCATGATATTAAAAAAAGACGATATTATATATCTGCTAGCATGTGTAGTGTGTATATTGATATTATACCCAAGTATATATGCATGTAGATATGATCAAATAAAATCCTAATTGACAATATACACAGAAATTGAACGAAGACTGTTACACTGTCTTATGTAATCAGTAACGTAATCCATGATACATTAAAAAAAGACGATATTATATATAAACTGCATTAGGAGAAAATTAGTGACAGAAATATATGAATATTTATTTAAATGATCGCTAACCGGAAGTGTTGACATTTGAAAATTTTAAAGAAGTGAATCTTTAAATAAGTAATAAAATATATTTAATGAACAGCCACGAAATTTAGTAGATAAATTATGTAATATTCATTCATTATTTATTCAAAGTCGGTGGATTGGCAGTATCGGTAGAGGGTCGGACGCCATGCTTTGACGCATAGAGTTACGGCCCTTTCCATTCTGAGTTCAAATCCCGCCGAGGTTAACTTTGCCTTTCATCCTTACGGGGTCGATAAAATAAAGTACCAGTCATGTACTGGGTTATTGCTGGCCTTGTGCCAAAAGTAGAAACAATTATTTATTCAAAGTAATCCAACTTATTTTACTAAGGGGATAAAAAAATTATAAACCGTACGGAGTCATGCGTTTCTTACTTTATTATAGTTTAGATTACTGCAGGAAGCTGCTACCCACTGCATGCCAACACAACTTTGTATGGTGTTCGCTGATCTGTGCCAGCCAATGCACTGCAATTTTGGAACACACATAAGGAATCAATGATTGAGAATTATTTGCATCAAGGAATGGATGGTCAGTAAGCTGAAAATATGGCACTTGGTTACATTAACACAATATTCATTGAAAACGGTACCAACTGCGCATGACTGGGACTACCTCAGCCCATTGGATGCTTCAACCTGATCCTCAAGTTGACATCAACCACCCTGATATTGCTTCTCTTACTGAAGAGCACAACAAATGACAGCTGACGTTCTTCAACAGAGAAGAAAAGGTAAAAAGCCAGTACATACCTGCTTCTATGCAAATGCACCTGGAGGTTGTGACAATACACTGATGTTTCACCTCCAGATGAATAACTATCAGGTATGTTGCCGTGCTTGGACTGGCATAGCATCTACACTGTTGCTGGGAAGTAGAATTGTGCACAGTTTATTCAAATTACCTGTTCCACAAAGAGAGACCAGTGTATGTAATGTGTCTGGCTTATCTGACCATGCCAATTACTTATGGAACCTGGATCTCATAATACTGGATTCCTTCCCATCCAATTCATGCCTTTCATAAGTGCCTTCAAGACATCACTGGTGTCAATGAAATGTTTGGAGGAAAGGTTTTGCTTTTGGAAGGTGATTTCAGGCAACTGCTGCCAATATTATTGAAGCCACATTAGAAATATGCCTTGAAAACTTCCATCTGTGGCACTTCTTTCAACATTTTAGATTAAGCAATAATTGTTTCTACTTTTGGCACAAGGCCAGCAATTACCCAGTGTACTACTGGTACTTTATTTTATCGAACCCGTAAGGATGAAAGGCAAAGTTAACCTCGGCGATATTTGAACTCAGAATGACAAGGGCCGTAACTCAATGCGTCAAAGCATGGCGTCCGACCCTCTACCGTTACTGCCAATCCACCGCCCTCTTTTAAATTTTAGATTAAGCAATAATGTCAGAGTAAGAGAATATCAGAGTTTGTGAAGTGACTGCTACATCGTAGTAATTGAACAACACCTCCAATTGAAGGACAATATGAATAAAGATGATGTTGAAGTGCCTCCATTATCATGTGTAAATAACTGTTTAGTGAAACACATTTTCAATGATACTACGCAACAAGAGAAAAGAACGTGTCATTTCATCTCCCAAGAATGCTGATTGCCTATTAATCAATGAAGGGGTTCTCAGACAACACCCTGGTAACAGCCATACTTATTATAGTGCAGATAGCGAGCTCACTGATTAGCCTTCAGAGGCAGACACATATTCTGCTGAATTTCTGAACTCGCTTACACCTTCAGGGATGCTGCTTCACTTACTCCAATTAAAAACAGGATCGTTAATAATGCTTCTACGGAATATTTGAATCCAGAACAGATTATGCAATGGCACAAGATTAGAAGTAGTGGGACTGCGTCAGCATTTTATCGAAGCTTCTCATATCAGTGGTTCGTTGATGGGCAGGCGTCTTTTGATCCCAGAACTGAAGTTCACCTCCCATTGATCCCAACATCCTTTTTACTTTGGAAAGAGCCCAGTTTCCAGTAAGTTTGTTATATGCTATGACAATCAACAAGAGTGGGTCAGTTCCTTCCTGAGCCAGTATTTAGCCATGGGCAATTGTACGTCACTTTTTCAAGAGTTCACAGACAGTCAGATGTAAAAATTAAAGCATTGAACACTGATAAGCAAGGAAGGTGAGGTAATAAAACTGTGACAAAGAACATTGGATCCAAACAGCTATTAAAATAATTCTGAGCCAATTTCAAGTTGCAATAGAATTGAGACTAATCAGGTAAATAAAAAGATTGTATATTCTCTATATCGTTTTGTATTTGTATATAATTGTTCCTACTTTTGGCTGGATGCCCTTCCTAACACCAACCACATTTACAGTGTGGACTGGGACGTTTTTACCGTGTTACCTACATGGCCACATTACAGCATGGACTGTGTGTTTTTTGTTGTGACACCTACACAACCTCATTAGTTTGGACTGGATGTTGTGGTACCAGCATAACTTTATAGAGAAAGGGTGGTGTTGGCGGGAGTGGGAGGATGATGTAGCGGTAGTGGGTTGGGGTGTATGTTTGGTTTGGAGGGGCTTACAGACTGTGGGTTAACTTTGCATGTGGGCAAGGCGGGTCTTCTGTATTACTGCATGGTGCCAAAGATCTTGGTCCAGTGACATTGTCTTAGAGAGGTGCAAGTGTGTAAGGTCAGAATTTATCAACTCGTCCCAGGTTTTTCTGGGTCTACCTACTCCGTAACTTCCATCAATGTTGATCGCCCTGCACGTTTTTATACAGCTATCGTCTTTCATGTGCATCACGTGACCAATCCAACGTAGTCTTTTCTCAAGTAAACAGTATCTGATCCCTCTTATTCCTAATTTCTCACTTAGTTCATTTATGTTTTGCTGTTCGCGTATATTACTATTACACATCCAATTGAGCATGCAGGCTTCGTTCCTTTCTATTCTGCGCAGTTCCTCTGCACGCAATGCCCATGTCTCACTGGCATGTAACATTGCTGTTCGTATACAGGCATCATACAATCTGCCTTTCATTTTTAGAGAGAAACCTTTTGTGGCCAACAGAATCCTCCTCCCAACATAGCCTCATAGTTAGTGACCTTATAGTCAGGACCAGACTTACTCGACAACAGAGGAGGACTACCATGAGGAGAAGAATATGGAAGTTGAAGGACCCCACAGCCAGTAACAAATTTAAAAGCATATTACTTGATGCTTTTGACAATAAGGAAGAGCAATTAGAGACATACAATATAGAGGAACAGTGGGAATTCTTGAAAGTTAACCTGCTGAAGTCAACAGATGAAATCTGTGGCTAGAGCAGACCTATAGGCAGGAGGAGAGTAACTTGGTGGTGGAACAGTAAGGTGGAGGAGACAATAAAGGCCAAAAAGCAGGCTTGGAAAGTATGGCGGTATGGGGGAAGTTGAGAACACTATCAAATGGCCAGGAGAGAAGAGAGGAGACAAGTGTATTTTGCAAGAAGGGAAGCAAAGAATAGAGAGTTCAAGCATGTTCTACAACGCGAGGACCAAAAACGTGAGGTGTTCAGGATTAGAAGACAATGTGTCAAGGAAAACCGTGATATTGTCGGGGAGAAATGTGTCCGTAATGATGATGGTGTACTTGCCCTCACTGATACTGATAAGAAGGTAGCTTGGAAGTGTCACTACGAAAGACTACTAAATGAGGAGAATAAATGGGAAAAAGATAGTCTGCCCCAAATCGATCCAATAGAGGGACCAGCGGTGCAAGTTAAAGGTAGTATAATAAGTAAGGTAATTTAAGATATGAAGACAGGCAAGGCAGCTGGGCCTTCAGAGATAGTTGCTGAGATGTTGAAAGCATCTGGAATGGTGGGACATACTATGGTCACCCAGATAGTAAACCAAGTAATACAGAATGACTGGCGTAGCAGCAGCATCATTAACTGCTACAAGGGTAAAGTAGATGCTCTAGATAGGGGAAACTATAGAGGCATTAAGTTAGTTGACCCGGTCATGAAGCTCACAGAAAGAGTTATAGCGCAACTAATCAGAGAGCGTATTGATCTAGATGAAATGAACTTTGGGTTTGTGTCAGGTAAAAGTACCACAGATGCTCTTTTCCTTGTACGACAACTACAGGAGAAATACCTAGCTAAAGGTAAACCCCTCTACTTAGCTTTTGTTGACTTGGAGAAATCCTTTGACAGAGTCCCCTGCTCCATTATCTGGTGGGCTCTTAGAAAACTAGGTGTAGATGAATGGCTTGTGAGAACTATACAAGCCATGTATAAAGAAACAGTCAGCAAGGTTAGAATTAACAATGAATATAGTGAAGAATTTAGCGTAAAAGTTGGTCTTCATCAAGGCTCTGTCCTTAGCCCCCTCCTATTTATTATTGCCCTTCAAGCTATAACAGAGGAGTTTAAGACCGGCTGCCCATGGGAACTTCTATACGCAGATGATCTAACTCTCATAGCTGAATCTATGGCTGAACTAGGGAAGAAATTCCAAACATGGAAGCATGGTCTAGATTCAAAAGGCCCTAAAGTTAACTTGTCTAAGACTAAAGTTCTAGTATGTAGAAAGGAAAATAGGGCACAGGTGGGTGCCCTCTAAAAAATGGCCATGCTCAGTGTGTAGGAAAGGAGTAGGTAGAAATTCCATTTTATGTCCCAAATGCAAACTATGGATACATAAAAGATGTAGCGAGATCACAGGTAAGCTATCTAAGAATGTAGATTTTATATGTGGCCGATGCTCAGGTGCAATAAGTAGCAAGTGCCCACTGGATGCTATCTCCTTCAACAGATGGTTCTATAGAAATAGTAGACACTTTTCGTCATCTGGGAGACAAAATCAGCAGTGGAGGAGGGTGCTCTGAAAGTACAGTAGCCAGAGTTAGAACGGGATGAAAAAAGTTCAGAGAGCTTATACCGCTGTTGGCCACAAGAGGTTTTTCCGAAAAGTGAAAGGCAGAATGTATGATGCTTGTATACAAACGGGAATATTACATGGTAGTGAGACCTAGGCGTTGTGTGCTGAAGATTTGTGTTGATTAGAAAGAAATGAAGCTTGCATGCTCCAATGGATATGTAATAATATGTACACAAATGGCAAAGCATAAAGGAATTGAGAGAGAGACTAAGCATGAGAGGGATCAAATGTTGTGTTCTGGAGAGGAGATTGCATTAGTATGGATATGTGATGCGTATTAAGGACAACAAGTTGTATAAAAATGTGCAGAGCAATCAAAATTGATGGAAACTACGGAGTGGGTAGACCAAGAAAAACCTGGGACGAGGTGATAAAAACAAACCTTGCTCACTTACACCTCTGTAAGACAATGTCACTGGATCGAGATCTTTGGCGCTATGTAGTTGTACAGAAGACCTGCCTTCCCTTGCATACAAACTTAAACCTACAGTCTGTAGGCACCTCTTAACCCAATATACACCCCCACCCTACTACATCCTCCCATTTCCGTCCACTGTAAAGTGGCCATGTCAGTAGCACAACAAAAAGCACCCAGTCCACACTGTAAAGTGGTCGTGCAGGAGACATGGTAAAAAGGCTCCCAGTCCACACTGTAAATGTGGTTGGTGCTAGGAAGGGCATCCAACCGTAGAAAACCTGCCAGAGACAGGTCTGTATGAGCGAGACACGGTCTCCCGACCAATCCTGCGTCATATGGAACAAAACCGTCTAACCCATGCTAGCGTGGAAGATGGACGTTAAATGATGATGATGATATATATATATGTATATCATCATCATCATCATCATCATCACCATCATCATCATCACCGTTTTACGTCCGTTCTTCCACGCTAGCATGGGTTAGACGGGTTGTCCTGTTGTGTGCAGTGTCTGGTCGGCTGACCTTGCCTTGCTCATACAGGAACTGATCTGGCTTGATTTCTACAGCTGGATGCCCTTCCTAACACCAACCTCATTTACAGTGAGTGCTGGGTGCTTTTTCGTGGCGCCTACACGTCCACTTTACAGTGTGGGCTGGGTGCTTTTTTGCCGTGGCACCTCCACGACCACCTTGCGGTGCGGGGGTGTGGGGGCATATTGTTTATATGCTTCAGCATGTACCCATGGGAGGTCGGGTACTCTGTATATATATATATATATGTATACATAAAGGGTTCTCCCTAAAAATGAAAGGCAGGCTGTATGATGCCTGCATATGAACAGCAATGTTGCATGGCAGTGAGACCTGGGCATTGTGTGCAGAGGATATACGCAGACTAGAGAGGAACGAAGCTTGCATACTCTGCTGGATGTGTAATAGTAATATACGCGAACGGCAAAGCATAAACGAACTAAGGGAAAAATTAGAAATAAGAGGGATCAGATGTTGTTTACTCGAGAGAAGGCTACGTTGGTATGGTCACGTGATGCGCATGAAAGACGACAGCTGTATAACAAAGTGCAGGGCAATAAAGATAGACGGTAGCCACGGAGTAGGCAAACCCAGAAAAACCTGGGACAACCTGATAAATTCCGACCTCACACACTTACACCTCTCCAAGACAATGTCACTGGACCGAGATCTTTGGCGGTACTCAGTAATAGAGAAGACCCGCCTTACCTAAATACAAAGTAAAACCTACTACAGTCAGTAGGCATCTCTAACAAAATACACCCCCGTCCCATCCACACCGCCCCTTTCAATGTAAAGTTATGTTGGTGCCACAACATCCAGGCCGAAACAAATGAGATTGTGTAGGTGTCACGACAAAAAAACACAGTCCACGCTGTAATGTGGCCGTGTAGGCAACACGGTAAAAAGCTCCCAGTCCCACACTGTAAATGTGGTTGGTGTTAGGAAGGGCATCCAGCCGTAGAAAACCCGCCAGACAGTCCTATGCGAGCAAGACAACCACTCTTGCCTCAAGTGGGAAAACTCCCGTCCAAACCCATGCAAACGTGGAACATGGACATTAAACGATGATGATGTATATATATATGTATATATATATATATATATATATGTATATATATATATATATATATATATATATATATATATATATAAATCAAAATGGATGCAGTAAAAACTTAAGCTATTACCAGAGTACTCGATACATGGGGTAGGTAGAAGAGTGGGTAGTATGAAGAATTCGGGATCCCGACGGCTGAGCTCCTGCCAATTCAACAGCTAGTTCCAAATTTAGTTGCTGGTGTTCTGGTGGCAAAAATAACTGACATCATCAGGGGATGGCAATGTCCAAATATGGGCATATAGTTTATACATAAAAGTCTTTAAGAAAGTTTCTGGTTTACTTCGGGGAGATGGGTACATGTATTTATATGTATGTCTTCTTGTGGTCAGCTGTCTTTGTTCTGCTTTATCCTGATAAATATATTGAATTATCTTTATCTAGGTCTGTGGGTGTGTAAGTATGTTTATGTATGTCTCAACCAAGGGGCTTGCTTTTTTTTATTGCCCCCAGATGGCTGAATTGTATGAGCGGTGTCAGAATCTATTGATTCTGCTAGGGAAGTGGACATCTGAACTTGTTGACCTGAAAATTTCAGATTTCTCGTACCTTTAAGAATATATTCTCCATTACCATTTTTTTTATATAGTAGTACAAAACATGCACAGAATCATTATAACTATAGTTTCAGTGCATGTAACAAGTATAAAAGCTGCCTATCCAAAACTAGAACTTTCTATGACTATTGGATTGAGTGATAACTTTTAAACTTTTAGATATTTAGCCAATTGTAAATAAAAATAAACTACGCAACTTTCTTTTAATATAGTTTTACGCCTAAACTAAGATAAGTTTTTTTTAATATTGACTCAAATGTAGATAAGAACAAAGATGATTATATTGATCTACTATATAAAATAATGGTAATGGAGAATAAATTCTTAAAGGTGTGTGTGCAGTACTAGAAAGCTGAAATTTTCATATATTATTCAGGATAAAGCAGAACAAAGACAGCTGACCACAAGAAGACGTAAATATGAATGTGTGTACACTCACGCCCGAAAACTGACTACTCTCCGAAAAAAAAAAGAAACTTTCTTAAAATCTTTCATGTATAAACTGTATGCCCATGTTTGGACATTGCCGCCCCCTGATGATGTCAGTTATTTTTGCCACCAGAATACCGGCAACTCAGTTTGGAACTAGCTCTTGAAATGGCAGGGGCTCAGCCATGGGGGTGCCAAATCCTTCATATATATATATATGGAGGCACATGGCTTAGTGGTAAAGCATTGGCCTTGCAATCGAAAGGTTGTGAGCAAGACACTATATTTCACATTGCTCCAGTTTACTCAGCTGTAGAAATAAGATGATAGGGACTGGGGTCCATATCATTCCACTGCAAAGTGGACGTGTAGGAGCCACGGAAAAAAAGCACCCAGCACTCACTGTAAATGAGGTTGGTGTTAGGAAGAGCATCCAGCTGTAGAAAAAATCAAGCCAGAATCAGTTCGCGTCCCACCCTTGCAAGCAGGGAAAAGCGGACGTAAAATGATGATGATGATGATGATAATATATATATTTCATCATCATCATCATTTTACGTCCGCTTTTCCCTGCTTGTAAAGGTGGGACGGGTCTTATTCAGCACAGCATCTCTCCACTTGTCACGGTCCTTCGTCATCTCCACCATGAGCTTCAGCGATCCGAGGTCTGTTCTCACCACCTCCGCCCATGTTTTTCGTGGTCTACCTCTACTGCATCTTCCTTCAACTGGCATTTCCTGGAACTTCTTCACCCATCAGTCATCCTCCATGTGCATCACATGTCCGTACCACCTCAGTCTCTTCTCCCGTACACTACATTCTATCCCTCTCAGACACAGTTTCTCTCTCAACACATTCATGCTGGGTCGTTCACGCACATTGACACTGCACATTCAACGGAGCATGCTTGCCTCATTTCTCTCCAGCCGTCGCATATCCTCTTCAGTTGCTGCCCATGTCTCACTACCATGCAGCATCGCGCTCCTCACACAGGCATCATATAACCAGCCTTTCGTACGCAGGGAGAAACCCTTCTTCGTCAGCAGAAGCTCCCTAAACTTCTTCCAACCCGTCCTTATTCTAGATACTATGGCCATGGAACACCCCCTCCCATGCTAATCTGATCTCCTAGGTACCGGAAGTTATCCACCACTTCTATAGCGCCTTCCTGCATTTGAAAAATGTATCTATCAATGCGACTTCTACTGTCTAATTTCCCTGTACATCTACTGCATACATATTTCTCCCTACCTGTTAGTTTGCCTGCTATCCCGCTACATCTCTTGTGTACCCAGGATCTGCATTGTGTGCATTTTATAGAATTTATGCCAGTTCCTTTTCTGCATATCGAACATGGCCATTTCCCTGACAGAATTAGAGTTTTGTCCTCTTTTCTACTCATCAACACTTTTGTCTTAGCTAGATTCACTCTCAGTCCTCTTGCTTCCAACTGCTGTTTCCATAGCCAGAATTTATTCTCTAGCTCCTCTACTGATTCTACTATAAGAACCAGATCATCAGCATAGAGAAGTTCCCATGGACAGCCAGTCTTAAACTCCTCTGTTATGGCTTGGAGGACTATAATGAACAAGAGCGGGCTGAGGACCGAACCTTGATGTACTCCTACTTGTATCTGGAATTCCTCACTAAACTCCATTCCTACCCTGACTTTACTGACAGTACCTCTGTACAAAGTTTGCACTGTCCTTACAAGCCATTCCTCAACACCTAGTTTCCTTAGGGACCACCAGATGACAGAGCGGGGTACCCTATCAAAGGCCTTCTCTAGGTCAACAAAGGCTAAGTATAGTGGCTTATTTTTCTCTAAGAACCTCTCTTGCAATTGTCTCACCAAGAAGAGGGCATCTCATCTAGTTTGACCCTTTCTCTAATTAGTTGTGCTAATATCCTTTCTGCCACTTTCATAACCTGATCCATCATTTTTATACCCCTATAATTGCTCCTCTCCAGAGCATCCCCTTTACCTTTGTAGCAATTTATGAGAATACTGCTGCACCAGTCTTTGGGTATGACACTGCCATATATAGCCTGATTGATGATGCAGGCAAC
The DNA here is from genome assembly GCA_964016885.1 of Eledone cirrhosa. NCBI lineage: Eukaryota > Metazoa > Mollusca > Cephalopoda > Octopoda > Eledonidae > Eledone > Eledone cirrhosa. The sequence goes on from OZ024741.1 coordinate 191,589,145, forward strand.
CAGTTTAGTGTCTACGTCCCCTGATGCCTTCAGCATCTCAGCAACTATTCCCGATGGTCCAGCAGCCTTACCATTTTTCATTTCCTTAATTGCCTCTTGGACCCTATATTCGTCAATCTCAATAGCTGGTCCCTCTGTCGGATCTACTGAGGGTAATTTCTCTCTCTTCCATTCGTTCTCCACATTCATCAGTCTCTCATAATGACATTTCCAGGCCCCCTTTTTCTGATCATTCGAGACACTAAGTACACTGGCATCATTCCGGACACATTTATCTCCAACAACATCCTGATTTGCATTGACACACTGCCTTGCAATATGGAACACCGCACACCTCTGATCTTCCCGTCGCAGAACATTGGCAAACCTCCAACTCTCAGCCTCCCTGCGTGCTAAGTACACCTGACGTCTAGCTTCTCCCTTAGCGGCTGTATAATCTTCCCTACTCCCACCCTTTTTCCAAGCCTTCCATGCTAGTCTTTTGTCTCTAATGGCATTATCTACTGTGCTGTTCCACCACCAGGTCACTCTCTGTCTGGTTGGAGCTCTGCTCCAGCCATAAGTTTCATCAGTAGCCTGCAGTAAGTGGTCACGTAAGAAATTCCAGTTATTATCTATGTCATACGTCTCTAAATCGTCTTCTTTTTCGTCATACACATCTTGAAGGGCTTTCCTAAATTTGTATTTTTGTGAAAGGTCTTTTAGCCTCCAGACCTTTCTTCTCCACACCTTCCTGTATGTCTCATTCCATCTCTTGCTTACTGAGATATCACTAACGACTAACCTATGCTGTGGGGTACATTCTTCCCCAGGGTATGCCTTGGTATTAGACACTCTCTCCTTGTCCCGCTGCCTAACTAGTAAGAAGTCAATCTGGCTTATGTGCTCGCCAGATTTGTAGGTTATTAGGTGGTTGGCAGGTTTCTGGAAGTTTGTGTTGCAAATAGTCAGTGTACTTGCATCACAAAATTCAAGAAGTCTCACTCCTTCTTCATTTCTTGAACCATAACCGTGCCCACCACGTACCCCAGTGTAACCATCCTGGAGCTGTCCAACATGACCATTGAAGTCTCCTGCTAGCATAACGATGTCTCCGTCCTCTGTCATTGCGGTTGTTTGTAAAAGTTGCTCGTAAAAGCAGTCTTTCTCATCTTGCCTAGGCATGCTTGGGGAGCATAGGCAGAGATGATTGTCAGTAATCTCCTGCCTACAACTAATCTCTAGCTTAATTATTCGATTACTAACTCGAACTACTTCTATTGTCTTATTGATCCATCTCTCAGCCAGGAAAATGCCTAATCCCCCTAACCCATCATCCTTACCTACCCAGAAAAGCTTATAGCTAAGATGTTTGCCTACGACTAGTCTCGCAGAGGCACCTCTCCATCTCACCTCTTGCACGCAGCACACATCCACATGCCTTCTCTCCAGCATCTCTCAGTTCTGTATGAATGGATATGGTCACCTGACCCAACCTGCCTCAAATAGAACAACCCGTCTAACCCATGCTAGCATCCGAGGTGGATGTTAAATGGTGATAATGATGGTGATATATATCTATATACATAAATGGCAATTTCTGTCTGTTAGTGTGTTTGTGAACCTAAAACTCAAAAACCACAAAACCGATCTTGATGAAACTTGACACATGTGTGGGGCTCATGCCCATTTGATTTCTTACGTACTTTGAAGTTCGAAAAAAATCGATAATTTCCAGTCTGCATCGATTTTTAAAAAAATGAATAGGAAATTTGTATGAATATCATTTTCTGCCATAATTCATATGAATGTCATTTTCTGCCATAACTTTTAAAGCTCTTAACCAATTTCCTTCAAACATGAAACACAGATAGATTATGTGCTAAGGATGGCTTTTTGCTAAGGAGAATTATCCAGACCACTCGAGCAAAGCGTAAACTGATTTTTTATTAAATGATGAGCGAAATTTGGCTTCAGCTGTTGTGGGCTTAACATGTTCTCCATAAATCAACTTAATATTCTCTGCTTGCTGTAACATTTATTTTTGGTCTGAGAGACATTGGGCATTTTAATGGGAACTGGGAATACCAGGGTATTACTGGGTACCTCAGCTAGTATATATATAAAAGGAAGATACATAACCAGGGTTTAAATACATTATTTAATCGATTTACAAATGTTTCTTTCAAATACAGAATTTTATTCCTCTATATTGAATTCTTCAGAATCATTAATTAATTTAAAAAAAAAAAATTTTTTACCAACCACATGTCTGAATATTTCCAAATTCGAAAACGTTAATATATATATATATATATATATATATACACAAGGCAACCGGTCCATCGGGTATAGCTGCCGAGATGCTGAAGGCATCTGGGTCTGTAGGTCACACTATAACCACACGTATCGTTAACCAGGTAATACTAGAGGGGGCCATACCAAAAGATTGGTGCAGTAGCATCATTGTCAACTGCTACAAAGGTAAAGGCGATGCACTAGATAGAGGAAACTATAGAGGTATAAAGTTGATGGACCAGGTCATGAAAGTAACAGAAAGAGTTATAGCACAGCTGATTAGGGACCGGGTGAATATAGACGAGATGCAATTTGGGTTTGTACCAGGGAAAGGCACCACTGATGCGCTCTTCCTTGTGAGGCAATTACAGGAAAAGTACCTAGCTAAAAGTAAGCCACTCTACTTGGCATTTGTCGACCTTGAGAAAGCCTTTGACAGAGTTCCACGTGCAGTAATCTGGTGGGCTCTTAGAAAACTAGGAGTAGATGAATGGCTTGTGAAAGCGGTACAAGCCATGTATAGGGGAGCAGTCAGCAAAGTTAGGATTGGCAATGAGTATAGCGAGGAATTTAGCGTACAGGTTGGGGTCCACCAGGGCTCTGTTCTTAGCCCTCTCCTGTTCATCATAGTCCTGCAGGCAATAACGGAGGAGTTTAAGACCGGATGCCCATGGGAACTCCTGTATGCTGATGACCTCGCACTCATAGCTGAATCTATGGTAGAACTAGAGAATAAATTCCAAACCTGGAAGCAGGGACTAGAGAGAAAGGGCCTCAAAGTCAACATGACAAAGACTAAGGTCCTTATAAGTAGACGAGAAAACAGAACCCAGATCCCCTCAGGGAAATGGCCTTGCTCAGTATGTAGGAAAGGTGTAGGTAGGAACTCCATTCTTTGCCCCAAATGCAAACAATGGGTACACAAGAGATGTAGCGGGATCTCAGGAAGCTTAATTAAGAATGTAGGATTCACATGCAGCAGCTGTGCTGAAACAGCAAGCAAACAGCCACAGGAAACAAGTACCACCAATCTCTGGGAGGGCCCTGTAGAAACAGTAGACAGCTTCTGCTACCTAGGTGACCGAATTAGCAACGGAGGTGGGTGCTCAGAAAGTACAATAACTAGGGTAAGATCGGGATGGAAGAAGTTTAGGGAACTACTACCACTGCTAGCTGCAAAAGGCTTCTCCCTCAGAATGAAAGGCAGACTGTATGATGCGTGTATCCGAACAGCGATGTTGCATGGTAGTGAGACCTGGGCGCTGAAGGTGGAAGACTTACGTAGATTAGAGAGAAACGAAGCCTGCATGCTCCGATGGATGTGTAACAGTAATATACGTGAACGACAAAGCATAAATGAATTGAGAGAGAGACTGAGCATAAGAGGAATCAAATGCTGCGTGCAGGAGAGGCGGTTACGCTGGTATGGACATGTGATGCGTATGAAGGATGACAGCTGCATAAAAAGGTGCAGAGCACTAGAAGTTGATGGAAACCGCGGAGTGGGGAGACCCAAGATGACTTGGGATGAGGTGATAAAAGCCGACCTTACCCAACTACACCTCTCAAAGTCAATGACACACGACCGTGACTTCTGGCGTCACGCAGTAATACAGGGTACCCGACCTCCCATGGGTACATGCTGAAGCATATAAACAATATGCCCCCCCCCCCCCACCGCAAGGTGGTCGTGGAGGTGCCACGGCAAAAAAGCACCCAGCCCACACTGTAAAGTGGACGTGTAGGCGCCACGAAAAAGCACCCAGCACTCACTGTAAATGAGGTTGGTGTTAGGAAGGGCATCCAGCTGTAGAAATCAAGCCAGATCAGTTCCTGTATGAGCAAGGCATGGTCAGCCGACCAGACACTGCCCACAACAGGACAACCCGTCTAACCCATGCTAGCGTGGAAGAACGGACGTAAAACGGTGATGATGATGATGATGACACTTCATTTTTTAATTTTTTTTCCAAGAAAACGTGTGTTCAAACAGATATTGTTATTTGGGAGGGTCATGCTGCCAATAAAAACACATGCACCTGTTAGTTTTCACTTCAATTTATTATAAATTTCTGGTTGGTTGGTTGGTTCGATAACCAGATGGTTGTTTATATATTGTCAAAGTTCTTTCATCACACATTCTGTGACCTCCTCTGTGACTGGGTTTTTATTTTGTGTCTCTTCTTTGTTTTGTCCTACACCATCTTGTTTTTGTGAGTTGTGTGCTTGGTTTGCACATGCGTTACATCTGGATATGTGTGTGTTTTTATTTATTTATGTGTTTATTTACTTGTCACTAGTTGGTTGCTTGTTCTATCTGTGTGTGTCTGATTTGTTTTGTTAGTTTGGTTTTTGTGTGTCTGTATGTTTAGTCCTTAATTACTAGTTGTGATGTTGCTATTCCACTTATGTTTTCTGTTTAATTTTGGTTGGACTTTGTTTATGTTTGGCGCTTCTGTAGTTTGTTGGAGCATTGTATCGTTTCTGTGTGTGGATATAATTGTTACCTCTATGTTCTGTAGCTTACCCCTATGTTCCATTTTGGCATATTGGTGGAGTACTGATAAGTTTTTCTCATCTTGGAGTTCTCGCCAATGTTCACTTATCGTTTCTCCTATGCTACAGGCTGTCTCACTTATGTATGTTGTGTTCTTATTCCTACACTGTCCCTCAGTACATCTTATGCTATATACTACACTCCTATTTTGCAGTTAGTTTGTGGGCTTAATTTGCAGATTATGCATTTCCTACCAGTGCAGGGGTTTTCTGAAATGGATATATTTTACTAATTATGGCTTTTATGGGAATACCTGGTCTTTCAACTATCTTAATATTTAATTTTTGTTTGTCTAGAGGCCCTGCTAAATCTGTAAGATAGTTTGCCTCTAGGGGTTGTATTGACAAACATTACACTCTGGTATTTATTGCTATCATTCGATGAGTTGATTTTATTTGTCTTTTTCTTAATTCTTTCTATCTTATTCCAAAATGTGCTCCTATACATAGGGCAAGTCCCATTTGCATCATTTTCTACAATCTTTGCTCAATTGGTTCTGGCTCCTTTATAAACCCTGATCTTGTCTCTTTCATTATACCCAGAGAACTACATGTGGTGGATGAAGTGTTGTATGTGTCTCTCTAATTCTTTAGGATTGCACATACGGGACACGTTCCTCATCATTCTTACTAAATCCGCAATCAGTATGTTGATTTTCATGTTATCTGAAACAGCTGAACTTCGGTGGATCAGATACTTGGAGGTCATTGATTTGGTACAATGTGAATGGAGGATTTGTGTTCTATTATTAATAGTTTCTAACCAGAGTTCTGTGTCTAGTGCAATAATCTAAGGTTGAGGTGTTTAGTTGGGTAGTCTATGGTAACTTTAATACTCTGGTGGATAGAGTTAGCTATTTGCTGGATGCTTTCCATGGTGTTCTTCTCTAATTCCTGACTGTTCTTCTGGAGGAGTGTTTTTACTACGATGTTTATGTCATCTATGTAGCGAAAGTACATAGTCGATGTTTATGTCATCTATGTAGCGAAAGTACGTAGTCGATGTTTGTCATCTATGTAGCGAAAGTACATAGTCAGGAACACTTAGATGACAATTTTATAACCTTGAATGAAAGAAAGTTGATGTATGATGTGTACAAGAGATAAGATGGAGGTGAGGGTCAGCTAGATTCCTTGTGGGCAAAAAATGGTGCTACAAATTTTTTGTTGTGGGAAATGACAACAGGCTGGGTGGAGTAGGGATTATGTTAACAGAAAAATGTGTAGATAAGGTAATTGCTGTAAATAAAGTGAATAACAGAATCATTAAAATTAGACTTATTCTAAATAGAACAACTGTGTCAATTGTATCCCAATCTGGTCTACAAAATAAGCTTATGCACCCCAATCTGGTCTACAGTGACTGCATAATCATTGTTAGCGACTTTAATGGGCAACATGTCAGGCAACATGCAATGGCTACGATGGGATCCATGGAGGTTATGTTTTTGGTACTAGAAATGAGGAAGGTTTTATGCTCCTGAGATTCTGTGATGCTTATGACCTATCTAACACAAACACCAAAAAATGAGACAATCACTTGATCACCTATAGATCAGGGGAGCACACCAACCAGATAGATTTTATCCTTACCAGAAGTCAAGACAGAGTAACAGTTGTAAACACTAAGTCCCTTCTTGGGGCCCAACAGAACCTAATAGTTAGCGATCTTATAGTCAGGGCTAGGTGAACTCGACAACAGAGGACAACCTTGAGGAGAAGAATGTGGAAGTTGAAGAACCCCACAGCCTGTAACAAATTTAGAGGCATATTGCTTGATGCTTTTGACAGTAAGTAAGAGCAAATAGAGACATACAATATAGAGGAACAGTGGGAATTCCTGAAAGATAACCTACCAAAGGCAACAAATGAAATCTGTGGTTAGAGCAGGTCTCTAGAGAGAAGGAGAGTGACTTGGTGGTGAAACAGTAGGGTGGAGGAGACAATTAAGGCCTAAAGACAGGCATTGAAAGAATGGCGGGATGGAGGAAGCAGAGAACATTACCAGGAGGCAAAGAGAGAAGCTAGGTGACAAGTATACTTTGCAAGAAGGGAAGCAAAAGATAAAAAATTTAAGCATGTTCTGCAACACGAGGACCAAAGGCATGAGGTGTTCAGGATTGCAAGGCAATGTGTCAAGGAAAATTGTGTTGTCATTGGAGAGAAGTGTGTCCATGATGACAATGGAGTACTTGACCTCAGTGATACTGAAAAGAAGGTAGCAATGGAAGTGCACTATGAAAAAACTACTAAATGAGGAGAATGAATGGGATGAAGACAGTTTGTCCCAGGTTGACCCAACAGAGGGACTGGCTGTGCAAGTTAGCTGTGTTATGGTACCATAACACAGCTAACAGCAAGGCAGCTGGACCTTCAGGGATAGTTGCTGAGATGCTGAAAGTATCTGGGATAGTGAGTCAGACCTTAGTCACCCATATTGTAAACCAAGAAATACAAAATGGTGTCATACCCAATGACTGGTGTAGCAGCATTATTGTAAACTGCTTCAGGGCAAAGGAGATGCTCTAAACAGAGAAATCTATAGAAGCATCAAGTTGTTTGACCAGGTTATGATGGCCACAGAAAGTGTTATCGCACAGCTGATTAGGGACCAAATTAACCTTGATGAAATGCAGTTTGGATTTGTGCCAGGTAAAAGTACCACGGATGCTCTCTTCCTTGTGAGGCAGCTGCAGGAGAAGTACCTGGCTAAAAGTAAACCCTTCTACTTAGCTTTTGTTGACTTCAAGAAAGCCTTTGACAGAGTCCCCCATTTCATTATCTAGTGGGCTTTTAGAAAACTAGGAGTAGATGAGTAGCTTCTGAAAGCTGTACAAGCAATGTATAGAGGAACAGTCAGCAAGGTTAGAATTAGTTACGATAGTGAAGAATTTAGTATGCAGGTTCATCAGGGCTCTGCCCTTAGCCCTCTCCTGTTTATTATTGTCCTAAAAACTATAACAAGAGTTTAAGACTTGCTGCTCATGGGAACTTCTCTATGCAGATGATCTAACCCTCATAGCTGAATTTATGGCTGAACTAGAGAAGAAATTCCAAACCTCGAAGCATGGCCTAGAATCAAAAGGTCTTAAAGTTAAGTTTTCAAAGACTAATGTATGTAGAAAGGAAAAGTATTGTAAAGTGTTGATATCATAAGAAAAAGCATGCAACCCACACTGTAAAGTGGTTGGGTAAGTGTCAGGACAAAACATACCCTGTCTACACTGTAAAGTGGTCGTGTAGGTGTCACAACAAAAAGCACGCAGCCCACATTGTAAAGTGATCATGTAGGTGACACAACAAAAAGCACCCAGCCCACACTGTAAATATGGTTAGCGTTAGGAAGGTCATCCAGCTGTAGAAAACCTGCCTGAAACAGTTCTGTATGAGCAAGACACAGCCACCTCACCCGACTTGTCTCAAACTGGACAATCTGTTTCACCCTCATGCTAGCGTGGAAAATGGATGTTAAACGATGACGATATATATTCATATATATATATATATTTTCATAGATATATATATATATATAGTGTAACAACCACAACAAATTAATCTATATATATATGCAATTAAAGATATGAAGATTGAGAAGGCAACCGGTCCATCGGGTATAGCTGCCGAGATTTTGAAAGCATCTAGGTCGGTAGGTCACACCATAGACACACGTATTGTTAACCAGGTAATACAAGAGGGTGTTCTACCAAAGGATTGGCGCAGAACCATAATTGTTGTCAACTGCTACAAGCGTAAAGGAGATGCACTAGATAGAGGAAACTATAGAGGTATAAAGCTGATGGACCAGGTCATGAAAGTAATGGAAAGAGTTACAGCACAGTTGATTAGGGACCGGGTAAAACTAGATGAGCTGCAGTTTGGGTTTGTGCCAGGCAAAAGCACCACCGATACTCTCTTCCTTGTGAGGCAGTTACAGGAAAAGTACCTAGCTAAAAGTAAGCCGCTCTACCTGGCATTTGTCAATCTGGAAAAAGCCTTTGACAGAGTGCCCCATGCTATAATCTGGTGGGCACTTAGAAAACTAAGAATAGATGAATGGCTTGTGAAGGCTGTATAAGCTATGTATAGGAGAGCAGTTAGGATTAAAAATGACTATAGTGAGCATACATGTTGGTGTCCATCGGGGCTCTGTTCTTAGCCCTCTCCTGTTTATTATCGTATTGCAAGTTATAACAGGAGTTTAAGACTGGATGCCCATGGGAACTTCTGTATGCGGATGATCTTACACTTATAGCTGAATCTATGGTGGAACTAGAGAAGAAATTCCAAACATGAAAGTATGGCCTAAAAAGAAGGGGTCTCAAAGTCAACCTGACAAAGACTAAGGTCCTCATAATTAGAAGAGAAAACAGAACCCAGATCCCATCAGGGAAATGTCCTTGCTCAGTATGTAGGAAAGGTGTAGGTAGAAATTCCATCCTCTGCCTTAAATGCAACAAACTATGGGTACACAAGAGATGTAGTGGGATCTCAGGAAGTTTAGTTAAGAATGTAGGCTTTACATGTAACAGTTGCACCAGGACAGTAAGCAACAAACAGCCACAGGAAACAAGCACTACCAAATTCTGGGAGGGCTCTGTAGAAACAGTAGACAGCTTCTGCTACATAGGTGACCTAATTAGCAGTGAAGTTGGGTGTTCTGAAAGTACAGTAACCAGGGTAAGAACGGGTTGGAGGAAGTTCAGGGAGCTACTACCACAACTAGCTGCAAAAGGCTTTTCCCTCAAAATGAAAGGCAGACTGTATGATGCGTGCATACGAACAGCAATGTCACATGGTAGTGAGACCTGGACGTTGTGCATAGAAGACTTGCTCCGATGGATGTGTAATAGTTATATATGACAACGGTGAAGCATAAATGAACTGAGAAAGAAAGTAGGTATAAGGGGAATCAAATGCTGTGAGCAGGAGAGGAGATTGTGTTGGTATGGACATGTGATGCGTATGAAGGATGACAGCTGCATAAAAAGGTGCAGAGCACTAAAAGTCGATGGAAACCTTGGAGTAGGGAAACCCAAGAGGACCTGGGATGAGGTGATAAAAGCTGTTCTTGTGCAATTTCACCTCTCAAAGGTGATGACACAGGACCGAGTCCTCTGGCGTTACAGAAGACCCAACTTCCCACAGGTATAAACCGAAGCTGAAGCATATAGACAGTATACCCCCCTCCCGCTGTAAAGTGGTCATAGAGATGTCACGACAAAAAAAATACCCAGTCCACACTGTAAAGTAGTCGTGCAGGCGCAATGGTAAAAAGCACCCAGTACTCCCTGTAAATGTGGTTGGTGTTAGGAAGGGCATCCAGCTGTAAAAATCAAGCCAAAATCAGTTCTGTATGAGCAAGACATGGTCACATTAAAATACTTCAGAAGCTTTATATTTCAATTCATGAAGTTAGTACTTATCTATTTTTAATGCATTTAACAATTTATATATATATACAACTTAGAAATAAGCAAAAATTGCAAATTTGCGTATACAATCAGAAACTTATATCTACAAGTAAGAATAGCATTATAAAAAGAATGTGGAATATTTAGCATAATATACAATGGTTATGTTTTCTTAGACAAAATAAATCTAAGCTGAACTTTCTCTTTCTTTTTATAGACGTCATAAAGATATTGAAGGCACCTGCTTGCCTGTTCTTCACACTGGTTTGTTCTGGGAAGTTTGAGTCCCGATTGTTTTGGATTCTAAAACCTTTTCACAGAGTTTAATGCTTTTTTAGGTGGGCGATGGTCGTCAGCCATCCCGTCTAATTGGATATTATTTACTGGCACAAAGTCAAACAAGGAAGAAAGAACATACTTCAATGTTATGTTATAAAAACATTTTTTATATAGGAGCAATTACAGAATATATACAAATACATTAGTGCTCCTTGGGATATATTTAAGTCGTCGTATACTGCCGCATGATGTGATGTCATCCTTTGGATCACTGCAAAGAGGTAGCATGATAGAGATAGCACGTCTCTTTTTTCCGAGCTCTCATTGTCCAAGTGTTATTGTCTCAGCTACTGACGTCAGAACTAAGGACAGTTAATCGACTGCCTTCACAGTCGACGCTAGATGGCGTGATCTTCTACACTTTTTTGTGAGTCTTGAAGCTGTTACGTAGCTTCTGGTAATTATCTGCATTGTAGATTTGGTCAGTAAACTATTGGTTCGCCCATTTTAAGAGATACATCTACAAATTTCGAGTAGCAAGTCTCTTTTCTCTGGTAGAAGAATAAAAGCCAAAAGAGTTAGTATTGCTCTACAATTCCATCGTGCATTACTCAAGTATAGGAAATATTTCAGTTTCTTCAAAAAAGCGGAAAACTCGAGTTAAATGAAATAGAAATTTCAAATCATCACACCCTCCTGTGTTTCAGTAATCTCTTTACTATTCTTGGAATTCTTCTTGAGCTGCTCGTAGTTATTTACAAGTTCACAGATAAACAGATATTTGATACTGGGCGATGTGTTCTTTGCTCCAAGTTCGTCATCGATTACTACGCGAAGCACTTGGTCAAGAACATGATGTTGATAGTCAATAAATTGTGGTTTTTTATTGGGTCTCTGATTCAGAAGTTCAAGTTGTTGTTATTGTTACTGTTGTTGTAGTTTGCTCCAAGATCACTTTTCTTCTTTTGGATGGATGAATAGTTTTGGAAGTTGCAGTCTTTCCAGTTGTATATCCAACATGTCCTTTGCTTTCGATCTGAAGATGATATAACTGTCTGTCCGCACTATACAGCCATTCACCATACACGTCATAAATTTTCAGAATGTGATAGAAGGCTGCAGAAAGTCACAGTACTACTATACTTATATACGATTTTAGAAATTTTGTGTTGGAGGTCACATTTAAAAAAAAATAAACAAAATTAAACCTTTCTTCATTATTTTTTAACAAAAGTTCGAATTATGATATAGGAAATCAATTATTTTACAAAAAGTCAGAAAGTCATAACCCTAATATATATATATCATAGGCCCCCTTCAATCACGAATCACCATGGTTTTCCGCCTGGAAAGTTCTCTTCCATAACACAAGCCTGAACAAGGTGTGTTTGTCGAAGACCAGCAGGCACCTGTGCATGCCAGTTCCCCTCTCCATGTTCAAGGGAAAGGCAATGGTCGATACAGCTTGGCACCAGTGTCATTACAACTCATTTACAAACTGGAGTTACAACTGGAGCAATGCAAAATAAAGTGGGTTTTTTTCAAGAACACAATGCACACTATCCGATCTGGTATTCAAACTCACAACGTTACAATTGTGAACTCTACATTCTAACCACTAATATATATATCTTCATTATATACAGAGTGGGGCAGAAGTTTGGAAGCAAATTTTTGAAATTTGATTTCTAAAAGTGTTGTAAGTATATCATTAATATTCTTTTATTTTCATGTTAAAACATTAGTCTATGTAAACATATGCGGGGAAGTCCGATTCGGATATTGCAAAGATACTTTTGGTTGCTAGATCTACTGTTTGCAAAGCTGTGAAGTGTTTTAAAGAGCAAGGAGATTTGTTGGATAGACACAGAAGTGGAAGTCCGTGAACTGAATGACCTCCTACTGTCATTAAAGCTGTTTGAGAAAGGATAAGAAGAAATCCGAAAAGGTCATCATGAATCATGATTTGGGAATGTCTTCCTTCACACTTCAGAAGGGACAAACCCTTTCTGTAAAGACAAAACAATAAAGGCTAGAGCAGTGGTTCTCAACCTTTTTTTGCCAATGGCACACCTTGGAATACATGAGAAAATAGCAGCACACCTGGCTAAATATATATGAAAAATATTTGAATTTTACAAAATAAAAACATGGCAAGTCATAGACGGCATACAACCGTAGATACAGACTAGTCATAGACACACTCAAACTAACTAAAGAAAAACACAGCTATGAACTTACTTTATTGCAGTGTTTCGAATTTCATCAGTCAAATAGTTGGCTTCTTTAGTAAGAAATTTGTGCCTGGCTTTTATTCTTAATTTCCTCAATGTTTGGTCGAATATGAGACAGACACACCCTCATTTCTTCTTCCGTTGTACGTAATCTCTCACGCTTCTTGCTTTTGATGTTGTTTAATGTTGAGAAGCCTAATTCACATATATAAGAAGTTGAAAATTGTAATAAAATTGCTTAAGCTCTTTTACATAATATGGGATACACCTCTTGAATTGAAATCCAAAATGAATCAATGGGCAGAGTCGAATGTTTTAATTTTAACCCTCGGTCACTAGAAAGGATGGCCAATTCTTCTTCTTCCTGTAACTGAAGTTCAATGCTGGAAGAATAATTTATGAAAGGATCTCTAATCCAATCATACTTTTCTGTCTTTAATGACAGAAAGTAATTGTTGATGCTTTTGTGCAGGGCTGTCAGATGAGTAACCACAAAAGGGATCATTTCTCTAATGCAGGTAAAACGCAATAAAGGGTACATATCAAGATTGCCAGTGATTCGCAATTTTCTTTTTGAGGGCAACTAACTTGTCTGTTGAAGTGAGAATGTTTTCGTTTTTACCTTGCACACTACTGTTTGTTTTTATGATAGTAATTCCTTGTGCAGTTCGTGAACACAATTTAGTACTTTGACTTTCGACAGCCAGCGAACCTCAGTGTGCATTAATAACTTAACATGCTGAGAGTCCATCTCTTTGCACAGTTGTTCAAATAATCGTGACTTCAATGGCCTACTTTTTATATAATTGACCATTCCAACAACTTGATGTAACACAACCTTTAAATCTTCCTGCGATATTTTTGAAACAAGAATTTCTCTATGTAGAAAGCAATGATACGAATGAGATTTGGATTTTCTTTTTCTACGAAGGATACAAATCCTTTAATACAGCCAGTCATACATGGGGCTCCATCAGTGCAAATGCCAACACAGGACATCCAAGACAAATTCATTTCTTTGAGGTAGCCTGTTATCAAATCAAAAATATCTTGATCTCTTGTAGTTGTGGGCATTTCTTTAAGGCACGAAAAATTGATTGATTATTTCATTCTCAATAAAACGTACAAATGCAAGCAATTGACTTTTATTACTGATATTCATCCATGGTTAAAGCAAAATTAGAATTCTTAAGCTTTTTCTGAACATTGTCTTCAATATTTTTCAATATACTAGGATTCTTCTACGTATTGTATCGTTTGAAAGCGGGATATTGTTCAATTCCTTCTCAGCCTTTTCACCAAACATGGATTTTACCATCTTTTTGCAAGCTGGGAGGATGACTGACTCAGCAAGCGTGTGGGATTTAGATTTTAATGCTATTATTTCAGCCACCTGAATTGACGCTAGTTGGGCTCGTTCAGACACGGTCATTATTTTTTCAAAATAACTTCGCTGTTTTGATTTCTGCTCTAACAGTCTTTGAAAGTAATCAAGCTTTTTATCTTTCAGAGATGAATGTTTTGAATTAAAATGTCTTTCTAACTTACTTGGTACCATGGATTCATTTGACATTGTTTCACCGCACACTACGCATGATGGACTTGGTTTGTCAACGTCACCAGACCAATAAAATCCAAATTTCAAATAATTTTCACAATATTGTTGATTAATGTTTCTCTTTTTGACAAATAGGTTGATGGTTGTTCGCCTCTGGACTTAGACTTGTCACTAATATCTTTCCTTTTCAAATATTTATCCATTGCGAAGGGTCATGAAATATCAATATGACAGTTTTGGATAGGATTATCTATATTAAGATGACAGTGTCTTTCGGTCCCACAAAGCCTTCTCTTTTGTGTACAAACACAGAAAAACAATGAAAATATGTCTTCCTACGTAAAATTGATGTTTTATGAGACCATTTCTAGCTGGAAATCATTAATTTTCGATGTATTACGCACAAAAATAGTCAATGTTTGATCACTGACAAATCGTAAATCTGCCATTTTTGCTATGTTCCACACACCAGTAGACAGCTACAGACCTCTAAGATACCCTCATTAGCATAAGATGATGAAACACTGGAACTCTCCAGTGTAAAAAGTCAGAAAATCGACCCATATTGAACAAGCAAATGTACATCGAGCCTCCTTTTCGGCTACACTCGGTGAATGGCGCCCGCTGATTGGTCCAGCACATCACGTGACCATGCCTTCCCCCATCACAATGTAAACATGACGTCCAAACTCACTCTTCCGATGGGATAATCCACCAGAAAATTAGGAAATTATGCCATACAGAGATGAAGCAAGACAAAATATATGTAAAGGGAAGCTAACATGGACTCATTAAGTAGCATGAACCAGAGAATTCTGAGCTAAATCATCGGAATCATCCATAGATTGTTCCGAAACAGAGGAAGAAGCTGACATTTGTGTTTCAAGCAATTTTCTCAAAATGGGTACTTCTCAAAATTTCAAAGCTCTTTCTACTTGATAGATTTGCTTGAAATTTTGAGGAGACCTTCCTTATAATATTTGCTTCATCAAGACAAAAGCCTTTTTTTTTTTAATTCTGCCTTGGAAAAATGTTATAGTCACTTTTATTAAAAAAATGTGATTTTTTTTCAGTCTGTTTTACTGTCCAGCACACTATTGATGATAAAAAAATTTTTTTTCCAAAATATCCAAAAAAGGCTTCTTGTTACCATACAATGACTGGTTTTCTGATTCTAAAAATGTAAAATTCATCTTCATAGCTTATTTGGATTTTCTCAAAAGAACTCTGAAAATTACGCTATTTTTCAACCATTTTGGGGCATATCTCAGCAAAAATTAGGGCTAGATCAAAAAGAAATATATCATTTGTCTCAGTTTTAGAGGTAGATTCTACCATAAAAATGAAAAAAAGATGGTGCTGTTTCATCATCTTGGAAGTCTTCTCTCATTTTTGTGGAAGAAAGGACAAAAATCAGCTCCCAATCTTACATAAACGATATTCTGGAACCTATACCTGCTTCTGCAACTAATCATTTTAGCAATGATTATCTGTGGACCTTCCAACAGGATGGATTCACCTCCCCTACAGCAAATGTCGCACAAGCTAGGTGCAGAGACCATCTTCCAAAGTTCTGGTCAAAAGAAATGTGGCCTCCTTGTTCATCTGATTTGAACCCTATGGACGTTTCAGTATGGTCTATCTTTGAAGAAAAGGCCTGTTCAAAAGTCCATAAAACAGTCAATGATTTAAAGGCATCTTTACTGAGCACTTGGAAAGAAATTCCTTAAGAAATATTGTGTGCTTTGGTGAAAGATGTTCAACGGAGGTTAGAGGCTGTTATTGCTGCATGAGGGTGATATTTATGTATAATTGCATACATGTTGCTGGTTAATAAAGTTAGTAGTTTTGTTATTAAAGGCATTTTTATTTGCTTCCAAACTTATGCCCCACCCTGTATATAGAAATTACTGCTACAGGACTAAAACTAATTCATTCATACAAATGAAACAGTTCTAGTCCTGTAGAAATCATTTCTATATATAATAAAGATGCCTATACTCTACCAATGTATTGAGTACCTTTTTTAGCTGTGGTTACCTCTGACACAACTTGAGAATCTACATATTATATATCTATATATGTATATAGGACAAATCTTGGACTGGACTTTGCGTTGTGTTCTTGAGCAAAACATTTTATTTCACATTGCTCCAATTCACTCAGAAATGAGTTGTGACGTCACTGGTGCCAAGCTGTATTTGTCCATTGCCTTTCCCTTGGACAACATCGGTGGCATGGAGAGGGGAGACTGGCGTGCATCGGTGACTGCTGGTCTTCCACAAACACACCTTGCCCAGGCTTGTGCCTCAGAGAGGAACTTTCCAGGTGGAAAACCATGGTCATTCTTGACCAAAGGGGGCCTCTTGATATATGACAGACTTCCACATAGTTTCTTTTACTGAATGTTACCTACATGTCATCAGTCATATCAAAGCTGAAACAGCAGACACATGTGTAACATGCTATGCAGTTGGATCGAATCTGAAACCTTGTTGTTGCAAAACAAGATTCTTAAGCAGACTGCCATGCCTAAAACTCACATATGTAATTTTAATAAAGTAAACAGTAAAGTTCTGTTGTATAGGTAAATGATTATATCTACAGTTTATCAATATAGAAAATATGTAAAATTTCCTGTTGACTCTACTTTTAACTATTCTTTATATCTTATATTGTTTCTATATTTCAGACTATCAGATGACATTGGCATTAAACGATTTTCACATCAACAGCATTATCGATATTTATCATCTTTTATGACTAAAGGAAGATACTATACAGAACAGGTATAACCTTCCTGTTTTTATAAATCTATGGGAGAATTACTGTGAAATATTTTTTTCTGAGCTGACAAAAATTCTGTTCTTCACTGTATGGTATATGGGCAAGATAATTTTGTATTCTACTTAAACTGGGACAAATTTACAAATGAATTTGCTACCTTGTTCAGATATCAACAAAGAACACAGTTGTTGGGAATGTAGCAGTGGAAATATTTCCATCAAAATACTTGCATGGAACGAATACAAGAAAAATGAATTATGTGAGAATCTTAAAGGGTGGTGTGTTTTCTCCTACAGAGATGTCAAAAGAAATGGGAATATTGTCATATCAATGTGATATCTGTGTTAAATCGTTTTCTGGAAGTATTGAGTTAACTGACCACAAATATATTCACACAGAAGAAAAGCTTTACCAATGTGACATCTGTAATAAATCATTCCCTAAAAAACGGAGCTTAACAAAACACAAACATATCCATACAAGAGAGAAGTCATATCACTGTGATGTTTGTGGCAGATCATTCCCTCAAAATCATGATCTAACTGTTCACATACGTATTCATACAGGGGAGAAGCCATATGACTGTGATACCTGTGATAAATCATTCTCACGAAATCATGACCTGAAAATTCACAAACGCATTCATACAGGAGAGAAGCCATATCATTGTGATATCTGTGGTAAATTATTCTCTCGACAGCATGACCTAAAAATTCACAAGCACATTCATACAGGAGAAAAACCATACTGCTGTCATATCTGTGGTAAATCATTCTATACACAAACTCACTTAACTCAACACAAACACACTCATACTGAAAAAAGACAATATGGCTGTGATATCTGTGGTAAATTTTTCACTGTAAAAGGTACTTTAACCAAACACGAACGTACTCATACAGGAGAGAAACCATATCATTGTGACATTTGTGGTAAATCATTTTCTTCAGGAAGTACTTTAATTAGTCATAAACGGATTCATACTGGAGAAAAGCCATATCACTGTGATATCTGTAAAAAGTCATTTACTGAAAAAAGTAGCCTAACTAATCATAAACGTATACATACAGGAGAGAAACCTTATTGCTGTGACATCTGTGGTAAAGCATTCTCTCAAATGAATACCATGACTTACCATAAACGCACTCATACAGGAGAGAAACCATATCATTGTGATATCTGTGGTAAATCATTCATTGTACGAAATAGCTTAAGTATACATGAACGTATTCATACTGGAGAGAAACCATATCACTGTGATATCTGTGGTAAATCATTCAATCACAGTGGTAAATTAATTGCACATAAACGTGCTCATACAGGAGATAGGCCATATCTTTGTGATATCTGTGGTAAATCATATTTTGAAAAAAGTACCTTAATCACTCACAAACTTAGTCATACAGGAGAGAAGCCATATGATTGTGATGACTGTGGTAAAGCATTCTCTTTAAAAAGTCACTTAATTCAACACAAACGTGTTCATACAGGAGAGAAACCATATCATTGTGATACTTGTGGTAAATCATTCTCTCAGATATATACCTTAACTACTCACAAACGCATTCATACAAGAGTGAAATCACATGACTGATGTGTGTAGTAAATACTCTTCAAGAAGTAACTTAACATTTTTAAAGGTGTGAAACTACGTTACTGGTAAATCATTCTCTGTATTTAGTCACTTGAATAACACAAATTTATTCAAACAACAGAAATGGCATGTCACTAGGATGTGTGTGCTAAATCATTCTCCACTGTAGTCACACTGTTATGCTGGCAAGTGAGTCTTCTCCAGTACTGCAGTTATGTCCCACTGCCATATGTTGCTGTGCTTATATAAGCATTGTAGTCACTCTGATGGAGAAGCTCTTTGTAGTCAGCAAAAGTGCTAGTTCCTTTAACTTCTAGCCCATTCTTAGTCTGGGTAACACACTATCAGAGTACAGTCCCTGCTGCTGATTAGGTCATCAAGGTAACAAAAACTGTCAACAACCTCAAAGAATCCTTCTAATCACTTAACTAAACACAAGTATATTCATACACATTAAAAGTCATGACACTGTCATGTGTGTAGTAAATCATCTTTTGATTGGATATGTCTGTAATACAAGATATCACATTTTCTCAATATTTTGTTATCTCAGCTGTGAGCATCTCGAGTTCTCATTGAATCACTTTGTGAATATTTGTAATATTTGAAAGCTAAGTAAAACTAGTTTACTCTAAAATTATTGTTTTGTAATTTTAATTGCAGAATATTTGACCAAAATCTGTGCTGATACCATAAACTATAGAATTCACAAACCTGATCAATGTATGATAAAAGCTGCAGGTACACCATGGTGGTTATCTAGTATATATGTGATGTAGCCAAGTGAGAGGCAGTCTAAGGAAAACATATCATCAAATCATTGATTCTGTTAAAATATGATACATATTGTAATATAAAAGTTTTCATATATTGTGTTGGTTTTAATATCTAGAACAAACAACAGTTTTAATATCGAGAACAAACAACATAGCAACATAAGCTGCAGGTGAGACATTGCAATTTTTATAAAATGGAATAATTGAACTGTTTTAAATTTTGTCTCTAGATAAATGCTCATATTATTGTCTATAAAAGAAAATTTTCTAAATATTTCTCTTCCATTGACAAACAATGAGAACATTTTTCAGTAAGAAAGTTTACATCCTAAGGTGGTAGCTTTTATTACCTTTGTAACTTAACTAGCAGTGGAAAAACAAAATTGAAAAAGTTCATGAACAAAAGTTCTCTCAGAGTGAAGGACAGATTGTATAATGCTTGAATATGAAGTGTAATGCTTTATGTTAGAGAGAAGATTTGCAATGACTAGAAACAACTGACACGAGTATTCTCTAGTGACTGTCTTGTGTTAAAGTCCATGAATAATGATCAATAAAACTGAATATAAAAGGAATTCTATCTGTGTTTTGGTCCTCTGTTGATTCTGACATGTATTCCAGTTATTTGATCAATGGAGCAGTTTGCTTGTGAAATTAACGTGCAAGTGACTAAGCATTCCACATATTAACTTGTTTTTCCAGCTGAGTGGACTTGAGCAAATGGAAATAAAGTGTTTTACTCAACACCCCACCAGGAATTGAATTCCTAACCTTAGATCATGAGCTGAACACCTCAACCAATAAGCCACACGCCTTCATTATCAGATGTAGTACGATACTGCTTCTCCCACCA
Organism: Eledone cirrhosa; assembly: GCA_964016885.1. NCBI lineage: Eukaryota > Metazoa > Mollusca > Cephalopoda > Octopoda > Eledonidae > Eledone > Eledone cirrhosa. The sequence goes on from OZ024741.1 coordinate 191,609,470, forward strand.
TACACATACTCTCCCTTCAATCACCTTTTCCTTCAGGCTCTCTCTCATCATCATCATCATCATCATCATGTTACGTCTCCTTTTCCCTGCTTGCAAGGGTGGGACGGGTCCTATTCAGCACAGCATCTCTCCACTTGTCATGGTCCTTTGTCATCTCCTCGGTGAGTTTCAGCGATCTGAGGTCTACTCTCGCCACCTCCGCCCATGTTTTTCATGGTCTTCCCTCTACTGCATCTTCCTTCTACTGGGATTTCTTGGCACTTCTTTATCCAGCGGTCATCCTCCATGCGCATCACATGTCCGTACCATCTCAGCCTTCTATCCTGCACACTACAACTTATCCCTCTTATACCCAGTTTCCTTCTCAATTCGTCTATGCTTGGTTGTTCACGCACATTGGCATTGCACATCCAACGGAGCATGCTTGCTTCATTTCTCTCCAGCCGTCGCATATCTTCTGCAGTTGCTGCCCATGTCTCACTACTATGCAGCATCGTGCATCTCACACAGGCATCATATAACTGTCCTTTCGTATACAGGGAGAAACCCTTCTTTGTCAACAGAGGAAGCAGCTCCCTAAACTAGTTTCTCTCTTAGCAGCTGTGTATCCTTCTCTACTCCCACCGTTTTTCCAAGCCTTCCATGCCAGTCTTTTGTCTCTAATGGCTCTATCTACGTGCTGTTCCACCACCAGGTCACTCTCTGTCTGGTTGAGGCTCTGCCCCAACCACAAGTTTCTTCAGTAGCTTGCAGTAAGTTGTCACGCAAGAAATTCCAGTTATCATCTATGTCATACGATCCTAAATCGTCTTCCTTTTCGTCATACACATCTTGAAGGGCTTTGCTAAATTTATATTTTAATGAAAGGCCTTTTAGCTTCCAGACCTTTCTTTTTCACACCTTCCTGTATGTCTCATTCTTTCTCTTGCTTACTGAGATGTCACTAATGCCTTAGTATTTGACACCATCTGTCTGTCTCTCTGTCTAACTAGCAGGAAGTCAATCTGGCTTATGTGCTCGCCCTATTTGTAGGTTATTAGGTGGTTGGTAGGCATCTGGAAGTTAGTGTTGCAAATGGTTAGTGCATTTGTATAACAAAATTCAAGAAGTCTCACTCCTTCTTCATTTCTTGAGCTGTAACCGTGCCTGCCATGTACCCCAGTGTATCCACCCTGGAGCTGTCCAACATGTCCATTGAAGTCCCCTGCTAGCATAATGATGTCTCTGTCCTCTGTCATTGAGGCTGTTTGTAAAAGTTGCTCATAAAAGCAGTCTTTCTCTTCTTTACCTAGGCCTGCCTGGGGAGCATAGGCAGAGATGATTGTCAGTAGTCTCTTGCCTACAACTAATCTAAGCTTAATTATTCTATTATTAACTCTAACTACCTCTATTGTCTTATCGATCCATCTCTCAGCCAGTAATATACCCACCCCACCTAACCCATCATCATTACCCACCCAGAAAAGCTTATAACTAAAAGATGTTTGCCTGCAATTAGTCTTGCAGAGGCACCTCTCAATCTTACCTCTTGCACACAGCGCACATCTACATACCTTCTCTCCAGCAACACTGCTATCTCACCAGATCTACCTGTTAGAGTGCCAACATTAAGTGTGGCAACTCTGAGATGTGAAGTCTCGTTCTTTTTCCTGTTGTGTGATTGCCTGATGACGGTCATGGGATTCTCACACATGGCCTCACTAGCCACCCCACTACCGTGCGCAGCCCTAACATGGTTAGTGTTATTGCTGTTTACACAGTTATTTTTATACGATTGCTTGATGACTGTCGGGGTTCTCGCACATGGCTGCACCAGCCACCCCACTACCATGCACAGCCCTAACATGGTTAGTGTTATTGCTGTTGACACAGTTGTTGCAATTCTTATTTGTTGTGCTCATAATTTTGGCATTTATTATACTGGTTGGATGCCCTTCCTAACACCAGCACCACTTTACAGCATGGACTAGGTGCTTTTATTCATGCCACCAGCACTAGAGAGGTCGTCTTATTGGACTCAGGGGCCCTATCCACCCCTCCATTTTACTGCATGGACTGGGTGTTTTTATTCGTGCCACCAGCACTAGGGAAGTTGTCTTACTGGACTTAGGGGACTTCTCTACCCCGCACCAATTTATTCGGAGTGGTAGCTCTCCTAGACGAGTTGCCTACATTGCGGCTTACAGAGCCTCCATCTGCCCCTTGTCTGTTCTATGATATATTCACGAGGGAGTGGTTAGCATACAGCGTCGGGCATGTATACCAAATGTGGTGGAAGTGGGAAGTGAGAACCGTAATGGCTGATACATAGAATTTTAACGGAGTTTCCAAGTCACACACACACAAATATATAAATAAACAAATACAGCCATCTTTACGAAAAGTGAGAGCTTTCACTTTCGTAATGGCTGATACATAGAATTTTAACAGAGTTTCTAAGTCACATACACACAAATTACATTTACTTTGGATGAACAGAGACATTGTAGAGTAAAAAGAACTCTTTAGCCTGTTGACAGGATAAAAATAAACTTAGTGCTTTCTGTCAAGTTGGTAAATGAATGGAAATATTATAGGGTTGAGAAAATTCTTTGCTGAGAACATGACTACCCTGAAGGAATGTAACCTCTATATTCTATAAACTGATTGGTGTTAAGGAAATGAGGTTGTAAAATGATGATGATAGTCATGATACAATGTCATAGGAAGAATGACATTTTGTCAAGATGAAGAGTGGCCAAATTTCTTTAATGTAAGTAATGCATGAGATAAACTTCATCTGTTTCATATTTTACATAACAAAAGTAACACATTTCTCAAATTTATAGGGAGCCCAACACCACATTACCCAACGTCTTTTTCTGAGATGATAGGGAGATTTGGATGTTATTTCTAGCAAGTCAAGTGACTATATAGAGAAGGAAAGCTTGGTCTCTCTTTTCAGATACAACCCCTTCTGTCCTATTTCTCATTACAGCTTTTCAACTGAATTAATGGTGAGTAGGTCTATGTAATTATGGTTAAAGATTAATTTAACCTGGTTCATTAGTTTATTATAACATTAGATCTTAATTAATGAAACCTGTTTTCTAATATTACCATAACTGTAGATCACAACGTGATATCATATTTTGTGAGCTTATCTACAATTACGTGTTCGGAGACTGTGATAATGAGTTTCAGTCATTTTTGGCAATGTCTAGCATTGTTATTTATGTCCATATCATTGTTAGAAGTTCCCTATCAAACTGGTATCTTTATTTATGCTATTATATCAGGGAAAGAGAAGAGTGCTAGAAAAAAGGTTGTGTGTATCCTGCCAAGATACACAGATGAAGACATAATCATATTTGATAATTCTATTAAAATAAAGTGAAATAGCAAATTTGAAAACTGAATTGTAAATAAAAAAATTACTCAATTACTGTTTCTGTGGAAAGAATACAATATGCTTATTTTGTGTATATACACTGCCGCATCAATACTGAAATACTTTGGGGGTTTTTTGTGTACATATGCTGGTAGCAAAACTAAAAGAATGAAATGTGAATGCAATTTTCATTACATTTAGCAGTTTCCCATTTATTTTAATAACTTTTTACAATTCCTATATTCATTCTATTACTATGCTGACAACAAAAAGCTTCTCTCAGAGTGATGGGTAGACTGTTTGATGCTTGCATGCAAACTGCAATGCTACACAGTAGTGAGACATCGCCCTTGGTTACAGAAGGCTAGAAAGAAATGAAACACATATGCACTGAATGATCTGTAATGTTAGCTTGCATGAATGACAGCTTAAGCAAGCTGGGAAAAAAACTTGGCATAAGAGTAACTGGATGTAGTGTGCAAGAGAGAAGATTGTGTTGGTATGGACAGGTGATGTACTTAGAAGATGACAACTATATATAGAAGTGCAGAGAAATCTCAGTGGATTGGGGAAAAGACAGACCTAGGAAAATATGGGGTGAGGTAGTGAGGACTGATCTTAAACTAAACCTTGTAACAGATGACAAACGACTGCAAGGGTTGATGACATTCTGTGCTGACCTGCCTGCCAGCCTAAAATGTGACCTCCCTACACCTTCCACTAGCAACCTATAGTAGCTATCTTCAATATCACTATACACTCCCACTAATCATCCCCTAACTCCTGTAGTAGCAATTTTCAGCATTACAACATCTCTACTCTATTCAAGATTACCTTCACATCTATCCCACAACATAACCTTCCCACCTGTAAAAACCTGACATACCAGGCATAACTGATATTACCACAGTACCTCCCACTCATTACCATTTACCCTGTCAAACCCTACCACCCCACCTCACACCTATGACATGTTTCCCCTACCCACAACCCTTAGTGTAGAGAGGGTTCTTCAGTTGAGTTTGTGTACCTAGTACACCCCATAAGGTGCTTGGCAATATGAAGGGAATCCTGCAATAGGAACCATCCCAAAAAGGGTTGAGGGTACTCTTTAATTGTGTCAGGGGCATGACAACATCTCTAATGTTGGCAATATACCCGATAAATGCATCCAATACATACTGTAAAGTTGTTGGTGATAAAAAGTGCATCTATAGCGTAGATTGATGGTCATGTTGGTAGTTGATTTGTTTGTTGTGTGTGTGCTCATGGCAGTGTGGTGTGGGCACTGTTGTGTGATAGTGTGACCAGAGGTTGCATGTGGCAGGTAAGTAAGTGAGTGTTCATTAAGATGATGATGATATGATAGTTCCTTGAAATCACGCAGAAAATGAATATATATAAATGAACCACGATAACACCAAACCATTATATTATTAATTTATTAAAAATAGCTCACGCTGAAGCTATACAATAAATATACAAGAATTATGGACGTTATTTGTTTGTTTGTAAAAGTAGAATTAAATTTTATTTACCAAGAAAACTTCATGAACTTCACTGGCTTGGTTGAGAGAAAGACCAAGAGATAGAGATTGAGGGAAAAAGAGAGAGTAAGGGAGAGTAAGAGTCAGTAAGACCCAAAGGGTCTGTGGAAAGTAATAGTTTACATGTTTACTCTATCAAGAACCGCTCTGAACTACTGCCTGGCCTATTCTGAGGCAGGTTTTCACCTTAAAATGACCTGCTACTTCAGACAACTGGCACCAAAGAAGATAACCCAGAGAATCACCATTAAATGTCACCTGGGGGTCAATGTGTGGACAGATAAATATACAGAGTCGTGATCAACTCGCATATTTTAAACCAATAGAGATAGTGAAATGCCAGAACATGACTTGAAAAGAAATTAAAATGTGTGGGATTGAGATTTCTACTGGCCTTTGTTATATGAAGCGGTGAGTTGCTTTACATATATTGAAAAGAACTGATGTGTATTCCACAATGAGTCGGGAATGTGTGACATAGATTGACATAGAGCTATTCGGTAATGTATTGTAATTGCAAGTACAAAATGCACCTGATTATCCGTTTAAATTTGCGAAGCCTCTTTCAGTCTGGGCTGCATTGCAGTCCGTAAGCTATTCCGTTATGTCAACTAGTTGAGTTAGAAAATCTCAGAATACAAATAATTATTCGAAACAACAAAAAGTTCAATTTTTCTTCTCTTTGTGTGTCAGTGTTCTTTTTTTTATATCTTTGATATAAGAATGTTGTCGTTTCTCGTTAGGAAGCTAGCAGTGTTGTCTGTTGTTGCCTGCTGCTGACGAAGATGACAAAGCAATTTCTCGGGCATGTAGCATGTTCGCTGTAAAATATTTGGTCATGAATTGAAGAATTGCAGCGAAGTTTTTGTAAATAGTCCATAGAAGTGAAGTTTGATAAATAATTTGTTGAAGCGAAGTTTTCTTTTTTCTTTTTTTTAGAAAAATGAGAAGCCTGGTAAATACTGATTAATCAGAAAGCTGCGTGTTTGAACCACATCGGGGTCACCAATTAGTAACTGCCATATTATTTAATAATCCCTACATTTTCAATGTACCCACCCATTGCATATTGTATATTTAATTGAATTCTCTCCAATACTCTTCCTGCACATGACCACATTCCTATTCTTTCCATCTCACTACATGCTTTTCATACATTATCGTCATTACTGTAACCATTTTCCCATTCCTCTCTTAATACCCATGTCACTACTTCATGTAGAACACTATTAAAAGTTTTTTTTCAGACCAACAAACCCCCAAAACTCTTTCTTTTGACCCTGTACAATAAAAATTGCATCAGTTATTAGGTGTCCCTCCTCAAATCATTTTCCTGCCTCAACTCCAAACTGCATTTTTCCTTATTCTTTTCTCTAACACTCTTTTCAATACCTTCACTTCATGTTCTAATAGCTTAATTGCTCTATACATCCTACAGTCTAGAGGATCACCTTTTCCCCTGCACAGAGAGATGAAAGTACTTCCATCCAACTTCCTGCTGCCTTTAGCATATCTCCCAAAACTGGATTGCTCTCTATGCTGCTATCCCATACATTCTCCATGTTTAACAATCTCTTCTACCTTTTCTTAATTCCATATTGCTGTGGGTTGGCAGATCGGCAAATCAGATTATAGTGGTTCCACCACTTACGCTTCTGCGCCTCAATCCAGGCAGATAGGAAGGTGCCAGTAGGTCAATTTATACATTATATGTAAGTCTACTTCACCATGAGGTAGCATTCTAATCGAATGATATTTCATGCCTCTCCCGAAATTTTCTTTGTTATTTTTCATTAGAAATCTCTTTTAGAGTTGTGACTGTGTTTATCCATTGGTGTTTCTTGGTCAGGTTTTATTCATTCATTTAATTTTTTCAAGGTATTTTTTAGCTGGCAGAGCGCCCAATTAAAAGACTTGATGGTTGAAAACTGTTAAACAGAGTGGAGTAACAGTCAAAGGAATATATTTTAGGCATGCCTGAATGTTTCAAGATCTACTTCCCTTTGTCTGATTTAACTATTTTTTTTTCTTTTCACTGTAGTATATATATATATATATATATATATATATATACATCATCATCATCATCATCGTTTAACATCTATCTTCCATGCTAGCATGGGTTAGACGGGTTTGTCCAGAGGCAAGTTGAGTCAGGTGACTGTGTCTAGCTTATATAGAACTGTTTCTTGCTGGTTTTCTATGGCTGGATACCCTTCCTAATGCCAACCGCATTTACAGTGTGTGCTGGGTGCTTTTTGTTGTGGCACCTACATGACCACTTTACAGTGTGGGCTGGATGTTTTGTGGTACCAACATATATATATATATATATAATATATTTCTATATTAAATATTTATACTCTATGTTTACCCACGATTGAACCCGGGGTAAACTTTATAAGACAGTATATATAGAGAAAAATACACACAGAGGTATGTGTTCGGTTATAGGGGATAGAATACCACCAGAGTGAAAACCATATTATCTATGAACAGAATGGAGAATACATATCAATTAAAAGAATAAATCAAAATGTACAGACCATTCGTTTATAACTATAACACCTGGACATGCAGTAAGCATGTTTCACCACAAATAAAGTGTAGAATCATACCGCTGTCGGCTTATCAACTGGAGGATTACAATACAATCCACAACTTCTAAAAATTGTATCAGACAATTAGCAAACGCATGTGGTGTAAAGAGAAAATATGTACGCTATACAGCACATCATCATCATCATTTCATTTTACGTTCGCTTTTTCCCTGCTTGCAAGGGTGGGACGGGAACTGATTCTGGCTTGATTTCTACAGCTGGATGCCCTTCCTAACACTAACCTCATTTACAGTGAGTGCTGGGTGCTTTTTTTCCGTGGCACCTCCACGACCACTTTGTAGTGGAATGATAGGGACCCCAGTCCCTATCATCTCATTTATACAGTTGAGTAAACTGGAGCAATGTGAAATAAAGTGTCTTGCTCAAGGAAACAGCACATCACCTGGTCTGAGAATTGAACTCACAACCTTTCGATTGCAAGGCCAATGCTCTAACCACTAAGCCATGTGCCTCCACATGGTGGTGGGAATGGACCGAAAGACCACTAGAAACAGCAGCTGAGAACCATTCAACTTAAGAAGCTCTACTTACATATAGAAATGAATCAAGGGCCAATATATCAAATTAAATGTATTGTTGATCCTCCTGATGATAAGCTGTCAACGGTATGATTCTACACTTTATTTGTGGTGAAACATGCTTACTGCATGTCCAGGTGTTATAGTTATAAACGAATAGTCTGTACATTTTGATTTATTCTTTTAATTGATATGTATTCTCCATTCTGTTCATAGATAATATGGTTTTCATTCTATCCCCTATAATTGAACACATACCTCTTTGTGTATTTTCTCTATATTCTGTCTTATAAAGAGCTGAGAATCTATTCCTTGAGCTCATTAAATTATAGGGGATTAATGTGAGTCTTTAACTCCATTTTTTAATTTGATATATGTATATCCCAGTAGAAGGAAGACGCAGTAGAGGAAGACCATGAAAAACATGGACGGAGGTGGTGAAAGCAGACCTCAGATCGCTGAAACTCATGGGTGAGAGGACGAAGGACCGTGACAAGTGAAGAGATGCTGTGCTGAATAGGACCCATCCTGCCCTTGCAAGCAGGGAAAAGCGGACGTAAAATGATGATCATTATATATATATAAGGAAAATAAATCGAAAATGCAACTGGAGTCTTTTTAAGAATATTTATTTGTTTCCTTTACCAGTTTTACAGTTCTTATGCTTTTCAAAAGTAGAATTGAGATGGAGGATTTGTGGTTTTTCTCGCATTTGGTTGGTGCTCGAATGTTACTTCTGTTTTATGTGGAAAAAAATGGCTCGAATTGCTAGATTTTTTTAAAAAAGTAATTTGATTGGTTGATGACCGATACATGGATAAGTATAATAAATTTCATGCCAGTTCGCGTTACAAAGTTCTTATTGTATTTGCGAAAGTTGATGTACTTATTCTCATGACAGTCATCAACCAACCAAATTTCACTTATATATGAAAAAACAACAATTTGAGCCACACTTTAAAGGCAAACACAATAAGAACTTTGTAATGCAAACTGGCGCAAAATTCATTATACTTATTCACGTGACAGTCATCAACCAATACAACATTTGATACCTCTTATGCTTAGTCTCTCTCTCAATTCATTTGTGCTTTCCCATTCATGCAAGCTTCATTTCTTTCTAATCTACGCAAGTCTTCTGCACAATGCCCAGGTTTCACTACCTTATAACATTGCTGTTTGTATAGAAGCATCATACAATCTGCCTTTCATTTTTAGAGAAAATCCCTTTGTGGCCAACAACGGTATCAGCTCTGAACTTTTTCCATCCCGTTCTAACTCTGGCTACTGTACTTTCAGAACACCCTTCTCTACTGCTGATTTTGTCACCCAGGTAACAGAAAGTATCTACTATTTCTATAGAACCATCTGGGCAATTGAAGGATCCAGTATCCTGTGGGCACTTGCTACTTACTACACCTGGGCATTGGCCACATATAAAATCTGCATTCTTAGATAGCCTGCCTGTGATTCCACTACCTCTTTTATGTACCCATAGTTTGCATTTGGGGCATAGAATGGAATTTCTACCTACTCCTTTCCTACACACTGGACATGGCAATTTCCCAGAGGGCACCTGTGCCCTATTCTCCTTTCTACATACTAGAACTTTACTGTTAGACAAGTTAACTTTAGGCTGCAGCATTTGACTTTTACTTATTTTATCAACACCTCTCCTTTTCATGATATTCAACTTACTATTTTTCTCCTATCAATATAAGACTGCTTTCTCACTTTTTGCATACCTTCTGGTTGTAGCTTCCTGCTTTCTTCTACTCCCTTTAAATCTGTTATTTTTCTCTTATAGTCTTATCTACCTACCTGAGGGCAGAGCCACTACTACTCTGAATTGAAAGACCACAGCTTCGATATTACAGACATATTTCAGGAAAGAATCGCTGGACAAATTTTACAGGCAAAACCAACCAGCAGAAGACCTAAAGCAAGATAACTGGATAACATCCATGAGCTCGAGTGGTCTTGTTTGGGGAATCCAGTCAGATCAATTGGAGACAAATGCTTCTGACAGGGCCTGCTGGAAAGCATGCTTGAGCAATCTTCCCCCACGACCCTCCCAGGAATAAGTGCACAAAGAAGAAGAAGGAGGAGGTGATGAAGAAGTCTTATCTACTACACTATTCCACCCAGAAGTTACTTTCTGTTTGGCTGGTTTTGGAATAGGTCAGTAAGTTAATAAAGAGCAATTTGTCAGTTATTCTTTAGATTTATTATGGAATCTGGTACACAGAGCTTTAACAGAATATAAATATATAAATAGAATTTTTGTTGATATTGAAGGTAGAGGTTGAGAGTATGTTGTATACGGAATGATAATATCCCTCTGGTTGTAAACTTAACCTAATTTCAATCTGTCACAACACTGCATCTCTATGCAAAAGGGGGTCAAATAGATTGTGTTTCCTGGCTTTAATTTAGGAATGTTGATTTGATAGCAAGTAACAGTTACTGAACATGATTTGGTGTTAATGATAAATCCAAATGTGTTTTGCCTCTCTTTGAAAGCTCATCAGTCTTTCTGTAACCTATCAAAGTATTAACGAGCAAATCACTAGGTAAAGATACATAATTAATAAATCACAAACACACACTCACACATGCACACACACGCACACACATATATGTATATCATCATTTTTTCATCATCACTTCTATGTCAACTTCCCCATGCTGAATTGGGTTGGACAGGACTTTTAAGGCAATGTTTTACAACTCCCTTCCTGACTTAACTTAAAACTAAGCACACAGCACACAACACACAAAAACAAGATGGTGTAGGACAGAACAAAAATGGGACACAAAATAAAAACCTAGTCATTGAGGAGGTCACAGAATGTGTGATGAAAGAGCTTTGACAATATATAAAGAACCATCCGGTTATCAAACCAACCAACCAACCGGAAATTTATAATAGATGGAAATGAAAACCAACAGGTGCGTGTGTGTTTATTGGTTTATTGGCAGCATGACCCTCCCAAAGTATAACAATATATATATATGAATGTGTGGATGTGTATATGACCCCCCCCCCACACACACACACACATGCTATAGTAAATGGGTGGCCCATGCAGACTACAATGGACCTAGTGCCTAGTGCAGGAAAGAACCTAACTGTCACACAGCCCCAGTATCCCTCAGGCCCAGGAAAAGAGCATGACACTCATGCAGCCCTGTTCTCATCAAACATGGAACTTAAGACTTGCAACTATAAATGTCAGAAGAACAATGAAAGGTAAATGTGGTGAGATTGTAGAGATGTTAGAGAGGCGACAAGTAGATGTATGCTGTGTTCAAGAAGTAAGGTAGAGAGGTGGTTCAGCCAGATTCATCAAAGGCAAAGATCATTGGTAGGCATTCTTGCTCCTTATTGATTATGAGTTGGTTTGCTGGTGGTTGGTAACCTTGAATTGCATCCTCAACTGATAATCAAAAAAGTCTTATTCTTAGTTACCATTTCTAGGTTTTCCTTTGACACATTTCTAAATTTGATGAACTTTTCATTGAATTTTCTGTTTATAGCTTAATTTTTCATTTGTAGTCTGATTTAAAGATAATTGGTAATTCTTGCGATTTTTAGTTCAAATAAACATAAAGTCATAGCATCAACTTCTCGTTGAATTGTTGAACACTTTCAATGATTACATATCTTGTTCAGATGAACTAAGATTATGCTGTTAAAATTACTAGATTCATGTACATCTTTTGACTATACAATCATCATCATCATCGTCATCATTTTTATGTCCATTTTCCCATGCTGGATGGTCTTCCTATTGTCAACCCTTTTAGTTGACTCTTATGACATACAGGGATATGGTGTAGTTATTTTTTTAAAAACTTGAGTACAGATGGATATATCTAACAGGCTTCTGCCAGGATGCAAAACCTGTCAAGCTTACTTGAAAGAACTCACCACAAATTCTGCCAAATGTCTTGAATCACAGACTATTAAATGAATCTGCCAGGTAAAAAGAAATTATCACTTGTTAAATGATGGCTTCAGTACCTTGTTCTTGCTTTCTAAACAAAAACAACCTACTGCACAGCCTGCATGTATACAAATATAATATGTTACACCAAGAGAGCTTTAAAACATTGACTTCTGTGAACTTTCTGCACAGCACGTACATGTGATAGTTGAACATTTATTCCAGTGAACTTTCTTGTTTACTTGATCAACTGTGATCAGTTCCATGATTATTTTGAAGTTAAATAAATGCAATTTTTACTGCACTACCTCATGTTTTTATGTATTGTCTTATTCTTGATATGTTGTGTCCAACCTTCACTTTAACACACACACACCTCACTCATAACACATTTCTTCACTGGTAACCAGCAACGTCTGAACTAGTTTTATATATATAAATATACATATGTTTATGTGTATATTTTAGACCAAGGAAGACCTGGACTGGGGTGGTGAGAGCCAATCTCAAATCACTGAGACTCACAGGGGTGATGATGAAGGAATGTGACGAGTAGCGAGACGCTGTGCTGAAAATGACCTGTCCAACACATGTGAGCATGGAAAAATAGATTTTAAAATGGTGGTGTGTGTATGTGTTTTAATCATCATCATCATTTAACGTCCATCTTCCATGCTTACATGGGCTAAACGGGTCTGTCCTATTAGAGGCAAGCTGGGTCAGGTGACCGTGTTGCACTCGTATCGGATTGTTTCTGGCTGGTTTTCTATGGTCGGATGCCCTTCCTAACACCAACCACATTTACAGTGTGTGCTGAGTGCTTTTTACCATGTCTCCTACATGACAACTTTACAGTGTGGACTGGGTGCTTTTTGTTGTGACACCTACATGACCTCTTTACAGTGTGGGCTGGATGTTTTGTGGTACCAACATAACTTTATAGAGTAAAGGTGGTGTGGGGTGCACATTGGTTTAAGAGGTGCCTCCTGACTGTAGGTTTAAGTTCATATGGAAGGGAAGGCGGGTCTTCTGCTGTACTGCATAGTGCCAAAGATCTCGATCCTGTATCATTGTCTTAGAGAGGTGCAAGGTCAGCTTTTATCACCTCATTCCAGGTCTTTCTGGGTCTACCTACTCCGTAGCTTTTATCAATTTTGATCGCCCTGCACCTTTTTATACAGCTGTCATCTTTCATGGGCATCACATGACCATACCAACGCAATCTCCTTTCTAATAAACTGCATCTGATCCCTCTTATGCCTAATTTCTCACTTAATTCATTTGTGTATATTACTATCACACATCCATGCATGCTTCATTCCTTTCTAATCTGTGCACATCCTCTGCACACAAAGCCTAGGTCTCACTACCATGTTCGTATACAAGCATCATACAATCTACCTTTCATTTTTAGAGAGAAACCTTTTGTGACCAACAACGGTATTAGCTCTCTGAACTTTTTCCAACTCTGACTACTGTACTTTCAGAACACCCCTCTCCGCTGCTGATTTTGTTACTCAGGTAACGGAAAGTGTCTACTATTTCAATAGAACCATCTGGGCAGTTGAAGGAGCTAGTATCCAGTGGGTACTTGCTACTTATTGCACCTGAGCATTGGCCACATATAAAACCTACATTCTTTGATAGCTTGCCTGTGATCCCACTACATCTTTTATGTATCCATAGTTTGCATTTGGGACATAGAATGGAATTTCTTCCTACTCCTTTCCTACACACTGAGCAAGGAAGGAACCTGAGCCCTATTTTCCTTTCTACATACTAGAACTTTAGTCTTAGACAAGTTAACTCTAAGGCCTTTTGATTCTAGGCCATGCGGCCATGTTTGGAATTTCTTCTCTAGTTCAGCCATAGATTCAGCTATGAAAGTTAGATCATCTGCATATAGAAGTTCCCATGGGTAGCCAGTCTTAAACTCTTCTGTTATAGCCTGAAGGGCAATAATAAACAGAAGGGGGCTAAGGACAGTGCCTTGATGAACACCTACTTTTACGCTAAATTCTTAACTATATTCATTGATAATTCTAACCTTGCTGACTGTTCCTCTATACATGGCTTGTATATCTCTCTCAAGCCACTCATCTACTCCTAGTTTTCTAAGAGCCCATCAGATAATGGAGTGGAGGGACTCTGTGAAAGGCTTTCTCCAAGTCAGCAAAAGCTCAGTAGAGGGGTTTACTTTTAGCTAGGTACTTCTGTAGTTGCCTTAGTAGGAAGAGAGCATCCGTGATACTTTTGCCTGGCACAAATCCAAACAGCATTTCATCTAGATCAATTCGGTTTCTAATCAGTTCTGCGATAACTCTTTCTGTGAGCTTCATGACCTGGTCAACTAACTTAATGCCTTTAGTTTTCTCTATCTAGAGTGTCTCCTTTGCCCTGGTAGCAGTTGACAATGGTGCTGCTATGCCAGTCATTTGTTAATATATATATATATATATATATCATCATCATCATTGTCGTTGTAACGTCCACTTTCCTTACTAGCAACGGTTGTTGATCACCAAACACTAGGTAGGCTGTCATGTCCTTGACTTGACTGAAGGGCCTTCCAACCCTTTGTTTGGCAACCCACAGTTGGATGCTCTCACCATCACCAACCACTTCACAAAGAGGCATCGGCTGGGAATGTATGTGTAGAGAGATGGGAGGTGAGATGAGGGGGTGTTGAAAATAGCAGTAATGAGTGCATATACATATAAATAAGTATAAATCAAAGCTGTAGTCACAGTAGAGCAGATACCAACAGTGGGAAAAGTTAATATATTTTCGTCCAGATTAAACACAAAGTTAAGAAAGTGTGACACCAAGAATAAAATGACCAAGTGTATGTGGCTATAGTTTATAACTACAACAACGATAAATATGAAGAGATAGGAATATATATTTACACACATACATATATAACACACATGTGCTGTGTTGACTTGATTAAAATTGATTTTCTATTAATCAATGACTGAAAATGCACCATCACATTCAATATATTAACAGATATATTTTAGTACTTTTTAAAAAGTATTATCACAATAGCTAGTTTATTTCCTAAAGTATCACAGAAGCTGGTTATTAAATAATTGAGCTGTAGGTCAAGAGCTATCCAGCTGTAGGTCAACACTATGCCGTCTTTTATTTAAATATTTACTATATTATTTACTTTATCCTATGTATCCTCCATATTTTTAAAGACTGTAAAATGTAACTTGAGGGAAATTTATCTGCTATTTCTAACATATCAAGTAACAATGTACAGATTGTCAGATTGGTCCAGCAGAAGCTGGTTTCTTTAATGTAGAGCTCACTGTTGCTGTTTAGAGCAGCTCCTGATAAAAAAATAAACAGCAGTGATTGTGAATTTTCTCTCTTACTTAAACTAAAATATTTATATGACTAAATTAGTAGGTTGCATAAATGCTTCAGTTTAAGAGAGAAAATGTTTATATTTATTTATTTGCTCATCCACTTTGTGGCCCATTTGACTTTCTGAATGACATGCCTAATTTCAAAATTACCTTGAATTTTTTGTTAGTGTGGCCCATTGCTCAAAAAGTGTTTCTCATGCCTAATGTAGACTAAACAATCACAATCATGATTCATCTGACTTCATTCAAAACAAGAAAACGGAAAAAATTGATGCATTCTTTTTTTTTTCCTGAGCCATCATCTAGTTTGCAACTTTCCCATGATAAGCATATTTCAGTTATGGAATTTTGAAATGATATTGTTTTGTAATCAGATGCCAAGCTTATTGCCATCCCTAAAGAGATTAAATTCTAGTGTTTTATTCTGGCTTTATTGCATGGCAATTAACTACAATCTATCCTAAGAAGTATCAAGATACTTATATTACTAGCACTCTGTCAGTTATGATGACAAGTGTTCCAGTTGATATGATCAACAGAACAGCCTGCTTGGAAAACTAACATGCAAATGACATGCATAGCCTTAGTGTAGTTCTCAAGGAGATTCAGTATGACACAGAATGTGATGAGGCTGGCTCTTTGAATTACAGGTACAACTCATTTTTACTGGCTGAGTGAACTGGAGCAATGTGAAATAAAGTGTCTTGCTGAAGGTACAATGCGTAACTAGGAATTGAATTCACTACCTTACGATCGTGAGCTGAATACCCTAATCACTAAGCCAATGCATATCAAAATTATGCACTTCAAAACTGTTGTGTCAGATATCACTTTATGAAACTTTGGTTTCTGAGAAGTTTTATAACTGAATTTCAAAGTCCATTAAATTCTTGAATAGAAGTGCAATAATCTAGTCATTCCTTGCTTTAGATAAAAATAAAAATTAAAAATACAACAAAAAAAAATATTTTACTGACCTCAATTTTGTTATCTATAATATCTTATGTTGAAATGAGTGATTTTGGTGGCAAATAATTTTAGAAAGATTACTTATCTCACAACAACTTAATCTTAGTTTCAAATAAAATCTATCATTAAGCTATATTATATCTTGGATTGCCATTTTTCGTCGCTTACATATATTATTTCTAGAAATTAAAAAATAATAATAATAAATAAAGATTAACTGGTTTTGGGTGGCAATATTTCAAACTGCTACTAAGCTATTTCAGAAACGTACTTGACTTCTAATAAGCAGACTGTCCCAAAATAGTTAATATTCTCCCATCCACTCTTTTTCAGGCTAACATTGACATGCTCCAATTGTATACATCTAACATAAACTCAGACTCAGATATATTTACAGTAGTGTACTAAAAATTTATAGAATACATTAACTTGCTTTTAAATTAAACAGTTTATAAACCTTATGAATTATCAACGTCTTAGGAGTGTTTGAAATTTGAAAATGTGAGAGTCACAAATGCAGAAAATAACAGTAAATAATAGTTGAGAAAATTAGGTAAATTACCTTTAGAAATAGAAAAAATGGCCAATTTTCTCAACTATTATATATAATGATTGAATGTTATTAACAATTATTTTCTGTGTTTGGGGCCCTCACATTTTCAAATTTAAACTGTTTATATTTATGCAGTCTCTTTTTAGATATCTTCTTTAGAAGAGAGATGGAATAAACACAAAGTTTATATAAATACACAATAAATACAAAATGAAGCAGAATTTACAATTATTTATAACTGAGATAGATATTCACCTCAATAAATTAGAAGGGAAATTGATTTTCCAGGATCATTCTAATAATTAGCTAAGAAAACATTAGAGTCTAAAGAGACTAATGAGAATCTGTATTAACAAATAAAACAACAGCTGATAAAATTTGTAAAATAAGTTCATATGCCTTAAAGAGAGATGAGATCTGGTGTTTCAGACAGGACTTCTCTGTTTATTTGTTCTTGATTGGCTCAAAAACTACCAAATGAACACTCACAAAACCATATACATTATTATTCACTATCACATCCTGAAAGTTTCTACACAATTTATTTTTATCCATGTAGTTATAAAAATTCACACCCACTGAGTGTTATTTGGCCTATCCTGCTGCATGGCTGCAATACATGCTTCATGAGAGCAATGAAATTACACAACCTAGAAGTATTTGACTACTTTTGCTTTCACCAAATCGGCAGTGTTTCTGCTTTGACTTCATATGAAACTCTGATGTTCTTTATTGTTGTGTGTTGTGAGATAAATTCCCTTCAAAGACTTTGTTTCAAAATATCCCTTTGTTGGTTTGGTCATACACTCCTTCATACACAGAACAATCTAAAGTAGTCACACCAGAGACTCATTTGGAATAGTAAAAACAGTGAGGTGGACAACTAAAAATATGGATCAGTATGATTCAATCAGCTCTTCAATCAATGATCCTTATATGTATGGTGTCTCCATGAGAACTTGGAAACTGTGACTTGCTGACAATCTCTATATCAGTCGTTATTTATGCCTGCATGTAGTCAACTTCTGTTTGTGACACTGGATATAGTTTCATCATTGTTTTAGCCAACCAAAAATGTTAACCAATCAGAGACCACTTTTTGGTTATTTAAACAGAAGTAAAATTGCTATCTGTTTCTAAATCTCTCTGAGCCATCACTGATTGCCATGGATTAGTTCTTTCCTTTCCTTTTATGTTGCTAGCAGTTAATTTCTAATTTGACATTGTCATGCCAGAATAACTTCTACCTGTTTAAATACACATATGTTGTCGATTTTCTACTGACCATTATTTATTGGCAAATATTTTGACTTTGCAACTATGTACAACTTCTATAATACTTTCTACAACACATTTGATTTTGTAAATCACTAAAATATCTATGTACATTCTTACAAACATGTTTATATAAACTTTGTCTTAAGTGATCTTGCAAATTAAGGTCTATACATTCTGTGCCTGAATTTTGTCTTATTTTAACCTATATTTCCAAACTACATGCTATGTGCATATTGGATTATATAACCAACAAGGTTTTTTTTTGTTATGTAAGAAATAAAAGAAACAATTATATATAATCTATTATTGTTGTTATCTCTATGAACATTCCTAATTACAATGCAACAATTACCAGTCATGTGGAACATTGAAAAACTCAGTCACAACATAGCAGTAAAATCATCTCTAGCATGAGATGGCTCAAGGACAGAAACTATGTACAATTTCTATAATACTTTCTACAGTAATAATTTCTATAATACTTTCTACTGTTGACTTTGCCAAACACTTTTATACAACCTTTGCCTTGATTGATGCTGCAAATTATTTCATGCTAAATTCGGACCTAACTCAAATTTGTATTCACAAAACATGTAGTGTATAATTATTATTGCATAATTCTACAAAAAGACCAGAAGTTTGTTTTTCTGTTGGTATGTAAGAAATAGAAGAAAACATTCATATACAACCATTTTAGTTTTATATCTCAGCAATTTCATGCAATTTCCTACATATTTAACATATTATTGAATTATCCAACTGTGATTCTAGTGAATTTTAAACTCCAAGATAGATTTATTGTATTTTATTTGTGTATTTCTTTCAATTTACTGGCTGTAGCAATGTAGAGGCTATGCAGGTCAAATTTGATGCAGAAATGGATGAACCAAATGCCAAGCTAAAGTTTTCTATGCTTTACACATTATATCTTCAAAAGAATGTTACAGTCATTATTTCCCTCTCTGTTTCTGTGAGTGTGTCTGTATTATCTGTCAAAGAGATAATAGATATAGGAGTAAGTAATAAATGCATATACTTTGTATGACTTCCTTGACAAACCCAAGCCTGAGTTCACACATTACATGCACCACTTTGTTAGGATCAACAAAAATTAATAGGTCTGACAATGTGAAGCCATACTGCAAATAATACCTCCCAACAAAAAAAAAAAAACAACGATATAGCCAAACAAAAGTGATAAAAAAAAGTAAAATTCACTTGCAGAGAAAGTCACTGACTAATGTAAAACTAAACATCACATCATCAATACATGTCTGTATGCCTGTTTACCTGTCTGTATGCTGGTTTACCTGTCTACAGTCAGACTGTCTGTATGTTCTTCTGGTATCATTATTTTATAAATTTTTACCAATGGAGGCACATGGCTTAGTGGTTAGAGCATTGGCCTTGCAATCGAAAGGTTGTGAGTTCAATTCTCAGACCGGGTGATGTGGTTTCCTTGAGCAACGCACTTTATTTCACATTGCTCCAGTTTACTCAGCTGTAGAAATGAGATGATAGGGACTGGGGTCCCTCTCATTCCACTGCAAAGTGGTTGTGGAGGTGCCATGGCAAAAAAGCACCCAGCACCCACTGTAAATGAGGTTGGTGTTAGGAAGGGCATTCAGCTGTAGAAATCAAGCCAGAATCAGTTCCCGTCCCACCCTTGCAAGCAGGGAAAAGTGGACGTAAAATGAAATGATGAGAGAGAGTGCTGGTTTCTAACATAGACATAAGACTCTCTCATTGGAATTTAAACAACATCAACTAGGTAGATATGTCTGCATGCCTGTGTGTGTGCATATGCACGTATGGTGTTATTGTATGTGTGTACACGAGTATGTGTTTTGTATCTCTACATGTGTATATGCAGTTATTACATGCAGAATGTTTTACATATTTTTACAGTTCCATTAATGGATTGTACTTGTAACTTCCTAACTAGTTGTGTTCTTTCTGGTTTTGTGAAGCCCAGCTTCTCAAGATTTGTAGTGATTTGTATTGAGGCAGTTAGTAACATATCCCAGAGCCTCAATAATCATAGGTATAAATCTGAAGGCATAGTCAGGGTGGAGTATCTGCAGATTCTTCATTAGTTCTATATAGATGTTCTCCTTTTCGCTAATCTATTGGCATCTGCTAGGCGGCTGACTTCCACTACTGTGCATGCCTTCTTTTCCCTGTCCCATATCATTATATCTGGTCTTGCATTTTATTGGGGTTTTGACTGGAACATTCCACCAGTACATTTTCATATTATGTATGTATATGTCTTCCATATTGTTGTAACTTTTAATATGTTTATTGTCGGGGCTATCTTTTCTACAAATTGCATTGATAAGTATTTTGGCTACTACATCATGCCCCATAGGTAGATAGTACCGTCATGACATCTTTGAACAGCTGCTTATGGTTGACATCTTCGATGTTAATTCTGCAGAGTCTGCACTCGTTGTCACATCTCGGCAGGCCCGTAGTCAAGGGGATGCCAGGGGATGCCTGGCATCCCCTATCAAAAGCAAATTTAGTTTTGGCATCCCCATCAAACAAGATTTTATATTAAAAAATTAACACAACAGGTAAAGGCAAAATAAAACATTAATGACACAGAATAAGCCTATATAAGACAATATCACAATATTATACGGTTTGACTTGTATTTTTGACAAAGCATATATACAATATACATATACAAATATGAGGAGAGAGAATATACATACACATCTTATAATATCTTTCTATTTGTATCAATGCAATTAACTGTGAGTTTAATGATATATTAGACTGTTTACATATTACCTCAACTGATAAAAGCATTAAAGTTGATCATTGTATAACATCATCTGGTCTTTATGCTCAAATATTTAATTCAGAGTTGATCTTATGTAACAAAATTTTAAAAGAAATGTTACAAATATTAAATATTGCTAGTCTGACTTTTCAACTAAAAACAGCAAATAT
Source organism: Eledone cirrhosa (assembly GCA_964016885.1). Lineage (NCBI taxonomy): Eukaryota > Metazoa > Mollusca > Cephalopoda > Octopoda > Eledonidae > Eledone > Eledone cirrhosa. Next base: position 191,630,617 of record OZ024741.1, read on the forward strand.
ACTCAACAATATTAATGTCATTAAAGAGTGTCGAGCAGAAATACAAGCCATAACCAATTCTATAGAGAAGATTCGTGAGAATTCGAAGTTTCTGCAAACTTACTATATGGACCAGAATCGACGACCATATCATAATTGATTGCAGCATTCCATCAAGCCAAATCATAGGAAGTTCTGCGGAAAATATTCGTCAAATTGTTATAGAATTAAAAGATATTTTGGTATCAGAGTTTAACAATCGATTCAATGAATATAATTGTAATATATGGATATTGATGGATGCATTATGCCTAGAATCTGAACACTTTTTAGAAAGCAACAATTCTGGAACCGTTACTGGATTATGCAAAAACCATTCCAATCATGAAAAAATTTATTGAAGATAATAATATTGATATCTATTTACTAAAAGCTCAATGTAGTGTCCATATAAGTCTTGTAAAAAACTATTTTGGTAAACAATGTAATACTGAAACAATAGATATTCAAGATATATATAAATTATTACATACAAAATATCAATCAACGGCCTCTGCAATAATAATGCTATACAGAATTGTATTAACATGTGGCTATAGTTCATCAAGAGTTGAATGCCTGTTTTCTGCTATGGCTCACATTTACCACAAAGAAGAAGTCACCTTACAGAGAATGCAATTTGACATACATCTTTTTAGAAAAAGATGAATATGAAAAAATTAAATTTGAAGACTTTGCAAATGAGTGGTTAAAGAAACCACGAAAACTATTTTTTTGACATTTCATTGTATAATGTGTCTTTGTTTGGAATAATATATATATTTTACTAAACAATATTTCTTTATTTTGTTTTGGCATCCCCATGTTTTAACATATATTCGAATGGCATTACCTGGCAGAAAACCTGGCTACGGGTTTGCATCTCGGTGTTTTTCCTACATTGCTATCTCTTTTGTGAATCAGGTATTTTGTATTGATTTCCTGTTCTTGGATTGCAAAAACATATCCTTCAAAGTGAGAGCCAATATAGCAGTTGTTGGTCAAGATAAACTTATCTATATTACTCTCACTCTAGTTCCTCTTGGCAACATATCCACACATGATTTTTGCTGATAAGCGTGCAGTTTGTCCTGCATGGATTCACTGTGGTACTGCTGGGCAATTTCCCTTAGTGTGTTTTTTTGATTATCACACAGGGAGTATCTTTCAAGGAGTTCCTTCCCAATTCTCATGCTCTTATCTGTCTCATAGATAGACTCCTATGCTTGGAGGTTTGTAGATGTCGAAGGGATATGATGCGACACTCAAATGCTGCCTAGACTGATGTTAGGCCTCTGTCTCCCTGCTTACATTTCGTGTAGAGGCAGTCTATGTTACTGTTGATGTGGAAGTTTCTGGTTTTGTTTAGAATGTTGGGGGTTTTGACTTCAATTATTCAGATTTCGTCTATCGTCCAATTGAGTATTCCAAATATTGGTGTTATGAGAGGCATAGCAAACACATTGTGTGCAGAGATTTCAGATGACCATATTTTTCTTAATCAGGTGTAATATTCCCTGGTTATGCATTCCTTGTTACAGATACCATCATAGGATATATTTTCATCTATCTCTAAGTATCTGTAGCAGTCCTCGTCAGATATTGGTGAAACAGTTAGGCCATTGATATGTATGCATGTATGTGTGTATGTGTGTGCGTGTGTGTATCACGAAATTTAATATAGAAATGGCTTATACAGGAAGAGCTGTTTCATTCGTATGAAATCATTAGGAGTGCTGGTTGATATACTAAGTTGTTGGAATTTGTAAGTTTCATGGTGGTTGGGGGTGGGGTGGGCATATTTTTAGGTGCAGGTATTGAGTAGTGGATTAGAGGAGGGAAGGGGAGGTAGGAGGTGGGGTTAAGAGAGTAGGAAGAAAATTTTAAAAGTAGGTTGAGAGGAATCTTGATGCATAAATATAGAGATAAATATTCAAAAATACATACATATACACACAAGTATGTATATATGTATAGATACATACACACATATATACATACTAGCAGTGTATCCTGGCGTTGCATGGGTAAGAATATTGGTAATAGCACCTCCAATGAGAAACGTTTATTTGTGAGTGCCTGTTAAAAACTCACAAACTGGACATGCTCACCGATATCCAGAGTTGACACTTCACTCAGTGCTCCTGTGAGAGCCCCTGCTTGGACACACTGGAAGAGGAAGACTGAGGTTAACATATGTTGATGCCCTAAGGACAGATACTGGTCTGTTGGAGATGCAGGAGATGGCAGCGATAATGAGGGACAGACTGCTGGAGAGAACTCATCCATGGATCTCGGGAATTTTACCCGCCCTAGATAGATAGATAGATATATTTTTATGTGTATATATATATATGTATATGTGTATATATATATGTGTATATGTGTTTGTATATGTATGTATATCTATACATATATATAAAAGTGAAATTGTCTGTGTGTGTCCCCTCATTTTTGCACCGTCAATGAAGCACCAGAGATGTCACAGCCTCAGCACATGTTTGCACATCATCAGCCACGGCATGCCCAGCCCTCCACGCAACAGGTGTTGACAGCAGATGGATCATCTGATCATGGGAGCACATCATCTCCATAAAAAGCGGAAGAGGAGGCATTCCATTTTTGTCAGAGTTGGGCCGGGGCAAGGCTCAACGGTTAGGTGGTAGCAGATGACGGATGCGATGAACGCATTCACCACCTCTGCCCGACATTTCAGGGACAGCTTCCACTCGTCCATTTCTTAGTGAGAGAAGCCACCCTGTTTGTCACCTCGCTCCAGTTATTCTCCATATGAAGGTCCGGACCGAACCAGACCCCTAGCAATTTAACCGGTCCTTCTGTCCAGCGCCCCACGGCATGGACTTACCTCCCCAGGTACCGAGCTGCAAGCCCACTGACTTTTCCTGGTTTAACTTTGCTCCTGTCACTGCTTCATATTCCTTGAGTGCGGTGCCAAGAATCTGGACATGTCCGGCGCTTGATCGGGCCCACTCTGATTATGCGCCTATAGACTGAGGAGTGGAAAACTGAGAGAGAGCGCTTGCTCTGGTGGTCAGGGTAACCGTGGTCTTTTGTGTGGTTTTCGCCACGAGTGACCCCCCCCCCCCCCCCCCTATTGGGGAATTTTTGAATTTTTTTATATTTCTATCTTCTTGTTATAACCTTTTTTACACGCAACCGAAACCCATGCTGGAGAGAACTCGTCCATGGATCTCGGGAATTTTACCCGCCCTAGATAGATAGATAGATAGATATATTTTTATGTGTATATTTATATATATGTATATGTGTATATATATATGTGTATATGTGTTTGTATATGTATGTGTATATATATATATATATATATATATATATATATATATATATATATATATATGTATGTATGTATATGTGTATATATGTGAGTGTATATGTATCTATGTGTATATATATATTCTTATCGATTATCTTATCGATTGACTTTCGTCAAATCGGACCAAGGAAACAATGTTTCCATTGGTCTTTCCAATTGCTAATACTATCTATCGGTCGCAACTCCAGGTAGAAGGAGCAACGTGAAATAAAGTGTCTTGCCCAAGGACATAACGCATCGCCCGGTCCAGGAATTGAACTCACAACCTCACGATTGAGAGTTCAATTCTCTTACCACTCAGCCACGCGCATATATATATATATATGTGTATATATATATATGTGTATATATATATATATGTGTATATATATATATATGTATATGTATATATATGTATATGTGTGTGTGTGTGTGTGTGTGTGAATGTGGCGAAGATAATACGTCAGCAATGACGTGTTGGTCATAATGTCGTTATGCAGACATACAGACAGATATTATAAGGGCGCGACGGAGATCGATAACCGGCACCTAACACCCCTTTAACACAGAACATTGAAAAATAAAAGGTACAGTTAATATCTTTAGACCACAACGAATATATAAATGCAAGTTTGAAGTCAATCAGAGTAGAAATGTGGATTTGTATAGACTTTGCACAAATGAGGACACACACAGACAACATCAATTTTATATATATGTATAGATGCATAAATACATATTTACACACATACCTTTACACAGATACATACATAAAAATATACATATACATGGATATATATATATATATGATCATCATCATCACCGTTTAACGTCTATCTTCCAAGCTAGCATGGGTTAGACGGGAATTGTCCCACATGAGGTAATATTGGTTGGGTGACCGTGTATCGCTCACATAGGACTGTATCTGGCAGGTTTTCTACAGCTGGATGCCCTTGCTAACACCAACCACATTTACGGTGTGAACTGGGAGCCTTTTTATCATGTCTCCTACATGACCAGGTTACAGCATGGACTGTGCGTTTTTTTATCGTGACACCTACACGACCACTTTAGTGTGGACTGGATCTTCTGTGGTACCAACATAAATTTACAGAGAAAGGGTGGTGTGGGTGGAAGTGGTAGGATGAGTAGGGGGAGTGCGTTGGGGTGTATATTTGGTTAAGAGGTGCCTACTGACTGTAGGTTTAACTTCGTATGTAAGGGAAGGTGGGTCTTCTGTATTGCTGCGTAGTGCCAAAGGTCTTGATCCAGTGACATTGTCTTAGAGAGGTGCAAGTGTAGCTTCCATCAATTTTGATCACCCTGCACTTTTTTATACAGCTGTCGTCTTTCATGGCCATCACATGTCCATACCAACGTAATCTCCTCTCAAGTAAACTGCATCTGATCCCTCTTATTCCTAATTTCTCACTTAGTTCGTTTATGTGTTTTGCTGTTCATGTATACCAATATTACACATCCAACAGAGCATGCATACTTCGTCCCTTTCCAATCTGTGCAGGTCCTCTGCACACAAAGCCCATGTCTCACTGCCATGTAACATTGCTGTTCGTATACAAGCATCATACAATCTGCCTTTCATTTTTAGAGAGAAACCTTTTGTGGCCAACAGTGGTATTTTTCTATCCCATTCTAACTCTAGCTACTGTACTTTCAGAGCACCCGCCTCCACTGCTGATTTTGTCACCATGGTAAAGGAAAGTGTCTACTATTTCTATAGAACCATCTGGGCAGTTGAAGGAGCTAGTATTAAGTGGGCACTTGCATCTGAGTATCGGCTGCATATAATACCTACATTCTTTGATAGCTTTCCTATGATGTTACTGCATCTTTTATGTACCCATAGTCTGCATTTGGGGCCTAGAATGGAATTTCTACCTACTCCTTTCCTACACACTAAGCATAGCCATTTCCCAGAGGGCATCTGTGCCCTTATTTCCTCGGACATGCTTCCATGTTTGGAATTTCTTCTCTAGTTCTGCCATAGATTCAGCTATGACAGTTAGATCATCTCCATATAGAAGTTCTCATGAGCAGCTGGTCTTAAACTCTTCTGTTATAGCTTGTAGGGAAATAATAAACAGGAGGGAGCTAAGGATGGAGCCTTGGTGAACACCTATTTTATGCTAAATTCTTCACTATATTCATTGTTAATTCTAACCTTGCTGACTGTTCCTCTATGCATGGCTTGTATAGCTCTCACAAGCCACTCATCTACTCCTAGTTTTCTAAGAGCCCACCAGATAATGGAGTGGGGGACTCTGTGAAAGGCTTTCTCCAAGTCAACAAAAGCTAAGTAGAGGGGTTTACGTTTAGCTAGGTACTTCTCCTGTAGTTGCCGTACAGGGAACAGAGCATATATTATAGGGTAAAATGACTGGAGGCCTGGCAGGTTGTATTCTTTTAGATTTTATTACTGCAAACATGATGCACATTTCAGTGGCCAGGTTATCTCATCAGAGGCATCATCAGGTGTATAATTGCATAATAGTTAGGAAGAAACAGAGAAAGAAAAAATGAGAATGAAAAAAAATTGTTTTGTTTTGCTTTTTTGTTTTTGACTCAGAGCTAATTGAATGCCCTGTTCTGGTTCCAGCGAAATTCACTCTGAGTAGTTACTTTGTTGTGTTATTTTCCTATGTGGGCAGGGGTGGCACTGTTTATTGGCTACTACTAACCCTGTCTGACAACATTGGACACAGCCAAAAAGTGTAGATAGTGTAGGGTTACAGAGAAGGGATTCTACAGGGGTCAATCTAAAGTTAATAGAAAATTACAGGGTGAAATAAGTTTATAACAGGAAAAGGAAATTATGAGGGTTTATAAGCTAAGGGTAGTTTAGGGTTAAATATTTAGGAAACTAAGGTATATTTTAAGAAATAAAATTAAGATTACAGATTAAAATGAAAGTTTAAAAATTCAAAGATTTTTTAATTTGAAAATTTAATAAAGAAGTATGGAAAAGGATAGATTGTTTGTGCACACGTCACATTACAGATACCAGTTATGTTAATGATTCTATGGAATGGGTTGAGATGTAATAAACAAATAACTTAAGGTTAAATTAAGTAAAGGTTTCTATCTGTTTTGGGTTCTTCGCATTGTTGAATGTTAGATTCCTATGGAGTGTGAAGTAGTTTTTTCCTCTACCATATAAGGAGTGTGGTTTGGCATTCAATAATCACTGAGGTGACCCCCCCCCCCCCCCCCTCAGCAGGCCCATTAACTTTCCGAGTATTACAGTATACCGAAGAAAGGGGAATTTACTTTTTCCAAGGAGGGTGGGCAGACCCAGGTGTTCCGAGAACAGTACTGCAAATTAAATCGTAACAGATAGTGTGTAATATATAAACAGTAAAGCACAAAATATTAATAATAGTTGGTAACATATGTGTCCGAAAAGCTTAGTTTAAAAAAAGAATCGGGATAGAGAGTGAAGGAATTAAATTGATATCAAGTGACATGCATCATATGGTCTGCATGGAGGCCATTTATGTAAATACCTAGAAACTATGAACTATAGAGGTGAAATACGGTCAGTATAAGGTATAGGAGGCTAGGAAGAAATTTCTATTTGATTGTATAAAACGATCATGGAGGCGTCGTGATACGTCTCCGTAACTGTTTATAGAGAGAGAGAGGCAGAGAGCATCTTCAAATAATCAAAACAAAAACCCAACTTTTGTCAATGGCAAAAACAACAGCAGCAGTAATCAGCAACACCGAAACAAACGACAACACCAGCTCCAATAACAACATGAACAATGTCAGCACTAACAGCAACAGCAACAAGGAAACAAGTGGAGAAAACAACGGCAACAACAACAATGGCAACACCAACAACAACATGAACAATGACACAACCAGCACCAGCAACAGCAGCAACAACAACATATTTGTTGCCTTGGCAGTTGAGAAAAGGTAATGTTTTCACATGGAATTAACAGATAAAGAGCAACGTTTGGCTCAGGCTTGGAAAATAATCAAACATGAAAAACCCTTGGCCAACCTAAACGTCCAGAATAAGGCAATGGAGGTGATGAAGCACAAAATAATTATATACAGATGCATTTTGGTGTGGATCCGCAAAGCGGAGGTGACCCCTCAAGCTGAAGTTGAAGTTGAAGCTGCACTGAAGTGCATCCAAGATGACATCATTGAGTTCAAGACAAGGAGCAGGCAATTCGGTACCATCTCAGTGCTGTTTAAGTCTGAAGCCCTTACTCTGAAATACTCAGTGGGCTCCTGTAGGACAGACCAAGTGAGGATGTACCCATCCTACCTGATCAGAAGAACAGTCAGGGTCTGCATTTCCAGGATCCCACCAGGACTTGACTTGTGGTGGCTCCTGGAATGTGTGATTGAGGAGGGTATGGATGTGTCACCCATTGAAGTCATAAAAACATGTAGAGAGGACTGGTCTGGCGTGGATTTGGAGATCCTACTCCAAATCAAACCAGAAGATATGAAAAGCATCCCAGATCCTGTCTGGCTACAGGATGGGACAGCCATATAAGTGGTCATTGAGGGCAAAAGGCCACATTGTTTCGTCTGAGGCAAAATCACACACAGGCGAGCCTTTTGCCCCCAGATCAAAAACGTAGAGGGCTGCAAACCTCCATTGCTGCCAACACCGAGGCGGGGATAACCAATCCCACAACTACGAACACCAGCACCAGCAGCACCAAGAACAGCAACAACACCAGTCAAATCACCAGCAGCATCAAAACAACCAACCCGGGGGAAAATGGGGAAAGCTCTGCCACACTCTTCCTGAAATAAATACACACATAAACACAAAAAGAAAAATACATCTTCACCACACCAACAAGCACACAAAACATACCCACATAAACACAAAAAGAAAAATACATCTTCACCACACCAAAAAGCACACAAAACATACCCACAACAAACACAGACATACCTACAACAAAACCAATACCACAACCATCAACAAAAATACAACCACCAACACCAACACAAACACAACTACAACTCATGCAACAAAAGAAACACATTCATACACTAACAACAACAGAAACACCCAACTTCATGTTTCTAAGAAGGGCAAGCTAGAACCTATGACCCTTGTAACACAAAGGCAAGATACTGACAAAGAGGGGGAGATTTTGGTCACCTGTTCATTCAATGTGCCCAAAACACTGCTGATGATGCGGATACCAGGAAACAAGTAAAAGAAACCTTAGAGAGAGAGCTTCCCTGACGACGTAGAGACCCTTAGAGTGAAAGCCTCGAGTAGGCTTTTAAAGTGGTTCCCAAAGAAAACCTCACCAATCATGGAGGTCGAACTATCCAACCTCAACAAGCCCCTGGGAGGTAAGTAAACTTTTCCTCTCTCTTTTTGCCTGACAAAATGGCTGTCTTAAGAGCGAGATGTTTAAATGTTCATGGCCTGGGGTTGTCCTGGAAGTAGGGTCACTTGTTGAACAATATCAGGTCACTAGATATGGATGTGGCTACTATCAGTGGGACAAAGATTTCCAACATGCGCACACTATCCCCCATTTTTGACGACTATCAGATTCTGCATCTCTTAGTTGGCCAGGAATGAGAGGTGGGGTGGAAGTGCTGTTTAGGAAGGGCCTTGATCTCAAGGTAATGTTGATCTTCTTGGACCCAGACAATAAGTTGGTGGTCCTGGAGGTGAGCAATAGCGAAGGTGGTCCCTTTAGATAGGCGGTTGTCTATGCCCCAACCAGGGATGGACGGCTGGATTTCTTTAGGAGCCTGGAAGCCTTTCTGGGAACGCCTCACCCTTTACTGTTAGCTGGAAACTGGAATGGAATCTTAGACGCACACTGGAAATGTCTGGGAGTAGCTGACAGGAGCGGCATGTGCAAAAGCCTCAAGTACCTCATCAACCAGTTCCAACTGTCTGACAGGTACCGACTAGATTTCCCTAATGTGCCAGTGTGGACCTGGACCTGAACTGCATAGGGTCATCTGGATCGTATATAGATAGATTTTTTTATTAGGTCAGTAGATAAGGATAGTATAGGTTGTCAACATTTTCAAACGGTTGCCTATTCAGATTACAAATTTGTGATCTGCATGGTTGACGGAGATAAGACACGTAAGTTAGTACCTGGAAGCTGAACATGTCGTTCCCAGCATGGGAAGCTTACAGGGACCAGGTCACCACTTTAGTTAAGTGTAAGTTGACATTAGACCATTTCTTCAATGCGAAACGCGAAGGTTGCAGTGTCAGAGCTAAGGAACATGCTCTAAGAAATGAGGGAATGAAAGTTGTTTGATGGGTGGAGGCACAGCATAGTAATGAAACCACGATTTGGTCTTTGGCGGACTGAGACGAACACATGCTGACCGATTCCAGGCAGATATGTGCGGACTTTTGCTAACACTTTGCTCGACTGTTTAAGGAGAGAAGAGGGTTGGAGCCGGTGGTGGACTTCAGTTCCTACCTTGATGATCTCTCACGACCCTCCCCAGTTTATTCTGGGTGCTGTGAGAGGCTGATAACATCAGCTGAGATTCTGGATGTCCTGGTCGGTTGCACGAGGTGAGAGTACTTAGTTTGTATGGTCTGCCATAGTTTGTATGAGTTTTACATAGAAATGCCAGACTTGTTCTCCAAACTCCTTGAAGCAGTCTACTGCAACTGGCAGCAGAACAGTAGTATTCCCAGTGATGCTGGTGAGGAAAGATGAGAACAAGAGGGATACTTCAGATAATTTTAAGCCCATAACTCTGTTAAATACAGAGTTTAAGATTTTGGCCAAGGTGTTAGCGAAAAGGTTGATGCTTATCATCAAGTGTCTGGTAGGCGAGGTGTAAACTTGCGCAATCCCAACCAGGTCCATACATGACAACCTCCACCTCATGCAATATGTCATAGAAAGGGTAAGGTGTAAACCTGGCTTCAGTTGGGCTCTGATAAATTTAGATCAATCAAAAGCTTTCGATAGGGTTGACCATTGATATCTGTAGGCTGTCCTCAGGTCAGCTGGCTTTGGTCCCATCTTCAGAGGCTGGATAGCTGCAAGGCACAGCGGAATCTACTTGGTGGTCAAAATAAATGGTTACCTTTTGGAACTGTTTCAGATCACGCATTCGGGACGCCAAGAATAGCCTCTCTCCACCCGTCTGTACATATTGACTCTTGAGCCTTTACAGCTGGAGCTGGTGCAGGGAATCCTGCTTGAACAGGGATGTGGGAGGGCTATATCGGCATATCCGTAAATCACTGTGATGGTATTGAACACCTTGGAAATCAAGGTGGGCCAAAAGGAAGTTATCCCGGAAAGGTTGGGCAGAGGTGGCGAACGCATACATCGCATCCATCATCTAGTACTGCCTGACTGTCACGCCTTGTCCCCATTTGCACTCAGATCTGCTCTTCCACTTTTTGTGGAAGGGACAGGTTCTATTGGTGATGTGGTCCATCTGTTGCCAACACCCTCTATGTGGCGGACTGGACATGCTGTGGCTGATGATCCGCAAGCACGCACTGAGGCTATGGAATCTTCAGATATTCTTAAACAGTGTACAGGTGTGGTTGCCGTTTGTGAGACAGGCCTTTCCGCAGCTCATATGTTTAACTGGGCTGCAGTCCTAGGTCAAGAAGAGACCGAGATTGAGCACCTAGCATCTGGAATATTGCCAGGCATTCACTGCCTCCACCAAGTGGGCAATGTGGTCAATGGAAATTCCACCCTTGAGGTTTATAAAGGATTAAGAGGTGCAAAACCTCTCTTGGAGAGGCACTGGGCATCAACGAAATTGAACTCATCAGTCTGTTCCGGAGGACCTTCAAGCCGGGGGTTATGGATAACTTCCAAAATTCCCTCACCTGGCAGTGCTACCGGAAATCACTGCCGGTTTGAGATAAACTCTACAGGCACAGAAATGCTGTCAGACGAACCTGCCCAAGATACATGCAGAGCAATGAAACTGCTCTGCACACACTCATCTAGTATCTGTGCATTATTGATTTGTGGAGTTCATAGTGAAGATCACCCCGCCGCCTTCTTTTAGCTCATAAGGGCAGGCAGTTTTCCTCTGTCTGGTGGCCATATTAAAAGAGGTTGCATAGTGGAGCAGTTTGAAAGTACTAAAGAGAGGCACTTTCCTCTTAGGTCAAACCCTCATCATCTTTTTAAAATTTCACTTGGAAAGGAAGGTGAAGGTGGAGAAAGGAATGATGTCCCCCAGTACATTTGCTAGGTCGATAAATAAAGCACCAGTAATGCACTGGGGATCGATTAAATCGACTTTCCCTTCCCCTTCAAATTGCTGGCCTTGTGCATGAACTCGGTTCACCAAGGATGTCCTTTCTCATCCCTGTTGTACGTACAAGCCATTACTGCACAAACTGGAGACGTTGAGAGGCTGGACAGACAGATCGGTTAAATTGCTAGAGGTCTGGTTTAGTCCAGACCTCCAGATAGACAAAAACTGGGCCGAGAGTAGATACCCTTTAAAGGTCGAGTGAGGTGGCGAGTGACTGCACTGGAGCATTTGCTCTTTTATTTTTTTGTGGAAGGGTGTCTTCCGATGGTCAGGCTATGGCATCTCCACCTCTTCCTTGATGGTGAACAGGTGTGGTCTCCATTTCTAGACACGTTTTTACCCAGCTTGTCTCCTTGATATAGCTGCAGTCCTGGGTTAAGCGAAGACCGAGAGGAAGCGCTTGGAGACTGAAATGCCTTCAGGCGCTCACAGCGCTCTGCCAATGAGGCACTGCGATCATTGGAATCTCCACCTTGGTGTTCTATAGAGAGTTAGTAGAGAGCAAGAGCGACGACATCCTTGGGCAGACTCTGGGTATCAATGAAAATCAACTAGCCAATCGCTTTGGGAGGACTTTTGGGCCGAGGCCCATGGACAACTTCCAGAAATCCCTGGCTTGGCAGTGCTATTGAGAAGCTTTGCCAGTTTGGGATAAAGTCTACAGGCATGGAAGTGCCGTCAGCCAGACCTGTCCAACATGTGCGCAGGTCAACAAAACAGTCCTGCATGCACTTGTCCAATGTTCGAGCATTTATGTCGAACACCTGTTGTCATGTGTAGGATGTATTCGGCTATCAGCTGAGTCCATTGTGAAGATTGCCCTTTAGCCAGGAAGGGCAGGCAGTTTTGATCTGCCTGGTGGCCATGGTGAAAGAGGTCATGTGGTAGATGCGTCTGAAAGGGCTGAAGATGAGAACTTACCTCTTTGGTGATGCCCTGATTAACTTTTTCAAATTTCATTTGAAAAGGAAAATCAGAGTGGAGAGGGAAGTGCTCTCTTCCCAGCAATTTGTGAGAGAAGCGAGCATGGCCTGAATGAATGGGCCTACTCTGAGTATGCACCTGTAGATTGGAGGTAGAAAATTGGGAGAGGGCACTTGATCTGGTGGTCAGGATCACCGAGGCTTTTTGTGGGCTTTCTCCATGAGTGACCCTTGGAAGTCTCCCCCTATTGGGGAATTTTTCCTTTGTTTTAAATTTTTGTTACATTCTTGGTTTTTGCATGCAGAAATGCCTATTTGTACCATCCTGTACTGTCCTTAATGTTATACTTTATGTTAACCCTTGGGGTTAATAAAGAAATCATTATTATTATTGTTCTTTGAGTCTCAGTTATTGATGTTATTTAACTGGAAAGTTTGTTGAAATGAATATCAAGCCGCTACCTGCAGCCTCAGACATTCAGGATGTATTGGAGGGTTCTTGCTGTTCCCAACAAGCATGCTTTTTGAAGTGTTCCAAAAAGCGGGGCTGGACTAATCTTCTTTAATCATCCTTGGAAACTCTTTGAGATAGTACCTAGTGCGCCTATGACAATCGGGACGACCTTGATTTCATGGCAGTTCCAAATCCTTTTTAACTCCAACTTTAAGTCCTGGTATCGGTTAATTTTCTCCCTCTCCTTTTCTTGCACTCTTATGTCAAATGGGCAGGCTACATCTACAATCAGGCACAATCTTTTTTCCTTGTCCAAATCCACCAGGTCAGGCCTATTGTGTTCGAATTTCTTGTCCTTTCTTTATCCTAAAATCCCATACCACCTTCACCTGATCGTTTTCGATCACCGAATCTGGCTTATGCTCATACCACTTGTGGAGCTAAGTCGAACAGTTGCTGTCGCGTGTAGGACCGATCCAGTTATCGACTGAGTCCATTGTGCAGATGGTCTCGGGTCTTCCTTTGAGGAGGAAGGGCAGGCGGTTTTCATCTGCCTGGTGGCCATGGCGAAAGAGATTGTGTGGAGGACAAGGTTGAAAGGGTTAAAGACAGACACTTTCTTCTTCGGCGAATCCCTGATTAACTTTTTCAAGTTTCACTTGAAGAGGAAAATCAGGGTGGAGAGGCAAGTGCTGCCTTCTACCAAGTTTGTTGAAAGGTGGGTGAATGTAGCGAGAATGGTCCGAGTGAACGGGACCGCTCTGAATATACGTCTGTAGTTTGAGGAGTGGGAAAAAATTGAGAGAGGGTACTTGCCCTGGTGGTCAGGGTGGCCGTGGTCTTTTGTGTGGTCTTCACCACAAGTAACCCTCGGAGGTTTCCTCCCTATTGGGGAATTTTTCATTGTTTCAATTTTCATTTTTATTGTTTATATATATATATGTTTCTATGTCTTTTTTTTTTTCGTTTCTTATATAAATAATAAAAATCTTTACACGAACAAAACCCACATCGTACCGTCCTGTGCCGTCTGTAATGTTTTTCTTGATGTCAACCCTTGTGGCCAATAAAGAAATCATTATTATTATTATTATTATTATTATTATTATCGATAGAACATTGGACAACATGCTTCGCAGCATAGAGTTATGGCCCTTTACGTTATGAGTTCAAATCCTTACAGGGTTCATCCTTACGGTGGTTGAAAAAATAAAGCACCAGCAATGCACTGGGGTCGATTTAATTGACTTTCCCCTCCCCTAAAATTGCTGGCCTTGTGCCAAAAGTAGAAACATTATTATTATTGTTGTGTTATTTCATTTAGAACAGTTCTGTTTTTCTATTGCCGAGTTCAGGCCTTGAACCTAGGACACCAGAGATTTTCATTGTAGAGAGAGAGAACCCGTCTGAGAATATGTGCTGTTCCTAGTAGCCCGATCTTCTGTAGCTCATATTTGCTGATCTTGCAGGGAAGGACGCTAAGGTGGAGGTCTGAGGACCTGGGTATTAATCCTAATGCTCCTATTACCACAGGGATAATGTTTGTGGTCATCCTCCACATGTGGTTGATCTCTATTTCCAGGTCTTTGTATTTTGACAGTTTTCCCATTGTTTTTATAGATGTATTCTTGTCAGCTGGTACGGAAATATTCATAAGGTTACATGTCCGATCTGTTTTGTTTTTTATGATGATATCTGGTCTGTTGGCAGCGATTTCTCAGTTGGTTATTACAGGCGTATCCCTCAAGATTGACATGTTGCCCTTTTCCATGACTGTTTTAAGTTGATGTTCATACCATTTGTTAGAAGTTGGTATGTCATGAGAGTGGCAGAGCATCCAGTGAACATATTTGGCAATGCAGTTGTGTCTTTCTAAATAGTTAGTTTTTGCCAGCTCTGGAGATAACATGATCTACTGTTTCTTCATATTTGTAGCATATTCTGCATAGAAGGCTATTGCCATCTTTCACTATTCTGTGTCATAAGCCCGAGTGTTTAGAGATTGGTCTTGTGCAGCAACTAAGAGTCCCTCAGTCTCTGCTTTCAAACCAGTACTTCTGAGCCAGGATAGTGAGCCATGCTGGTCGATATCATTGTCAGAAAGTCATACTGGGAATCTTCCACATAGTGGTGTTACCTTTCATTCATGGTTTAGTTCCTCTGTTTGGAGTTTCTTTGCTTTGATCTTCACAGTTATAGCTAGCTGTGAAGCACTCTGTTGTTGATTTTCTATGGGTATGTCTTGTTCTACATTCAGTTTCTGCCCAAATTTGCTTGCCTCTTTCGTTATTGAGTGTAGTTTCTTAATTTGTCCATGTTTGAATACAGACTTAAGAATTCATCTCAGGTGTGGTGGAGGCATCTATCCAATCCAATTATTGTTGTTTTGTATGCAGCTTCCAGTTATCGGAGCCCCCTTCCACGTTTTCTCCTAATGTCTTTCAGGGTCTTTCAGGGTCCTAATGTCTTGCAGGGTCCTGTCCAATGCCTCAAGGGCACCCTTGTGTGCCATTGTGCACTCATCCCAAACAATGAGGCAACATTTTTTGAGAACCAGAGCTTCGTGTGAGCTCTTGCTGATATTGCATGTTGGTGTCTCAGTTTTTACTAAATCCAACGGGAGTTTAAAGGTTGAATGTGCTGTCCTGCCTCTCGGCAGCAAGTAGCAGCGATCCCGGACGATTCAACGGCCAACGCAAATTTTTTCTCCTGACGAATCTTAGCGGGAATCAATTTTGTTACAAAAGTTTTTCCGGTACCCCCAGGAGCATCGAGAAAGTAAATACCCCCAGTCTGATTTTGAACCGCGTCAGTGACAGTTAAATAGGCCAACCTTTGGTCCGACAGACGTTTGGGCTCATTTTCCTCTAAGTAAAGAGATTCGATGTCATATGCTGTTTCCCGCAACAAATCCGGGGCTAGCGTGTTACCTTCATATGTGACGGTTGACGGCAATCCATACGTCGCCAACTCACTTCCACCCATGTCGAGGGGGGCGTCCTCGATGTCAATGAGTGCCCTGTTGTAGATAATGCCGCTGTAAGCAACTTCCACTGAAGGATACTGCAGATGAGCCAGGCGCAGGAAATCCTCAGACATGAAGTCTCTGTACTTAACCCATAAAGATTTGGGATCACCTAATTCACACTTTTGAAGCAAAATGGCAAAGAGTTCCCGTAGACCTTTGGGTGATTTCAACAAAGCACCCTCTGCTAAAGTGGAATCCCATTGCGAATCATCTTCCAAAAGACCACGCTTAAAGCAGGCTTCCCGGTACGTATCACATATTTCTCCATCAACAGTTTTGAGGTCCTGAAAACTTTGTGGGCCTACAACTTCATGCAGAAGAAGGCGGAGATGAAAGCACTCATGTTGACTTGGGGGCACAGTGTAAACCCTTCCAAGACAGCTGTCAAATTTTACACCAGGATGTCTTTCAACAGCCTGACCTGACTTTCTTCGCACCCAAGTGTTTTTCGACCATATAAAGTCGGATGGAACCTGGGGGTACACAATTGTTTGCGCAAATGTATCGAACTGGCAAAGTTTGAAGAAACCTGTCAGAGTGGTCTCTTTCAGATCGGCGGCCAGCTTGGCGGCGGTTTGGTCCGTAAAGTAGACCCTTCGCCCATTTTCCAAATGTACCGCAAACTGTACGATGGCAGGGTGCCGATGGTGTAGGGGGAAACAAAATAGGCGCCAAAAAGCTTCATTGCTACTGATGTACCGCCTCGCCAGGTATTCTGTGACCTCATTAGAGCCCTTATTTACATATTTGCATATGTATTTTATAGACTTGACAAAGTTGCAAAACTCAACATTGATGTGGGCGTTTAACATCTTCAAGAGAAGCGAGCAGTAAGGGACCACCCATCTATTGTCGACTTGACCTCCCTTTACTGTTGTGGTGAAGCCACCGTTCTCGGGCCGTCTCCGCTTGTACAGGGGCTACCCATCGCCACCAGTCTGAGTCGCGTCAACAAATTTTTGGGGGTATCCCTTACTGCACGACCCCCCTTTCAGACACGTGTGATGCTCATTAGGACCCAACGATGTCATGTAATTCCTGGTCAGTTGCTGGCTTAGGGATTTCAGCCGAAATGAAGCTGTCTATGGCATTTGAATTGATTTTATCAGCTAACCAAATCAAAATGTGAGCATGTGGCAGCCCTCGTTTTTGCCATTCGACGGTGAACATGTCACATTTTACAGCCCCAAATACCTGACCTTTTTGATTAAAGCCATGGGTTTAACCAGTTTCAGTCTGAACACTCTGGCAATGAGGTCATGTCTGTTCGAATAATTTTGCCCAGGAAAAAGTTCAGGGGTTACATTCCGATTCATATGTCTATAGCATTAATCTGTTATATGAAGTGTTATTTTGCGGGTTGTTATTTGCAATAAGCCGATTGAAAATGCTCCAGATTAGCCGTATGCCAATATGGAACGCTCAATACGGAACGCTCAATACGGAACACTCAATACGGAACGCTCCACTACAGTGATGTCATATAGGGAGTGAAGAGCGACAGAGAGAGTAAAGCAGTTAAATTATAGAGAGGGAGAATATACGGAACGCTCCATTTGATCAAATACATTGTTTCTCTCTCTGCAGTGTTGTCATAAAGGGAGTGTAGAGCGACAGAGAGAGTAAAGCATTTAAATTATAGAGATGTCGTTAATGTTACGTTTGTTGTTTTATATATTCATCTGTTGCTTTTGAATATTTGTTATTTGATGTAAAATGTAACGTTGAGAGAGCAGTATGTATTTAGTGCTATTGGCTTTTTAAATTTTGATATTTGATGTATGAGTGTCGTTATGACTGTAGAGAGGGGGAATAATCTATTGTAGAGAGAGGGAAGAGTGACGGAGAGAGTAAAGCTATGGTTGTTGTGTTGCTTAGGTTTCAAAGTTTCTGTCGCGTTCCTTCAAAAGAAGTTTTGTTGTTCTAAACTGTAAAGGAGGCAGTAACCTTTTAAAGAGAGTTGCAGAGGAGATTGAGGGGGGAGTAGAGAGAGTGATGAACCTTTTAAAGAGAGTTGCAACATGTATGTAGTTTCATATATTTTTGATGGTAGTAGTGAGAGGAATGAAGCGTGTAAGAGAGAGGATCACAGCATATATTTAGTTTTATCGATTTTTTTTCATAGAAGTAGGACATTTTTTGCAAAAATAATTACGTGTTGACCTGCCCCTGGTAAATTTGGAGCACATTGGAAAACAATTCATCAAAATCGGTAGAGAAATGTGGAAATGCATAAAAATCATACACACACACAGACAGACATCTACCGTTTTATATATAGAGAAATATTCATTAGTTAAGCAAAGCAAGACCACAAAATTCACATGGAAGACGTTAGTTAAAGCATAGTTGCAGTTTAAGGTAAGGAATAAAGAGTGTAATTGTAGTTTAGTGTAAGGAATAATAATTGTTTCTACTTTTGGCACAGGGCCAGCAATTACCCAGTACATTACTGGTACTTTATTTTATCGACCCCGTAAGGATGAAAGGCAAAGTTGACCTCGGCGGAATAATAATGTCCGTTTACAATTGTTTCGCTACTCCATATGTTTCTGGATCAATTGATTATTAGATCGTTATTGATCTGGTACAGAGGAAGATAAGTAACTTAAGTAATGTTATGGAGCAGCTCTTCAGAACTATAGATGAGATAATGAAAATATTTATAAAGATAATATGGAATAAGATATATAAAATAAAGTAAAGTAAGATGGTTACGTGACTCTAAGATTACATAGATTGGCATTTCACGAAAGGAGTCCTGGATAGTTCAAATGTCTGCTATAAACAAGCATTACGGTTCAGTAAAATTCCTTCGCCAACAGAATATTCGACCCAACATAGTCATCAAATCTCGCCATTACATATAGCTAGCATGTTAAATATTTAGCCCTATACTTAGACAATTATAAGTTGCCTCCCTTACATTATCTCACATTTAAGGTCTTTTGCACTATCTTAATTATAAATTCCTTATGAATTTAACTTTTCAAGGAGTTACCTATCTATAATTAATAAGTTAAATTTCGTAAAAGAAGCCATCTTGTTACGTATAGGCAGATCTTGCTTAATACAGCCTCGACAGAAGCGTAAAGCTTGTTTATAGCAGACATTTGAACTATCCAGGACTCCTTTCATGAAATGCCAATCTATGTAATCTTACAGTCACGTAACCATCTTACTTTACTTTATTTTATATGTCTTATTCCATATTATCTTTATAAATATTTTCATTATCTCATCTATAGTTCTGAAGAGCTGCTCCATAACATTACTTAAGTTTCTTATCTTCCTCTGAACCAGATCAATAACGATCTAATAATCAATTGATCCAGAAACATTATATGGAGTAGCGAAACAATTGTAAACGGACATTATTATTCCTTACATTAAACTACAACTATGCTTTAACTAACGTCTTCCGTGTGAATTTTGTGGTCTTGCTTTGCTTAACTAATGAATATTTCCAGTTCTGTGCACCTAATCTCTGCATGAACCCAGCTCTCTAGCTGCCTCCCACTGCATATTGCACATCGAGCACATGCCTTTACGCTTTTGGCTTCTAACACCTCACCAATCTCTCTCCTCCTCTCCTATCTCCATCTCTCTCTTTAAGATTGGTTTACTCTTGAACTGTGTATATATATATATATATATATATATATATATATATATATATATATATATATATATATATATATATATATATATTGACTTCTAGACTGGCATAAATAGGAGTTTAAAACACTGAGACGACTTTATGAGTAACTTTAGGAGAAGGTTAGTTTTTAGGAAGGGTCCAACAGATTGAGACATATTAAAAACATGTAAAATAATAATTGAAAATCAGAGAGGAAAACGGAGAATTTGAATTTTAGAATGGCATAAATAAAAGTTTAAAACACTGCTTATTGAGAAGACTACAGATAAAAGAAAAGACAAGTATTGCTTATATTCTCAAAATCGACAGATCGCCCGTAAGATAGATTAAATAGATAAATTCTGTCCTTGGGAACCAGCAAGATTTATTTTATAGATAAAACTAACCTTCTAGTATTATTATTAAATAATTATTCTAGAACCTTCCTGCATCTCGCTCCCTAACTTTGTAAACACTTTGCTCCTTCTGTCATACCCCCCCCCCCCCCCGCCTGATCGCAAGTATAAAATAAATCTTGCTGGTTCCCAAGAACAGAATTTATCTATCTAATCTATCTTACGGGCGATCTGTCGATTTTGAGAATGTAAGCAATACTTGTCTTTTCTTTTATCCGTAGTCTTCTCAATAAGCAGTGTTTTAAACTGTTATTTATGCCAGTCTAAAATCCAAATTCTCCGTTTTCCTCTCTGATTTTCAATTATTATTTTACATGTTTTTAATGTCTCAAACTGTTGGACCCTTCCTAAAAACTAACCTTCTCCTAAAGTTACCCATTTCCCGCCTGCTCCCACTCACCACCATTACTATATGGTCCAATCATAAATCAGCGGCTTTAGTAAGTTCTCTAACAAATCAGTATAGCAAAGCTACCACCTCGGTTACTACTCCTTAAGTTTAGACCTGTTTGATGGGTTGACTGCAGAAATTTGAAAAGTCTAAGCACTCACTGACAATGTCACAGATAAAGATAAATTCACCTCCCGCTTCAAGACGAAAATACAAGGACCCCTCTTTATTTCAGACACGGATGACCAACAAAATTCCGTCTCCCACACCCCTCCCTGCCCCTCCAACCCATCCATCCCACCCTCCCAACTTCAGAGTTGGTACCATGAACGTAGGCACATTGAAAGGTCGCTCAAATGAGGTTGTAGAGATGCTTGAACGTAAAGTAGTTGATGTTTGTTGTATTCAAGAGACTAGGTGGGGAGGGGGTTCTGCCAGATTCATCGTGGGTAAAAAACGATGCTATAAACTTTTCTGGGTGGGAAATGACAACGGATACGGTGGTGTAGGAATTATGTTAGCTGAAAAATGGGTAGATAAGGTAATTGACGTAAATAGAGTGAATGACAGAATAATTAAATTAAGACTAGTTCTAAACAGAACTGCTGTGAAAATAATATCTCCTTATGCACCCCAATCTGGTCTACCTGACATTATAAAGGACGGGTTCTATGAGATGCTAATGCACACTACCTCCCAAATAACCGACAGCGACTACTTAATTATTGGTGGCGATCTAAACGATCACGTTGGACAACATAGTGGCTATGGGGTTGGAAATAGAAATGAGGAGGGCTTCAGAATCCTGGAATTCTGAGACGCAAATAGCCTAACTATCTGTAAAACAAACTTCAAAAAACTTGAAAACCACTTGATCACCTATAGATCAGGGGAACACGCCAGCCAGATAGATTATATCCTTACTAGAAGACGGGACAAAGTGTCTGTTGTAAACACTAAATCCCTCCGCCGTGAAGAATGCACCTCCAAACATAGCCTAGTAGTTAGTGACCTCAGAAGAGGCCTACCTTGAGGAGAAGAATATGGAAGTTGAAGGACCCCATAGCCAGTGACAAATTTAAAAGCTTATTACTTGATGCCTTTGACAATAAGGAAGAGCAATTAGAGACGTGCGATATAGAGGAACAGTGGCAATTCTTGAAAGTGAACCTGCTGAAAGCAACGGATGGAACAGACCTATTGGCAGGAGGAGAGTAACTTGGTGGTGGAACAGTAAGGTGGAAGAGACAACCAAGGCAAAAAAGCAGGCTTGGAAAGTATGGCAGGATGGGGGAAGTAGAGAGCACTATCAAGTGGCCAGGAGAGAAGCTAGGAGACAAGTGCACCTTGCAAAAAAGGTAGCAGAGGATAGAAAGTTCAAGCATGTTCTACAACGTGAGGACCAAAAACATGAGGTGTTCAGGATTGCTAGACAATGTGTCAAGGAAAACCGTGATATTGTCGGGGAGAAGTGTGTCCGTAATGATAACGGTGTACTTGCGCTCAATGATACTACTAAGAAGATAGCCTGGAAGTGTCACTATGAGAGACTATTAAATGAGGAGAATAAATGGGAAAAAGATAGTCTGCCCCAAATCGATCCAATAGAAGGACCAGCGGTGCAAGTTAAAGGTAGTATAATAAGTAAGACAATCAAAGATATGAAGACAGGCAAGGCAGCTGGGCCTTCGGAGATAGTTGCTGAGATGTTGAAGGCATCTGGAATGGTGGGACACACTACGGTCACCCGTATAGTTAACCAAGTAATACAGAATGGGGTCATACCGAAAGACTGGCGTAGCATCATCATCATTAACTTCTACAAGGGTAAAGATAGGGGAAACTATAGGGGAAACTATAGAGGCATTAAGTTAGTTGACCAGGTCATGAAGGTCACAGAAAGAGTTATAGCGCAACTAATCAGAGAGCGAATTGATCTAGATGAAATGCAGTTTGGGTTTGTGTCAGGTAAAAGTACCACAGACGCTCTTTTCCTTGTACGACAACTACAAGAGAAGTACCTAGCTAAAAGTAAACCCTTCTACTTAGCTTTTGTAGACCTGGAGAAAGCCTTTGACAGAGTCCCCCGCTCCATTATCTGGTGGGCTCTTAGAAAACTAGGTGTAGATGAATGGCTTGTGAGAGCTATACAAGCTATGTATAAGGAAACAGTCAGTAAGGTTAGAATTAACAATGAATATTGTGAAGAATTTAGTGTAAAAGTTGGCGTTCATCAAGGCTCTGTCCTTAGCCCCCTCCTATTTATTATTGCCCTTCAGGCTATAACAGAGGAGTTCAAGACCGGCTGCCCATGGGAACTCCTATACGCAGATGATCTAACGCTCATAGCTGAATCTATAGCTGAACTAGAGAAGAAATTACAAACATGGAAGCATGGCCTAGAATCAACTTGTCTAAGACTAAAGTTCTAGTTTATAGAAAGGAAAATAGGGGACAGGTGTCCTCGGGGAAATGGCGATGCTCAGTGTCTAGGAAAGGAGTAGGCAGAAATTCCATTTTATGTCCCAAATGCAAGGTATGGGTACATAAAAGATGTAGTGGGGTCACAGGGAAATTATCTAAGAACGTAGACTTTATATGTGGCCGATGCTCAGGTGCAATAAGTAGCAGCAAGTGCCCACAAAATACTAGCTCCTTCTATTGCCCAGATGGTTCTATAGAAATAGTAGACACTTTCCGTTACCTGGGTGACAAAATCAGCAGTGGGGGAGGGTGTTCTGAAAGTACAGTAGCCAGAGTCAGAACGGGATGGAAAAAGTTCAGAGAGCTTATACCGCTGTTGGCCACAAAAGGTTTCTCTCTAAAAATGAAAGGCAGATTGTATGATGCCTGTATACGAACAACAATGATACATGGCAGTGAGACATGGGCATTATGTGCAGAGGACCTGCGCAGACTGGAAAGGAACGAAGCATGCATGCTCCGTTGGATGTGTAATAGTAATATACGTGAACGGCAAAGCATAAATGGACTAAGTGAGAAATTAGGAATAAGAGGGATCAGATGCTGTTTACTTGAGAGAAGACTACGTTGGTATGGCCAAGTGATGCGCATGAAAGACGACAGCTGTATAAAAAAGTGCAGGGCGATCAAAATTGATGGTAGTTACGGACCGAGATCGTTGGCGCTATACAGTAATACAGAAGACCCGCCTTGCCTATGTACAAAGCGAAACCTACAGTCAGTAGGCACCTCTTAACCAAATATACACCACAATCCACTACCCCTACCCTATCCTCCCACTCCCACCAACACCACCCTCTCTCTGTAAAGTTGGTACCACAACATCCAGTCCAAATAAATGAGATAATGAGATCGAGATTGTGTAGGTGTCATGACAAAAACACACAGTCCACGCTGTAATGTGGCCGTGTAGGTAACACAGTAAAAAGTTCCCAGTTCCACACTGTAAACGTGGTTGGTGTTAGGAAGGGCATCCAGCTGTAGAAAACCTGCCAGATAGTTCTATATGAGTGAGACACGGTCACCCGACCAACCTTGATTCAAATTGGGACAACTCCCGTCTAACCCATGCTAGCGTGGAAAATGGACGTTAAACGAAGATGATAATGATGATGATATATATATATATGGATACCGTATAACACGTCAATGGTAGTCGGGCACCAGCCAGAGATGCCAGCTAATTATATATATATATAGCTAGAATGGAAGCAGCGGATAAAAAATTGAAGCCTGCTTTGCAGCATGAGGACCAGAAATAGGAGTTGTTCAGGATTACAAGATAATGTGTTACAGAAAATGCGATGTCATTGGTAAGAAGTGTGTCCGGGATGATAGAGGTGCACTTGCCCTCACAGGAGCTGAGAAGAAAGATGCGTGGAAGAGTCATTATGAAGATTACGGAATGAAGAGAATGCATGGGAGAAAGAGACCCTACCGTAAGTCAGCAGCAGTGTAGTTAGTTAGGCAATTAAGGATATGAAAACTGAGAAAGCAATGGGTCCATCAGGAATAGTTGTTGAAATGCTGAAAGCACACACACCATAACCACACGTATTGTAAACCAAGTAATACTAGATGGTGTCATCATACCAAATGATTGGTGTGGCAGCATCATTGTCAATTGCTACTGGGGTAAAGGAGATGCACTAGATAGAGGTATAAAACTGATGGGCCAGGTCATGAAAGTAACAGAAAGAGTCATAGTACAATTGATTAGGGACAGGATAGATCTAGATGAGATGCAGTTTGGATTTGTATCAAGCAAAAACACCACTGATGCCCTCTTCCTTGTGAGACAGTTACAGGAAAAGTACCTACCTAGCTAAAAGTAAGCCCACACTATAAAGTGGTCATGTAGGCATCATGACAAAAAGCACCCAGTACTCGCTGTAAATGAGGTTGGCGTTAGGAAAGGCATCCAGCTGGAGAAACCAAGCCAGAATCACCTGACTTAGCTTTGCCCACAACAGGACAACCCATCTAACTGATGCTAGCATGGAAAATAGGTGATGATGATATATGTATATACACACAAATATATATATATATATATATATATATATATATATATATATATATATATATATATATATATATATATATATATATATATATATATATATATATATCATGATCATGATCATCATCATCGTTTAACGTCCATCTTCCACGCTTGCATGGGTTTGGACGGGAATTTTCCCACTTGAGGCAAGATTTGTTGTCTTGCTCGTATAGGACTGTCTGGCAGGTTTTCTACGGCTGGATGCCCTTCCTAACACCAACGTCGTTTACAGTGTGGACTGGGAGGTTTTTACCGTGTTACCTACATGGCCACATTACAGCGTAGACTGTGTGTTTTTTTTTTTCGTGACACCTACACAACCTCATTTATTTCGGACTGGATGTTGTGGTACCAACATAACTTTACATCGAAAGGGGTGGTGTGGATGGGGCGAGGGTGGTGGGACAGAGGTGTATTTTTGTTAGAGGTGCCTACTGACTGTAGGTTTCGCTTTGTACTTAGGCAAGGCAGGTCTTCTGCATTACTGTGTAGCGCCAAAGATCTCGGTCCAGTGACATTGTCTTGGAGAGGTGTAAGTGTGTGAGGTCGGAATTTATCAAGTCATCCCAGGTTTTTCTGGGTCTGCCTACTCCGTGGCTACCGTCTATTTTTATCGCCCTGCACTTTTTTATACAGCTCTCTTTCATGCGCATCACGTGACCATACCAACGTAGTCTTCTCTCGACTAAACAACATCTGATCCCTCTTATTTCTAATTTTTTCCTTAGTTCATTTATGCTTTGCCGTTCACGTATATGACTATTACACATCCAACGGCGCATGCAAGCTTCGTTCCTCTCCAGTCTGCGTATATCCTCTGCACACAATGCCCAAGTCTCACTGCCATGTAACATTGCTGTTCGTATGCAGGCATCATACAGCCTGCCTTTCATTTTTAGAGAGAACCCTTTAGCGGCCAATAGTGGTATAAGCTCTCTGAACTTTTTCCATCCCATTCTGACTCTGGCTACTGTACTTTCAGAGTACCCTCCACCACTGCTTATTTTGTCACCCAGGTAACGGAAGGTGTCCATTATTTCTATAGAACCATCTGTGCAATGGAATGAGTTAGTATTCTGAGGGCACTTGCTGCTACTTATTGCACCTGAGTATCGGCCACATATAAAATCTATATTCTTAGTTAGCTTACCTGTGATCCCACTACATCTTTTATGCATCCATACTTTGCATTTGGGACATAAAATGGAGTTTATGCATACTCCTTTCCTACACACTGAGCATGGCCATTTCCCAGATGGGACCAGTGCCCTATTTTCCTTCCTACAAACTAGAACTTTAGTCTTAGACAGGTTAATTTTAAGGCCTTTTGATTCTAGGCCTTGCTTCCATGTTTGGAATTTCTTCTCTAGTTCAGCCATTGATTCAGCTATGAGCATTAGATCATCTGCGTATAGAAGTTCCCATGCGCAGCCGGTCTTAAACTCCTCTGCTATAGCCTGAAGGGCAATAATAAATAGTATGGGGCTAAGGACGGAGCCCTGATGAACACCAACTTTTACGCTAAACTCTTCACTATATTCGTTGTTAATTCTACCCTTACTGACTGTTTCTTTATACATGGCTTGTATAGCTCTCACAAGCCATTCATCAACACTTAGTTTTCTAAGGGCCCACCAGATAATCAAGCGGGGTACTCTGTCAAAGGCTTTCTCCAAGTCAACAAAAGCTAAGTAGAGGGGTTTACTTTTAGCTAGGTACTTCTCCTGTAGTTGTCGTCCAATGAAAAGAGCATCTGTGGTACTTTTGCCTGACACAAACCCGAACTGCATTTCATCTAGATCAATTCGCTCTCTGATTAGTTGCGCTATTACTTTTTCTGTGACCTTCATGACCTGGTCAATTAATTTAATGCCTCTATAGTTTCCCCTATCTAGGGTATCTCCTTTACCCTTGTAGCAGTTAATGATGATGCTGCTGCGCCAGTCCTTCGGTACGACCCCATTCTGTATGACTTGGTTTACTATCCAGGTGACAATAGTGTGTCCCACCGTTCAGATGCTTTCAGCATTTCAGCAACTATTTCCGAAGGCCCAGCCGCCTTGCCTGTCTTCATGTCTTTTATCGCCTTACTTATTATACTACCTTCGACTAACACTGCTGGTCCCTCTATTGGGTCGATGTGGGGGAGACTGTCTTTCTCCCAATTATTCTCCTCATTTAGTAGCCTTTCGTAGTGACACTTCCAAGCTACCTTCTTATCAGCGTCAGTGGTGGCAAGTACACCATCATCATTAAGGACACACTTATATATATCTATTTATATACAATATATTAATAAATGGAAACTATATTTATAAAACCATATTTATTTTATTATATATATTTCAAGGGCAACCAAGGCAAATTATGGTGCGCTTTCATCAGATAAAATACAGATTTGTTTTATAAATAAATATTGACATACCCAGAAAAAAGACAACCTTAACGGTTGGAGCTTCCTGGATAGCTATCCAGGAAGCTCCAACCGTTAAGGTTGTCTTTTTTCTGGGTATGTCAATATTTATTTATAAAACAAATCTGTATTTTATCTGATGAAAGCGCACCATAATTTGCCTTGGTTGCCCTTGAAATATATATAATGAAATAAATATGGTTTTCTAAATATAGTTTCCATTTATTAATACATTGTGTATTTACTCCACTAAATTGTTGAGTGCTTTATATCAGTTATAAAAATGTTTAAGCTTGTTGAATCCCAACAAATTAAATATAACCTCTGCATATATATATATATATATATATATATATATATATATATATATATATATATATATATATATATATATATATATATATTCATTAGTTAAGCAAAACAAGACCACAAACTTCACAAGGAAGACATTATTAAAAGATTGTCAACATATTTTAGTTTGATGTAAGTAATGTAGAGAATAATAATAATAATAATAATATTAATAATGATAATGTCCGTTTACAATTGTTTCGCTACTCCATATAATATTTCTGGATCAGATGACTATATATCATAATTGATCTGGTTCAGTTGAAAATAATTAACATATTTAAAAAAACAGAGTGGCTCATCGGAACTCAAAGGAATATAAATTAAAATAATGTTACATAATATAATGTTCCATATATTGGTTACTCTTGAACTGTGTATATATATATATATATATGTGTGTGTGTGTGTGTGAGTGTGTATGTGTGTGTGTGTGTGTGTGTGTGTGTGTGTGTGTGTGTGTGTGTGTGTGTGTGTGTGTGTGTGTAAATGAGGTTGGTGTTAGGAAGGGCATCCAGCTGTAGAAATCAAGCCAGAATCAGTGCCCATATGAACAAGACAAGGTCAGCCGACTGGACACTGCTCACAACAGGACAACCCGTCTAACCCATGCTAGCGAGGAAGAATGGACGTAAAACGGTGATGATGATGATGATGATATATGTACTATTATCATTATATATATATAGAGTAACCAGGGTAAGAACTGGATGGAAGAAGTTCAGGGAGCTACTACAATTGCTAGCTGCAAAAGGCTTTTCCCTCAAAATGAAAGGCAGACTGTATGATGCGTGCATACGAACAGCAATGTTACATGGTAGTGAGACCTGGGTGTTGTGTGTAGAAGACCTGTGTAGATTAGAAAGAAATGAAGCTTTCATGCTCCGATAGATGTGTAATAGTAATATATGCGATAGTAAACCAAGTAATACAGAATGGGGTCATACCAAATGACTGGCGTAGCAGCATCATCGTCAACTGTTACAAGGGCAAAGCAGATGCTCTAGATGGAGAAAACTATAGAGGCATTAAGTTAGTTGACCAGGTCATGAAGGCCACAGAGAGAGTTATTGCACAATTGATTAGGGACCGAATTGATCTAGATGAAATGCAGTTTGGGTTTGTGCCAGGTAAAGGTAACATGACAACTCTCTTCCTTGAATGGCAGATAAAAATAAACTCTTATACTTAGCTTTTGTTGACTTGGAGAAACCCTTTGACAGAGTCCCCTGCTCTGGTGGGCTCTTAGACAACTAGGCGTAGATGACTGGCTTGTGAAAGCTGTACAAGCCATGTATAGAAGAACAGTCAGCAAGGTTAGAATTAACAATGAATATAGTGAAGAATTTAGCATAAAAGTAGGTGTTCACCAAGGCTCTGTCATTAGTCCCCTCCTGTTTTTTATTGCCCTACAGGCTATAACAGAAGAGTTTAAGACTGGCTTCCCTTCGGAACTTCTATATGCAGATGATCTAACTGTCATAGCTGAATCTATGGCAGAACTAGAGAAGAAATTCCAAACATGGACGCATGGCCTAAAATTAAAAGGCCTTAAAGTTACTAGACTAAAGTTCTAGTATGTAGAAAGGAAAATAGGGAAATGGCCTTTCTCAGTGTGTAGGAAAGGAGTAGGTAGAAATTCCATTGTATGTCCCAAATGCATAAAATATGTAGTGGGATCAGAGGCAAGCTATCAAAGAATGTAGGTTCTGTATCTGGCTGATGCTCAGGTGCAGTAAGTAACAAGTGACCACTGGATACTAACTCCTTCAAATGCCGTAACAGATCTATAGAAATAGATGGAAAAAGTTCAGAGAGCTAATACCGCTGTTGGCCACAAAAGGTTTCTCTCTAAAAATGAAAAGCAGATTGTATGATGCTTTTATATGAACAGTAATGTTACATGGCAGTGAGACATGGACATTGTGTGCAGAGGATCTGCACAGATTGGAAAGGAACGAAGCATACATGCTTCGATGGATGTGTAATATACATGAACAGCAAAGCATAAACGAACTAAATGAGAAATTAGGCATAAGAGGGATCAGATGCAGTTTATTAGAGAGGAGATTGCGTTGGTATGATCATGTGATGCATATGAAGGAAGACAGCTCTATAAAAAAGTGCAGGGCTATCAAAATTGATGGAAGTTACGGAGTAGGTAGACACAGAAAACCCTGAGGTGAGGTGATAAAAGCTGACGTTGTACACTTGAACCTCTCTAAGACAATGACACGGGATAGAGATCTTTGGTGCTATGCAGTAATACAGAAGACCCACCTTCCCTTGCACACTGACTTAAACCTACACTCAAGTAGGCACCTCTTAATCCAATATACACCCCCACACCCCTACACTTCCCTCCCACTTCCACCCACACCACCTTTACTCTGTAAAGTTATGTTGGTACCACAAAACATCCAGTCCACTGTAAAGTGGTCCTGTAGGTGTCACAACAAAAAGCATAATCATTTATGCATATGTATGTGTAGATATGTGTGTATGTGTGTGTGTGTGTTTCTGTTATCTGTTTATCTGTTATATATTTACGTGTAGGTGTGTGTGTATGTAATTTACTAAAGCGTAAAGTACGTTACGAACATATCAAACACAACCAGAATTATATGATGATGTTGATGATGATGATGATATAATTTAATCAATATTATAAAAAAAAAGGTCGAAGATTGTCTAGTAAAACTCTGAAAGATGTCAATAACATGCTTGTTTAATTGACAAGGGGATGCTGGAAATCCCCCACTCCACTCCATCCAAAAAAAATTAAACAGATTTAAAACAAAAATATCAAATTTCAAAGCAAAAACGCAAGAAAATAGAACATAAAAAAGAGGTGTAGTGAAGTCAGTGTAGGCTATATAACAACTGCAATGCGACAGTTAAGAGTGCAATATCAGAGAAAAGTGGCAGTGAGAGAAAGAGAGAAGAAAGAGAGAGAGAGAAAGAAACTTGCTGATAAACTGATATATGTTCGTTCGTAGATATGGCTCGTCACAACTGAGAGAATAGATAACCTCTTTAGTTTAAATAATTCAATACTACTCCCTTTCTTCGTTCTTTTTCACGCTCGCACACACATACAAACACACGCACACATAGAACACAATACATGAGGCAGAGTTTATATATATATATATATATATATATATATATATATATATCGCATAAGAAACGGAGAATCAGTGGTGCGACGAATTAAAATTTATTAGACATATTACAAATGGCCTACCGCATACGGGCGCTTTAAGCATCCCACACCAGATATATATATATATATATATATATATATATATATATATATATATATATACAATGATATTAAATAAATGGAAACTATATTTATAAAACCATATTTATTTTATTATATATAATTCAAGGGCAACCAAGATAACATTGATACGCTTTCATCAGATAAAATACAAAGTTTGTTTTATAAATAGAGACATCCCATGAAAATCATACCTTATCGGTTGGAAATTCTACCCAGTGAATTTCCAACCGATAAGGTATGATTATATATATTTTAATGTTCGCTCTACATGGCTGAATACAATAAATGTAATCTGAGTTTTTCGAATATTAATAATAACATTCGATTCGTTTGCAAGTATACAAACAAGCCTCATTTTTACAGCCATGTCAGTAGAGTGAGCCCCTCATTCTTGCTCTTGTGTTGGCATGTAAACAGAACTGCAGACATTTATCGCCATCTATCGCTCGTATACTGGAAACTGACTGGCCAGTCTGCTGATATACAAATCTGGCTGATCAGTGGATCTGCTAATATGCAGATCTGACTGGTCAGCCAGTCTGCTAATATGCAAATCAGGCCGATCAGTCACTGTATATTTTAGAAAATAGCATATATTTTGCTAGCTCTGACAGTTGGCAAGTGAACAGTGAGCTGTACTGATGAAGGGTAATACCCAGAAACATTAGTGTCTGCAGTTCTGTTTACATGCCAACACAAGAGCAAGAATGAGGGACTCATTCTACTGACATGGCTGTAAAAATGAGGCTTGTTTGCATAATTGCAAATGAATCGAATGTTATTATTATTTGAAAAACTTTGCCTTTCATCCTTACGGGGTCGATAAAATAAAGTACCAGTAATGCACTGGGTAATTGCTGGCCTTGTGCCAAAAGTAGAAACAATTATTATTTGAAAAACTCAGATTACATTTATATATATATATATATAAATGTAATCTGAGTTTTTCGAATATTAATGATAACATTCGATTCGTTTGCAATTATATATATATATATATATGTGTGTGTGTGTGTGTGTGTGTGTGTTTGTATGTATGTATGTATGTATGTATGTATGTATGTATGTATGTATGTATGTATGTATGTATGTATGTATGTATGTATGTATATTACTTATCGATAGCTGTTTTGATACGAAACTCTAGCCGCTTGACTCGCTGATATAACTTCACAACTATCTACTAATCTACTAATATATAATTGTTTCTACAAGGCCAGTAATTACCTCAATACATTACTGGTACTTTATTTTATCCACCCCGTAAGGATGAAAGGCAAAGTTAACTTCGGCAGGATTTAGGCTTGTAAACGCACGTAACGCACTAAAGATGACTGAAGAAGGAAGGGATGATGACAAACTGAGGGACACGGGGGGGGGGGGGTGACCAAACTCCAGAAAACGGCGTCTGTGTGTGTATATGTATAGCGAATGGCTACATTCATTGGCTGTTATGATTATGCGAGTGTTTGTGTGTGTGTGTGTGTGTGTGTATATAAGTGTTTTTTTGTAAATATATATTTATATACAATATTTGAGTGAGTGTATATGTGTTTCTGTATGTTTATTTAGAAAGATATAGAGAAAATAGAATTTCAGACACGCGCATCTACACATACATATATATAAACAGACACACTTAGAAAATATAATTATTACATACACACACATCTATGTGATGAATTGGAAGGAAGGGGGCTGTGACAAAGTATAGAAAATAGTGAACAGCGTTCATTACACCTGTGTTACTCATACATATAAATGTATAAATATGCACACACACACATACACACATACTCACACACACAGATACATATACTCACACACATATTATGTGTATGCATGTAATAATTATTTTCTCTAATGAGTCTGTTTATGTATGTTTGTGTAGATGTGTCTTTCAGTAACTACATATCCATAAAGTAACCAGCCTTCTTTCAGTAACTAAAGTCAAAAGCAAATAGAATGATGGATGTCATATCTCAAAATACCTTTAGATAACATTGGGAAGTGTATTAACTTGAATTACCATCCATATTCTATGTTTTGTTAAAAATAATTATTACAATCACACACATCTACATAAACATATACATATACACACTCAGAGAAAATAATTATTATCTGAGTGTATCAAGAATATAAAACGACCGCAGTTGAAAGGTGTATACAAATACACATCTACCTTTAATTTAACAGTTCATACATGTGCCTAATTTATTTATATTAAGAATGTAATTTTGAATAGGGAGTTTTTACAACATCAACCATAAATCATGGCCTGCTTCTTGTGGCTTTAAGTCTTACGAGTTTAGGTTAGTTTTAGTAATAGAGGGCCCAATTGAAAGGAAACATCGAGAGAAAGGCAGAGAAATAGAAGAGCGGAGAAGATACTTAGAAAAGGCTTCTTCGACATATATGCCAAAGCAGCTCCAGCAGTTGATTGCACTCATTTGCCTTTTCAGTAATCCAGTCAATTCTGACATCCTGTTCAAGAAGAAAGTTTGACTGAAGACTTTCTTAGACATCACACTAGAAAAATCTCAGTACAACTGGCTTTACGAGAAATTGAAACAACATTGTCCTTGCAAGGTTTGACATGCCGAGATTTGCATCTTCCGATTGTTGATATGCCTTTGATGAATGCCCCAGAATGTAGAACAAAACCAGGACAAATTACCTCTTTGACAGACAATCAGCATCGTGTGTTTGATCAAATTGTCACAGCCGTTGATGAAGAACACCAATCCAGCAGAATTTTCTTCTTAGATCGTACCTCTACAATACCTTGACATCGCATTCGAGTCGTCAAGGAAAGCGTGTTCTCTCATTTGCTACAAGCATTGCAGCTGATCTATTGCACCAAGAAAGAACTGTACACAGTGGCTTTAAACTATCTTGGAAAATTCTACATCACTAATGAAGATTTCATCACATCGGTCTACCTCTACTGTGACTTCCTTCCACTGACATTCACCCTTCAGTCATCATCCATATGCATCACATATCCGTACCAACACATCCTTCTCTCCTGCACATCACCTTTTAAACCCAGCTTCTCCCTCAGCTCGTCCGAGCTCTGCCTTTCTTTCACACTTACATTGCACATCCAACGAAGCATGGCTACTTCATTTCTCTCTAGTCTACGCATGTCTTCTGCACTCACTACTGCAGCATCGCACACAGGCGTCATACAGTCGTCCTTTCATACGTAGGGAGAAACCTTTTGTTGTTAACAGTAGGAGTAGTTCTCTAAACTTCTTCCATCCTATCCTTATTCTAGCTATTATGCTCCCAGAGCACCCACATCTGCTGCTAATTAAGTCACCTAGATAGTAAAAGCTAACAACCACTTCTAAGGGTTCTTCCTGTGACTTGAAGGGGGTATCACTGACGCTCTTTCCCTCGATTACTTCTGTTCATCTTCTACATCTTTTGTGTAAAAAGGATATACAATTGTGCAGAGCCACTTCCCTGAAGGGCTCAGGGTCCTATTTTCTTTCTTACTCACTAGCACTTTAGTTTTGGCCAAGTTTACCCTCGAACCCCTTGATTCCAAATTCCATTTCCATAGACAGAACATATTTTCTAGTTCTTTTATGGATTTGAATATAAGGACCAAATCACCCGTATA
This sequence comes from Eledone cirrhosa, assembly GCA_964016885.1. NCBI lineage: Eukaryota > Metazoa > Mollusca > Cephalopoda > Octopoda > Eledonidae > Eledone > Eledone cirrhosa. The sequence goes on from OZ024741.1 coordinate 191,665,352, forward strand.
GAGAAATCCACATGGACAGCCAGTTTTAAACTCCTCTGCTATGGCTTTGAGGATTATGATGAACAGCAGTGGGCTAAGAACTGAACCTTGATGAACTCGTACCTGTACTTTGAATTTCTCACTAAACTTACTTCCTACTCTCACTTTACTAATAGCTCCTCTGTACATTGCTTGCACTGCTCTCACAAGACATTCTTCTACGCCTAATTTCTTTAAGGACCACCAGAGGTATTCTGTGAAAGGCCTTCTCTAGATCAACAAAAGCTAAATATAGTGGCTTATTCTTGGCTAGGAACTTCTGTAGTTGCCTCACTAAGAAGAGTGCACCTGTAGTACTTTTCCAGGCATGACACCAAACTGCATCTCATCTAATTTGACTCTTTCTTTAATTAGCTGCTCTATAATTTGATCCATTAGTTTTATTCCTCTATAGTTGCACCTTTCTAGAACATCACCTTTGCTCTTGTAGCAATTTATGATTGTACTGCTATCCCAGTCATTGGGTATGACTCCGTCATGTATTACTTGATTTACTATATGGGTTACTAGTTTACCTTCTACTCCTCCCGATGCTTTTAACTTCTCAGCAACTATCTCTGATGGTCCTTCTTCATTTCTTTGATTGCTTCTTTGATCCTATATCTGTCAACTTCAATAGCTGGTCCTTCTGTTGTGTAAGTTGGGGTATTTTCTCTTCCTCCCATTCATCCTCTACATTTATAAATCTCTCATAGTAACATTACCAGGCCTCTTTCTTTTGGGAATCAGTGGTGCTAAGTGTATCAGCGTCATTTCTAACACCCCCCCCCCCCCCAACAACAACAACATCCTGATTTACACTGATACACTGCCTTGCTTGCAATGTGGAACACTTCACGTCTCAAGACATTGGAAAACTTTATTTTTTCAGCCTCTCTCTGAGCTGTGTATACCTGTTTTCTAGCTTCTCTCTTAGCTACCTGGTATTGGTCTCTGATACCTCAATTTTTCCAGTCTTTTCATTCCCGTCTCTTGGCCATAATGGCTGTACCCACTGTACTGTTCCACCACCAAGTCACTCTCTGTCTGGCTTGTGCTTTACTCCAACCACACGCCTCGACAGTAGTTCGCAAAATGTTGCCACGGAAGAATTTCCAATTGTCCTCTATGTTATATGTACCTAGTTTGTGACCCCTCTCATCTACTGCATCCTATAGGGTCTTTCTAAACCTATATCTAACTGAAAGGTCCTTTTGCTTCCAAACCTTCCGTCTCCATATTTTCCTGCATATCCTTGTTCTGTCTTGTGTTTATTTTCATGTCGCCAATAACTAACATGTTAGGCAGTGCATTCTTCCCCTTAGTGTTTATTACATTCTATTTATCTCATTGTTTTATGAGTAAGTAATCAATTTGATTTGTGTATTCACCTGATTGATATGAGATCAGGTGGCTGGTTTTCAGAAATTTTTGTTGCAGATGGTTAGTTCATTAGTGTCACAGAATTCCAAGAGTCTCAGTACCTCGTCATTCCTTGAGCCATAACCATAGCTGCCATGAACTCCGCTGAATCCATCCTGTTACTGTCCCACATGTCCATTGAAGTTGCCTGCCATGATGATGAGGTCCCGTTTGTCAATACCTGAAGTTGTCTGTAAAAGTTCTTCATAGAACCTGTCCTTTTGTTTTTTACTCCGCCCTGCCTGCGGGGCATAGGTAGATGTGATTGTCACCAGTATATTTTCTACAGTTAATCTAAGCTTGATAATTCTGTCACATACTCTAACTCTATCACCTTATCTATCCATTTCACAGCTAGTAAGATGCCTACACCTCCTACCCCATCATCATTTCCTACCCAGTAGAGTTTATATCTAAGCTGCTTGCCTGTGATTAGTCTCACTGAGGCACCCCTCCTTCTCACTTTTCTTCTCTCTAATAGTTCCACACTTTCACCCGATTTATCTTTCAGGGTGCCAACGTTGAGGGTGGCAATCCTGAGATTTGTACCCTGGCAGTTGCTGTTATTTCCTTGGGTAAATGTTCTATGCACTTGAAAAGAAAAAAGGCTGTGTGATTGTTTGATGACCGCTGAGGGGTTCTCGCACATGGCTACTTTAGCCACCCCATTACTATGCGCAGCATTTACATGACCAGCGTTAGCCATGTATACACAATTATTGGAAATCATATTTGTTCTTGTCATAATTTTGACAGGGTTTTTCTGGCTGGATGCCCTTCCTATCACCAACCACTTTACAGCATGGGCTGGGTGCATTATTCATGCCACCAGTACTAGAGAGGTTGTCTTAACAGACTTAAGAGTCCTCTCCACCCATATCAGTTTTTTGTTTGAGGTATTTACTTTCCTAGATGGGTTGCCTACATTAGGGCTTACGGATTCCACATCTGCCCCATGCAGTCGTTATTTATTGGAGTCACTGCCCTCCTAGACGTGTGCCATCACTAGGGCTTGCGGAGTCCACATCTGTCACGTAGTCTTTTCTAACTTTGATGATATAACAGGGTAGATGAAGAAAGCAACAGGCAGGATGGCTGAGGAAGATGGGGAAAGGGGGTTCAGGGTAATGTCAGCTAAAACAGCTAATCGGAAGATTGTGGATAGGAAGCGCCTGCAGACTTTTTCGACCCTGATATATGTGAGGTAAAGCGAAGTTAGTAAGTGTTGTTAGAGATGAAATAACACGGCAAAATAAGTGGTTTCGTTTAAATATAAAATTTACTTAACTTCAGTGAATAAAAGAACAAAGAATATGATTACTACAAATCACAAAGGTTGGCAATGGTTTTGTTATTTTTCGTTCTGCTGAAATAGAGAGTGGCAAACTACCGTTCGTTAGTAGTATCAGCAAGGTAGTAGTCAAAAGCCCAGTGACAAGGGAAGGTGACGTTTTCTTTTGGTGATAGAAAATTCTCTCTGTCTCAGGATTCCAGGACTATTTATATTGACCTATGGCCTCTCGCTTTCTTCTCCTTCCCAGCATTCGGATTCTTTATGTGTTTTCCTCTAAGTGGAGTTGAAGGTCGATTTTTATTGGCCATGTCAGTGAGAGGAACCGCGGGAACATTTCTTTCACTATATTTGTTCCCTGCCCAGATCGAAACGGGAGTAATGATCGATAATTGAAAAGTTAGCGAAAGAGAGAACCAATGACCTCATACCAAAAACTGTCACATTTTTTCTAGAAAGAGAAGAAAAAAAACGTAAAAATGATAAAATGAAATGAAAATGAACAAATTATAGATGAGATGAGGAATGTTACTTGACGTATTGGCAATAGGAAGATGGCCAGTACACACGTCGGCCGGATCTAGTGCTTGTTGTTGGCATAGAGTTCGGATTGCCGGTGAATGGGAGCTCTGGTGTTGGGTTAACTTGGTCTGATGATTGGGGTTCATCCAAATCCACATGAGCTTTTTTTAGCTGGTCAACATTGACAGCATCCCTCCTTCCATTAATGTCCAAAATGAAACGCTTGGTTGTCGTTTTGAGTACTTGGTAGGGCCCCGAGTATGGTGGGGGCAAAGGAACTCTGATAGTGTCCTTTCTGACAAAAAACGTGTGCCAATTGCTGTATGTCAGATGGAACTTGAGTAGTGATGCTTTGAGGGCGAGGGGCAACGGATGGCAGGTTTTCCATGTAGGTCCGCTGGCGATAGATATAATTCATAAGATCCACAGGGTGTTGAGACTCAGGGGCAATCATTTGTCCGGGTAATACCAATGTCGTGCCATAAACCAGCTCAGTTGGCGTAAAACAAAGTCCTTCTTTTATGGTGGAGTAAATTCAAAGAAGGATAAGGGGTAAGATCTCCAACCAGTTGCGGTTGTTGACATAGGCTCTGAGAGCCGATTTTAATTGCCGATGGAAATGTTCCACTATACTGTTAGCTGCAGGGTGATAAGCTGTTGTACATGTTCGGCTACAACCTAGGAGAAGTGTCAATTCTTTAAAAAGGTTTGATTTGAACTAGCTACCTCTCTACCTTGCGGTGATAAAAGGTGTGCCATAATGCGAAATCCAATGCTGTACTAGCACCTTGGCAATCATTTTAGCTGTGGTGTCGGAAAGAGAAATAGCCTCAGGCCACCAGGAGAAACTGTCCACACAGTCAAAAGGTCAAAAGGTGAGTGCAACCCTAAGAAGGAGGCAGTGGTCCGACGGTGTCGATGTGTACGTGTTGGAAATGTGCATCTGGTGTTGCGAAGGTTCCCAGAGGAGTTCTGACATGATGGTGAATTTTTGCCTTCTGACACTGGACGCAATGTCTGGTCCATTCCCTGACATCCTTGTTCACACCATCCCATACAAACTGGGCTCTTATTAACTTCAGGGTATAGTTGGCACCAGGATGCGATAGGTTGTGTAGCACAGAAAAAACCCAAATGTTGATGCCGTAGCGGTACATAAGGGCGCACATGACCCGTACACACATCACACCAAATACCACCAGAAGAAAAAGGTAGAGGGAGGAGTTTGAAAGACAAGGGAGAAGAAGATGAAGAATTTCGGAGTTTGAGGAGCTCCCAATATGTCTGTTGAGCTGCAGCAATGTCTCGAAGGCTGATGGAAAAAGAGGTGTGCAGTGCACCTAAGTGTGGGCAAGAAAGGGCGTCGGATGCAGAGATGTTTGAACCTTTAATGCGGTGAATATCAGTAGTATGCTGGGATATAAAATCCAGTTGGCGCACTTCTCTAGGCGAGTTGGGTTAGGCTTGAAATATAAAGCATACGTGAGAGGTTTATGGTCCGTGTAAATTAGAAAACACAGAACCTTGTAACATATGTCAGAAATGTTTCACATTGCCCAAAGTTCCCGACTGAATGTACTGTACTTTGTTTCGGCTGGTTTGAGTCATCTAGAGAAGAAAGAAATTGGCTGCCATGCATCGTCTACGCATTGTTGGAGGACGCCACCAACCCCGACATCCGATGCATCGACGAACAAACAAAGTGGTGCATCAGGTTTGGGATGAACCAATATTGTGGCCTCTGCTAAGGCCCGTTTGACTCTAAGAAAAGTATCCGCTTATGCATCATCGAAAATGATAAGCTGGTTCTTCCATTTGCACTGCCGGAGGATGTCTGTTAGGGGCTGGAGAAATTCTGCACAGCGAGGAATGAACCGGCGCTAAAAGTTTATGAGGCCAAGGTACTCACATACTTTCCTCGGGGACGTAGGAGTGGGAAAATCTAAAATAGACTTAACTTTGTCGTGAAGGGGGCGGATTCCTTGTTCGTCGATGTGGTGTCCAAGAAAATCAAGGGAAGAAACACCGAAAAGGCATTTGCTGGGGTTGATGATTTCACCAAAAAGCGAAAAACGCTCAAAGTGCAGTTGTAGGTGCCTTTCATGTCCCTCATAGGATGTGCTGGCTACCAGCATATCATAAATATACGCGTAGACGAAGGGTAAACCACGTACTACTGTGTTGATGAAACGCTAGAAGGTCGATGCAGCAATGCGTAAACCGAATGGCATTCTAAGAAACTTGAAGAGGCCGAAAAGAGTTGTAATGGCCATTTTCAGAATGTCATCCAGTTCAACAGGAATCTGGTTGTACACCCGCACGAGGTCGATTTTCGAAAAGAGCCTAGCTCCATGTAGGGTAGCAGAAAAATCCTATATGTGAGGTACCAGGTACCTATCAGGTTTGGTGCGTGTGTTAAGAAACCGATAGTTGCCACATGGTCGCCAGTCACCAACTGCTACTGGATGGATGAACAATGCCCAGTTCTAGCTTATGATCAAACTCTGCTTTAGCGATCTTAGCGCGGTCACGAGCGAATCGCCGTGGTTTAGAAGAAATGTTTTTGTTCTTTTTTCGTTATGATGAAATAGAGAGTGGCTAGCTATCATTCGTTAGTAGCATCAGCAAGGTAGCAGTCAAAAGTCCAGTGACAAGAGTAGGTGATGTCTTATTTTGGTGATAGAAAATTCTCTCTGTCCCCTGATTTCAGGACAGATTATTTATATTGACCTATGGCTTCTCGCTATCTTCTCCTTCCTTGGCACTGTTAAACCTAGCATCTGGAGAATTTATGTATTTTCCTCTAAGTGGGGTCAAAGGTCGATTTTTATCGGTCATGTCAGTGAGAGGAACCGCGGGAACATTGCTTTTGCTACGTATATATATATATATGTATAAGTTGACAACACTAGCATGGGTTTCACGGCTAGTACCGGTTGCATCTCAGCATACTCAATAGGTAATGTTATGTAAAATCCCTGAGTAGACACATAGTTATTCGCTTCAATATAACACACGTAAATGGGTACCTTCAATCTATACCCGTACTCGAGTTTCGGCCACATTTAATGCAGCAATAGAGTGCGCAGCATCCACTGTCTGCATATATTATGCAATAATGCACAATCGGCGCATGTGGCTTCAACAGCGGGTTTCGCCTAATTAATGCACAATCGGTGCATGTGGCTTCATCAGCGGATTTCGCCTAATCAATAACCAATCGATCGACAGAATTCGATTCCAGTCCGTGTCGGCTATGAGAGTGAATGTGACGGTCAACATAGTAAATCATTAGCAACTGAAATCCCTACGCGTCATCACAATGCCGTCAACCAATTGGCTATTGGTTCAGAAATTTACGTGACAGTAGGAGACAAAATTCAAATAGTTCCGCTCCCGCCATAATCGGTTTACCCTTTTTCAACCTCAAAATATGTGGGGGAAATCCGGGTATTTGAAATGAATTCAGATACTCAGTCGGAACATCCATATTGTTCTGCTGATTAGGCTCCATTGCATCCGCACTGACGGTCAACCATTCCTCTCCATGAAACATTCCGGCCTCTTGGGAATTTATTTCATCGACCGTTGCATTCGTATGAGTTAGAATAACGCGTTCCGATATCCAGGAGATATTCTGCCAAAAAGCATTCAAATTAGGGAACACCCAGTCAATCAATTCTTGGCAGTCCAGTGGCATGACCAAATGGTCTGGGATTCTTACAGTCTGATTATCACCAACGTGTGGCAATTCATCGTTTCCCAACTGCATCAACCATCGGCCGTATGTCTCAGCCTCTTCGTTTTGCCCGGACATACGAAGTCGCATATTATCATGTAATCGCAAAACTCTGAAATGACGCCACAACGGGGACTTTTTCAGACATGCATCGACAATTTGCGCTCTTTGAGCATTCCTAACAATTGGTAACACCTGTCTGAAATAGCCACCAAGAACGATAGTCTTACCACCGAATGGCAGGTCACTACCGCAGATATCTCTCAAAGTTCTGTCCAATGCCTCCATCAAATATATGTGTGCCATTGGAGCCTCGTCCCAAATAATCAGAGACATATTGCGTATAAGACCCGCGAGTTCACTTTTTCCTGTAATGTTACAGACACTCAACTCATCCGTAGCCAATGGAGCCTTGAAGCATCAGTGGTAGGTCCTTCCACCACTCAGCAAAGTGGCGATCCAACTGGTGGCCACAGGATGAGCAATCTTCCTCTGAGCCCTGACTGCCGATAACATAGTGTTGAAACAGAATGTCTTTCCGGTGCCTCCTGGAGCATCTATGACAGCACAAAGTTGCTCATTAGTGGAAATCGAATGGAGAACGCCATCGACCAATTCTCTTTGAGATTGGGTCAACATTGGCATACGTTCATCCACAATACATTGCTGTTACAGTGGATGAAACTGTAATAGTTCCCTCCTATCGAGTGGCAACCGTCTAAGCTGCAATCTCATGTTCAATGCTAAGACACGTTGCCGCATTTCTTCATCAGGAATTGGCAAATTGAAATCTCTTAAACATTTGAAATGAACTTCAAGCAGTTGCTCAATATTGAGCAAAACAATAGCTTTCATCAAATTTTCAAACCCGTCCAATAGTCATGAATCTCAACTTTTGTTTTCTATCATTCCATTTCTTTCCCTTCTTATCCCACGTATAGTGCGAAAGGAAATCGCAGTAGAGTTGCCTTTGATCCGGGTTGAAAGCATGTTCCCTATTATGCTTGAACCACTCAGTGAAGGAGGTAGTGCGTTAACAATTCTTTCGACACCTCTTCTAGTGTCCTGAAAACAGACCATTTTCCTATTCTCTAAGTTAACCGTCAGTTTCTGAACGCTGGGTTTGCGTTCATTGGGATAAAAATCGAACAATCTCCAGCAAGCTTCGCTAGATTCAATCGAGCGAACTTCCTGCAACCTGCCAACTTCATCTCCTTGGTTTGCTTCCTCATTCCTGACATTGATCATTGCCCGATCATGACCTTTGTAAACATATTTGAATAGATATTTGCAAGCTTTCACTGAGCTACACATTTCCACATTAATATGACAACGATATTTCATAATCAAATATGGATTGTATGGCACAACCCATTGATTTGTAACCTGTCGACCTTTTACATTTTCGACCAAACCGCCATCTGCAGGCGACCGTCTTCTGTATGAGGGATGAGCATCCCCATCGTTCCAGGAAGTGTTCGTGACAAAAGATTTCGGAAAGTGCTTACTGCATTGGCCATTTTTCGTGCAAGGCGCTTTCCGATTTGCCACTCCGCATTGGTTGTGCACCATTGACTTTGCCACCAAATTGCGTAGTGCCTCATTCTCCGGCAGTTCAGCACACACAATGCTGTCGACATCCTCAGCACATCTCAATTTGCAATCTCTATGTAAAATGATCAGCAAATGTGCATGTGGCAATCCTCTTTTTTGGGAATTCAATTACGTATGTAAAAGCAACTATACTTCCAAAGATTCCCTCTTTTTCCACATCATCCATGATCTTTTTCAGATATCCTTTGAATACTCTTGCCACAATATCAGGACGGTCCTTTGGCTGTTGTCCTGGAAAAAGTGCATCCTTAATATCAGTCCATTCAGGATTGCATGTAACTGTTATAAACAAATCTGGCTTTCCAAACTTTCTGACAATAGCCATTGCATCCTGATAGCGAATGTTCATATATCTCGGGCCGCCGATGAACGACGATGGCAAAATGATGCGTCGACCAATTTGCTTGTAAATGGCATAATCGGCTGTTATCGCATCCTGTATATTATTATACAATTCAGCTCTGAAATGTTTCTGATGTGTAGCTATATAATTTAGCCTTTGATATTCGGTCTCTGCGAATGCCATACAACAGTATTCCTGGAACAATCTGCTGGCTTGAAATAGCGCATTTCTCTGTTGATTCCTCTCGTTCAAATGGAACGCGTAAAAGTCGCGAATCGAATTATTGTGTCTATTACCACCTCCCTGTTGATGCTGATTCTCATGATCATCTAAATCACAGGTTCTCAACCCATTTAGGCCAAACGCCCCCTTTTGTCCCTCAAAATCACGACCCCCCCCCCTATTTTTTCCATTTTTCAATATACTACTGATTTTTATATCAGTAGATTACTAAAAAATTGATTAACAATATTCCAAAGATGTGTGTATTATCTGATTATGTGTTGTATGTGGTCCTAGATGTGTGTGCTACTCGCTTCTGTTTTTTCTTTTCTTTTTTTTTTATTTGTAATATTATTTATACAATAGGGAATAAAATAGATCTATATAGTGTTAACTCGTTGCGGTTGAGTCACTAATTTCAGACATGAAATACATTGTTATCGGTGAAGGAAAAATAAGATTCTAACTGGCTGCGCTCAAAGTGTCTTTGACCCAGTTGACTGTGGGTTTTTCCATTTTTAGGATCTCAATTACCGGTTAACGTCTCAATTACCGGACATGCCTGCACACCTGCTCACAGCGGCGGTCAGACTATAGTTATGCTGTCTGCAAGCTCATTCAAATACATTCACACTGGCTGTCTCAAAGACATACAAATATGGCTTATAAAACTTACCAAAATAAAGAGCCTTCCAGCACCTCCCTAACCCAGCTCCAAACGCCCCCCCCCCCTAACGTGACCTTGCTCCCAAACGCCCCTCTGGAGTCCCGAAACGCCCCCCGGGGGTGAATATGCTCCCCGTTGAGAATCTTTGATCTAAATGAACAGACATGTTCCATCCATTTTCACCTTTTGGGAATAAAAAAAGCATAATGCAATGGATCGTATACTCTATTTGACTCATTAATAATCTTGAGACCACCATCTCTGCGATTGAGGACGATATCTCTCGATCCAGGCTTATCGTCCATCAACACAGCAACTTCACAAAATCCTTCAGGAGCATTATATCGCCGTTCGTGTTGATTCCTTGGCACTGCGTCAGCCTTAATCATCAATGCTAGCTGCTGAACATTTTGCAGTTCAGCCACCAACATGAAATCCATAACATCAGGATTACACTGTCTAAGCCATGATTGCAAATCACGGATCAAATCACTTAACCTTTGCCGTTCAAGTTCAGTTATATTTCCCGGCAACTTCATCCAACCGATCCTGATATCCTCCTCCGATTCACTATAATCTGGATCGTTAACGTAAATTTGAGCGAATCGAGGCCTCTCTCCTGGGATAACTTCTAAATTACCGATACAATGATACAAACGGCCTTGAATGACTACATTCGGTTGCCATGCTCCACTCTCAAACATCTCACTAACTCTCTGCGATGCTAAAGCTAATGAATTGTTAATTTGCCGCGAATATTTGCGTAGTAATCTACCTCAGTCTCCTTGATCACCCCACATACTTAGTATTTTAAACTCCGTGGTCCACGTCTTTTCGTGCCTCCAAAGCAAATGCTCCACAATGTGGACACTCTGCTCGTCCACCAATCTGAAAATTACATGGTTGCCATGATCCATTTTTAATATCATCCGTTCGCCCTCTAGCCTCTTTACTGGAATGAGGAGCACTTTGGCGACACATTCTCTGAACTTCTGTATTGCGCTAGCGTTGTTCAGCCAGCTCCTCTTCATCCATCGCAGCACGCCGTTGCTGCTGAATTCCGGCCATCTGCTGATGATGCTCAGCCAGTTCGTCTTCAACCATCGCAGCACGCCGTCGCTGCTTGGCTCCAGTGTTTCGTTGGCCTTGTTCAGCCAGCTCCTCTTCATTCACGGCGGCACGTCTTCGCCTCTGAAGTTCGGCGTTCCGATGGCGCTGTTCGGCCCGTTTTTCTTCATTGCTGGCTGCACGCCGTCGCCGCTGTAGTTCACTGTTTGATAAAGTCGAATTGCTTTTATTATCAGTATTCATTTCGAGCATTTGTCAAAAAATGACACAATAATAAATATAAAAGATGTCCGTCAATGTAAAGAAAGGTCCTTATTTACTCCCTTCACAACTCTGTGTATGTTAGACTGACAGACAGGCACACAGACAGATAAACTGCGTGGCGATTGTGGGACGCCACACACATACACGCATGGAAACGCGCACACGCACGCACGCACACATAAACATACGCGCACGTACATACACACGCACACATGTTAATAGTTATTGAACACAGCGTTCACACTCTCCCCTCTCACTCCCTCATTGGCATTATGCATATTAATTTCAGTTTGGCGTCGTTGAGGTGGGCGGAGTCGTTTGAAACCTATGAACCAATGGTAATCGAGAATTATGACACACGGAATACTGACATTGCTGAAATTAATATATAGATATGTGTGTAGGCGTTCTTTAACTTTTCCTCTCCCTAAAGTTAACGATATATATATTACAAACAAACATATATATATGTCTCTAACTTAAGAACGGTGATTCACACACACACACATGTCCCTAATTTAAGAACGCCGACACACATTCACACACATGCAGGCATACACTCATAGTGCCATTACGACTTTTGTGAAAGAGAGAGAGAAAGAGAAATAACGTTAAGGAAGCGGGGGTTAAGAAGTGTGTAAAAAATGAATAATGAACGCTGCTATCATTTTTTCTTTTCTTTTTTTCTCTCTCCTAATCCTCCTCTCTCTCTTTCTTTGGTTCTCTTTCTCTCTCTCTCAACCCCCTTTCTCGTTCATCCCCTCTCTCTATTTCTCTCTCATCTCCTCCCTCTCTTTCGCTCTCATTCCCTCTCTCTCTCTTTCTCTCTCATTCCCTCTCTCTCTTTCTCTCTCATTCCCTCTCTCTCTTTCTCTCTCATTCCCTCTCTCTCTCATTTCCTCTCTCTCTTTCTCTCTCATTCCCGCTCTCTCTTTCTCTCTCATTCCCTTTCTCTCTTTCTCTCTCATTTCCTCTCTCTCTTTCTCTCTCATTCCCTTTCTCTCTTTCTCTCTCATTTCCTCTCTCTCTTTCTCTCTCATTCCCTTTCTCTCTTTCTCTCTCATTTCCTCTCTCTCTTTCTCTCTCATTCCCTTTCTCTCTTTCTCTCTCATTTCCTCTCTCTCTTTCTCTCTCATTCCCTTTCTCTCTTTCTCTCTCATTTCCTCTCTCTCTTTCTCTCTCATTCCCTTTCTCTCTTTCTCTCTCATTTCCTCTCTCTCTTTCTCTCTCATTCCCTTTCTCTCTTTCTCTCTCATTCCCTCTCTCTCTATTTCTCATCTCCTCCCTCTCTTTCGCTCTCATTTCCTCTCTCTTTATAGTATAGAGAACAAAAAAAAAATGGATGATTTCTCTCGCTATTCATAAAAAAATAAGATAAATTGAATTTAAATGAATTCCTTGCTTTGCAAAGTAAAACTATTTTTACCATTACCTGTGTCTAGTGAATATGCATATGTAATCTTGAGGCTGCTAGTTTTAGGAGGGGACACACAGAATCGAAAACTTGCACTTACATATATACTAGCCCCGCAGTGCCATACTGCGGCTCCCTAGTTTCAAAGTGCCATATTGTCCCACACTATCTACCCATTGCTATACTGTGACATCCTAGTTCCATATTTCCATATTGTGTCACACAAACTTTCCAGTACCACAGTGTGCCACCCTAGCTCTGCAGTGCCATAGTGCGGCACCTTAGCTTCAAAATGCCATATTTTTCCAAACTATCTTTCCATTGCCATGGGTGTCACCCGAGCTCCATATTTCCAAACTTTGTCACTGAAGCTCCGCTGTTCCATAGTGTGCCACACCATTGCCATACTGCAACATCCTAGTTCCATTTTTCCATAAGGTGTCACTCAAGCTTCCCAGTGCCATAATGTGCCACCCTAGCACCAGAGTACCATAGTGTGACACCGTAGCTTTGACGTGCTGTATTTTGTCACCCTATCTATCAGTGCCATACTGCTTCACCCTAGCCACCCTAACTCTGCAGTGCCATAGTGCGGCACCTTATCTCCCATTGCCACATTTTACCATCCTATGTTCCCAGTGCCATACTGTCCCTTAACAGAATCTTAAGACGATGATGATGATTATGATGATGATGTTGTGGATGATGACAAAGATGATGCTGATGATGGTGATGATGATGATGATGATGATGATGATGACGATGATGATGGTGAAAATGCTGACAATGATAATGACAATGATGATGATGACGATGATGATAATCATTTACTCACCAGTTCATTCTCCTTTGAAGACACATACACTCACGGAGAGCATAGTTTTTACACCATCTCCTTCCTCCCTTTTACACACACATACATTCACATACACATACACACACACACACACACACACACACACACACACATATATACTCAGACAGAGCTTTGTGCAAAAGTTGAAATGCTGTTCGATATTTTTTCGCTGTAGAATTTTCACCATCCTCCACGCTAACATGGGTTAGACGGTTTTGTTCCATTTGATGTGGGAATGGTCGGGAAACTGTATCTCGCTTGTACGGAAGTGTCTGTGGCAGTGTAGGTAGTACAGTGAAATACTGGTGTTGGTACCAAAGGATGCACTCTTTGCACAGGCAGAGAGTATATAATAGAAAAAATGAGGAAGTTTCATTTACATATGAAAATATTTATTGTGTATTGACCTGTTATGTGTGTTTCACAGAGGATTGGCTCAAAATATATCTTTTGTCGCATCACCAGTCTGAGGAGCAGATTGACGTTGGATTCAGGTCCATAATTCCTATGGGTCACCTTGAGCCAATCCTCTGCGAAACGCATGTAACAGGTCTATACGCAATGAATATTTTTCATATGTAAACGAAACTTCCTCACTTTTTTCTATTATATCATCATTCATCATCATCATCATCATCTTCATCATTTTACGTCCGCTCTTCCCTGATTGCAAGGGTGAGACGGGTTTTATTCAGCTCAGCATCTCTCCACTCGTCACGGTCCTTCGTCATCTCCACCGTGAGCTTCAATGATCTGAGGTCTGTTCTCACCACCTCCGCCCATGTTTTTCGTGGTCTACCTCTACCACGTCTTCCTTCAACTGGCATTTCCTGGCACTTCTTCACCCATCGGTCATCCTCCATGCGCATCACATGTCCATACCACCTCAATCTCCTCTCCCATACACTACATTCTATCCCTCTCAGACACAGTTTCTCTCTCAACACATTTATGCTGCGTCGCACATTTACACTGCACATCCAACAGAGCATACTTGCCTCATTTCTCTCCAGCCGTCGCATATCCTCTGCAGTTGCTGCCCATGTCTCACTACCATGCAGCATCGCGCTCCTCACACAGGCTTCATACAACCGGCCTTTCGTACGCAGGGAGAAACCCTTCTTCATCAGCAGAGGAAGCAGCTCCCTAAACTTCTTCCAACCCGTCCTTATTCTAGATACTATGGCCTTGGAACACCCTCCTCCCATGCTAATCTGATCTCCTAGGTACTGGAAGCTATCCACCACTTCTATAGCGCCTTCCTGCATTTGAAAAATGTGTCTATCAATGCGACTTCTACTGTCTAATTTCCCTGTACATCTACATCTTCCTACCTGTTAATTTGCCTGCTATCCCACTACATCTCTTGTGTACCCAGGATCTGCATTGTGTGCATTTTATAGAATTTATGCCAGTTCCTTTTCTGCATATCGAACATGGCCATTTTCCTGACAGAATCTGAGTTTTGTCCTCTTTTCTACTCATCAACACTTTTGTCTTAGCTAGGTTCACTCTCAGTCCTCTTGATTCCAACTGCTATTTCCATAGCCAGAATTTATCTCTAGCTCCTCTACTGATTCTGCTATAAGAACCAGATCGTCAGCATAGAGAAGTTCCCATGGACAGCCAGTCTTAAATTCCTCTGTTATGGCTTGGAGGACTATAATGAACAAGAGTGGGCTGAGGACCGAACCTTGATGTACTCCTACTTGTATCTGGAATTCCTCACTAAACTCCATTCCTACACTGACTTTACTGAGAGTACCTCTGTACAAAGTTTGCACTGTCCTCACAAGCCATTCCTCAACACCTAGCTTCCTTAGGGACCACCAGATGACAGATCGGGGTACCCTATCAAAAGCCTTCTCTAGGTCAACAAAGGCTAAGTATAGTGGCTTATTTTTCTCTAAGAACCTCTCTTGCAATTGTCTTACCAAGAAGATGGCATCTGTTGTACTCTTCCCAGGCACAAAACCAAACTGCATCTCATCTAGTTTGACCCTTTCTCTAATTAGTTGTGCTAATATCCTTTCTGCGACTTTCATAACCTGATCCATCAGTTTTATACCCCTATAATTGCTCCTCTCCAGAGCATCACCTTTACCTACTTTAGCAACTATCCCCGATGGTCCAGCAGACTTACCATTTTTCATTTCCTTAATCGCCTCTTGGACCCTATATTCGTCAATCTCAATAGCTGCTCCCTCTGTCGGATCTACTGAGGGTAATTTCTCTCTCTCCCATTCGTTCTCCACATTCATCAGTCTCTCATAATGACATTTCCAGGCCTCATTTTTCTGATCATTCGTGACACTAAGTACACCGGCATCATCCCGGACACATTATCTCCAACAACATCCTCATTTGCATTGACACACTGCCTTGCAATGTGGAACACCGCATGCCTCTGATCTTCCCGTCGCAGCACATTGGCAAACCTCCTACTCTCCGCCTCCCTGCGTGCTAAGTACACCTGACGTCTAGCTTCTCTCTTAGTGGCTGTATATTCTTCCCTACTCCCACCTTTTTTACAAACCTTCCATGCTAGTATTTTGTCTCTAATGGCCTTATCTACTGTGCTGTTCCACCACCAGGTCACTCTCTGTCTGGTTGGAGCTCTGCTCCAGCCACAAGTTTCATCAGTAGCCTGCAGCAAGTTGTCACGTAAGAAATTCCAGTTATTATCTATGTCATACATCTCTAAATCGTCTTCTTTTTCGTCATATACATCTTGAAGGGCTTTCCTAAATTTGTATTTTAGTGAAAGGTCTTTTAGCTTCCAGATCTTTCTTCTCCACACCTTCCTGTATGTCTCATTCCATCTCTTGCTTACTGAGATATCACTAACGACTAACCTATGCTGTGGGGTACATTCTTCCCCAGGGTATGCCTTGGTATTAGACACTATCTGCCTGTCCCACTGCCTAACTAGTAAGAAATCAATCTGGCTTATGTGCTCATCAGATTTGTAGGTTATTAGGTGATTGGCAGGTTTCTGGAAGTCTGTGTTGCAAATAGTCAATGTACCTGCATCACAAAATTCAAGAAGTCTCACTCCTTCTTCATTTCTTGAGCCGTAACCATGCCCACCATGTACCCCAGTGTAACCATCCTGGAGCTGTCCAACATGACCATTGAAGTCTCCTGCTAGCATAACGATGTCTCCGTCCTCTGTCATTGCGGTTGTTTGTAAAAGTTGCTCGTAAAAGCAGTCTTTCTCATCTTTGCCTAGGCCTGCTTGGGGAGCATAGGCAGAGATGATTGTCAGTTATATATATATATATATATATTAGAAAGTGAACAACACAAAATATAACTACTCCATTACCAAAGGTTTCTGGATCCCAGACAAAACATATGTAATATGTAATTATATATGTTTATTATGCAATACTGATTCTTTGTTCCCTATTTATCATTATATACACCCAGTCCACACTGTAAAGTGGTCATGTAGGAGACATGCTAAAAAGACTCCCAGTCCACTATGTAAATGTGGTTGGTGTTAGGAAGGGCATCCAGCCATCGAAAACCTGCAAGAAACAGTTCTGAATAAGCAAGACACGATCTCCCCACCAATCTTGTTTCAAGTGGGACAAAACCATCCAACCCATGCTGGCATGGAAGATGGACATTATGATGATGATGATATATATATATATAAAATTAGAATTGGTGCTCTGAAGTAGCGATATATATATGAATGTATATATAGTGTATTTTGTAATACACTGTATGCTTAATTAAAAGCATGTTCAAGACCTTACGCTATTGTTTTAAAGTAGTGACTATGTCACTTCTTTTTTCAGCAAACAAAGTTTAGCTCCCTTTGTTTGCTGAAAAAAGAAGTAAGTGACATAGTAACTACTTTAAAACAATAGCGTAAGGTCTTGAACATGCTTTTAATTAAGCATACAGTGTATTGCAAAATACACTATATATACATTCATATATATATATATATATATCATCATCATCATCATAATCATCATCATCAACATGATGCTGACTACCTCCCAAATAACCGACAGTGACTACGTAATTATTGCTGGCGACTTAAATGGTCACATTGGACAACATTGTGACGGCTATGATGGAATCCATGGAGGCTATGGTTTTGGTACTAGAAATGAGGAAGGCTCCAGAATCCTGGAATTCTGTGACGCAAATAACCTAACTATCTGTAACACTAACTTCAAAAAACGAGACAATCACTTGATCACCTATAGCTCAGGGGAACACGCCAGTCAGATAGATTATATCCTTACCAGAAGACGTGATAGAGTGTCTGTTGTAAACACTAAATCCCTCCCCCATGAAGAATGCACCTCCCAACATAGACTCATAGTCAGCGACCTCATAGTCAGGACAAGACGTACTCGACAACAGAGGAGGACTATCCTCAGGATAAAAATATGGAAGCTAAAGGACCCCACAGCCAGTAATAAATTTAAAAGCATATTACTTGATGCTTTCGACAGTAAGGAAGAGCAATTAGAGTCGTACAATATAGAGGAACAGTGGGAGTTCCTGAAAGCTAACCTGTTGAAGGCGCAGATGAAGTTTGTGGCTGGAGCAGGCCTATAGGCAGGAGGAGAGTAACGTGGTGGTGGAATAGTAAGGTGGAGGAGTCAATTAAGGCCAAAAAGCAGGCTTGGAAAGTATGGCAGGATGGGGGAAGTAGAGAAGACTATCAAGTGGCCAGGAGGGAAGCTAGGAGGCAAGTGTACTTCGCAAGAAGGGAAGCAGAGAAAAGAAAGTTCAAGCATGTTCTACAACGCGAGGACCAAAAACGTGAGGTGTTCAGGATTGCTAGGCAATGTGTCAAGGAAAACCGTGATATTGTCGGGGAGAAGTGTGTCCTTAATGATGATGGTGTACTTGCTATCACTGATGCTGATAAGAAGGTAGCTTGGAAGTGTTACTACGAAAGGCTACTAAATGAGGAGAATAAATGGGAGAAAGCCAGTCTCCCCC
Source organism: Eledone cirrhosa (assembly GCA_964016885.1). NCBI lineage: Eukaryota > Metazoa > Mollusca > Cephalopoda > Octopoda > Eledonidae > Eledone > Eledone cirrhosa. The sequence goes on from OZ024741.1 coordinate 191,683,769, forward strand.
ACATCGATCCAATAGAGGGACCAGCAGTGCGAGTTGAAGGTAGTATAATAAGTAAGGCAATCAAAGATATGAAGACGGGTAAGGTGGCCAGGCCTTCGGAAATAGTTGCTGAAATGCTGGAAGCATCTGGAATGGTGGGACACACTATGGTCACCCGGATAGTAAACCAAGTCATACAGATTGGGGCCGTTCCGAAGGACTGGCGTAGCAGCATCATCATTAACTGCTACAAGGGTAAAGGAGATGCTCTTGATAGCGGTAACTATAGAGGCATTAAATTAATTGACCAGGTCATGAATGTCACAGAAAAAGTAATAGCGCAACTAATCAGAGAACGAATTGATCTAGATGAAATGCAGTTTGGGTTTGTGTCAGGTAAAAGTACCACAGACGCTCTTTTCCTTGTACGACAACTACAAGAGAAGTACCTAGCTAAAAGTAAACCCTTATACTTAGCTTTTGTTGACTTGGAGAAAGCCTTTGACAGAATCCCCCGCTCCATTATCTGGTGGGCGCTTAGAAAACTAGGTGTTGATGAATGGCTTGTGAGAGCTATACAAGCCATGTATAAAAAAACAGTCAGCAAGGTTAGAATTAACAACGAATATAGTGAAGAGTTTAGCGTAAAAGTTGGTGTTCATCAGGGCTCCGTTCTTAGCCCCCTACTATTTATTATTGCCCTTCAGGCTATAACAGAGGAGTTCAAGACTGGCTGCGCATGGGAACTTCTATATGCAGATGATCTAATGCTCATAGCTGAATCAATGGCTGAACTAGAGAAGAAATTCCAAACATGGAAGCATGGCCTAGAATCAAAAGGCCTTAAAGTTAACTTGTCTAAGACTAAAGTTCTAGTTTGTAGGAAGGAAAATAGGGCACCGGTTCCATCTGGGAAATGGCCATGCTCAGTGTGTAGGAAAGGAGTAGGCAGAAACCCCATTTTATGTCCCAAATGCAAAGTATGGGTGCATAAAAGATGTAGTGGGATCACAGGTAAGCTAACTAAGAATATAGATTTTATATGTGGCTGGTGCTCTGGTGCAATAAGTAGCAGCAAGTGCCCACAAAATACTAGCTCATTCCATTGCACAGATGGTTCTATAGAAATAGTGGACACCTTCCGTTACCTGGGTGACAAAATCAGCAGTGGGGGAGGGTGCTCTGAAAGTACAGTAGCTAGAGTCAGAACGGGATGGAAAAAGTTCAGAGAGCTTATACCACTATTGGCCGCTAAAGGGTTCTCTCTAAAAATGAAAGGCAGGCTGTATGATGCCTGCATACGAACAACAATGTTACATGGCAGTGAGACTTGGGCATTGTGTGCAGAGGATATACGCAGACTGGAGAGAAACGAAGCTTGCATGCTCCGCTGGATGTGTAATAGTAATATACGTGAACGGCAAAGCATAAACGAACTAAGGGAGAAATTAGGAATAAGAGGGATCAGATGTTGTTTACTCGAGAGAAGACTATGTTGGTACGGTCACGTGATGCGCATGAAAGATGACAGCTGTATAAAAAAGTGCAGGGCGATAAAAATAGACGGTAGCCACGGAGTAGGCAGACCCAGAAAAACCTGGGACGACTTGATAAATTCCGACCTCACACATTTACACCTCTCCAAGACAATGCCACTGGGCCGAGATCTTTGGCGCTTCACAGTAATACAGAAGACTCGCCTTGCCTAAGTACAAAGCGAAACCTACAGTCAGTAGGCACCTCTAACAAAATACACCCCCCCCCCCCCCCCCCCAACCACACCACTCCTTTCAATGTAAAGTTATGTTGGTACCACAACATCCAGTCCAAAACAAATGAGGTCGTGTAGGTGACACGACAAAAAAACACACAGACCACACTGTAATGTGGCTGTGTAGGTAACATGGTAAAAACCTCCCAGTACACACTGTAAACGTGGTTGGTGTTAGGAAGGGCATCCAGCCGTAGAAAACCCGCCAGACAGTCCTATATGAGCAGGACAACAAATCTTGCCTCAAGTGGGAAACCTCCCGTCCAAACCCGTGCAAGCGTGGAAGCGTGGACGTTAAACGATGATGATGATGATGAGTTCATGGTTCAATCCAGGTAACCACAGTAAGTAAGGTACTCAGTTCATTAGTAGAATGTAAACAACAAGTTTATTAGAACTGTTTCATTCAATTCATTTACATTTCGCCATTCATGCACATTACTGTTACACATCCATCGGAGCATTCAGGCTTCATTTCTTGCCAATCTATGTAGATCCTTGGCACACAGTGCTCAGGTTTCGCTTCCATGTAGCATTGATGTTCGCACACAGGCATCGTACAGATTGCCTTTTATCTTGAGTGAGAAACCTTTTGTAGTTAACAATGGTAGCAGCTCCCTGAAGCTTTTCCATCCCATCCTTACTCTGGCAACTGAACTTTCTGCGCATCTACCACCGCTGCTAATTTGGTTACCCAGGTAGCAGAAGCTATTGACTATTTCTATGGGGTTTTCTGTGCATTGGAAAGAGCTTGTTTCTTGAGCGTTTTTGCATACTGTCCCTGGGCAACATCCATGTATGAAATTTGTCTTTTGCTAGCTTGCCTGATTTCTGACTACACCTCTTGAGTACCCATAATTTGCATTTGGGACACCAGATTGAGTTTCTGCCTCCGCTCTCCTGTGCACAGAGCAGGCCATTTCCCTGAAGGGATCAGAGCCCTGTTTTTTTTTTCTGCCCATAAGGATTTTGGTCTTTGCAAGGTTGATTTTAGGACCTTTTATTTTCAAGCTGTGCCAATATACTTGGCCTGGCAATAAAGTCTTTAGAATAGTAGGCTGTGTGCCGTATATAGCAGTAAATGTAGTTGATATTAGTTGGAATTTGAACTTTGTTTTGTGCATGTGATATTCTATATGAATGCTGTATTTTGTCACAGGCCTGTGTATAATTATTAGCCCTGACTTAAATTTGTGCCATTGTTGGGTGTTTTAGTTATTAAAACAACATCTTTGAAAATTTGTTTTCGCTTTATTAGAAGAGTTGGTAGATGAATCGTTGCACTGGTTTCGACAATTGCTGAAGGAATGATTCCAGAAAGAGTTAAATGCTTTACATAAGCACTGTAAAGATGTTATTGCATTCAATGGAAATTACGTTTTAGTGAATAAAAAGGGTTATTCTAAAGACTTTATTGCCACGCCAAGTATATATATAGAAGCTGTCATTCCCTGACGTTATCTCTAGGGATACGGGAATCAGTAGACAGGACCTGGGGGCAGCGATGGGGGACAGGGAATTCTGGGGCAGGAGAGTGAGATCCATCATCTCGACAGTAGTCGACGAATGATGATGATGATGATATATAGATAACAATTGGTACATCTAAATTGACAATTAAGATACCTAAATATAAAACATCTCCTAAGGCGGGTAAAATTCCCGAGATCCATGGACGAGTTCTCTCCAGCGGTCTCTGTCCCTCATTATCGCTGCCATGTCCTGCGTCTCCAACAGACCAGTGTCTGACCTTAGGGCATCAACATACGTTAACCTTGGTCTTCCTCTTCTAGTGTGTCCATGTAGGGGCTCCTAAAGGAGTACTGAGTGCAATGTCAACTCTGGATGTCGGTGAGCATGTCCAGCTAACCTCAGTCTCCTCTGTGTCACTTTTGAGCTGACTTTTGGGATGCTCCTATACAGCTCTGAGTTTTTCATCCTCAGTGTATACTGATTAATGTTCAGAGCCATCCTCAGCATTCTCGTGTAGCACCCATCCACCATCTGAGTGAGTTTCTTGGTCAGTGTCCAAGTCTCAGACCCATACAGCAGCACAGACTCCACTACAGCAATGAAGAGGCGGATTTTCAGGTCTCTACAAAGGTCCGACTTCCACACCGATCTCAAGCTGTGGCACGCCGCCCAGGCCTTGCTCTTCCTCTCAACCACATCATCCTTCGTATTCCCAATCTTTGCTCCCAAATACAAGAAGTCCTCAATCAATTCCAGTCTACATTAGTGATCCCCTCTGGCTTCTCAACATTCTCTACCAGATATTTTGTTTTAGTCTCATTCATTCTCAGCCCCACACTCATCGACACAGTCTCAACCTCCCGCATCAAATCCTCTGCCTCCTTCACTGTATTTGTCACCAAAACTATGTCGTCGGCAAATTCAGCATCCGATACCTTTTTCGCCCTAACTCTCCTGCTCTGAGCCGGTGCTACAGTAAAGCCAGAGTCCTGGTGTTTCTCCAGTGCAAGGCGCATACAATAGTCCACTACAATGATAAAAAGGTAGGGAGCCAATGTATCTCCCTGGAGCACTCCAGCCAGTATCTCAAAGAACTCTGTCATCCCATCAGGTGTAATGACTTGGGCTTTGGTGTTGGTGTAGAGCAGTGATATCAGGTCCACTATCTTCTTGGGGATTCCATAAGCCTGTAAGATCTTCATCAGGCAGTAACGGTCCACAGTATATATATTTGCAGCAGAAGTCTTCTCCCAATCTCCATCATACTGACCAATTATTTTACCAGAGGAATGATGCACTTTGACAGAAGTGTTTTATAATTGAATATATGAGATGATATCAAAAAGTTCCTGGATTAGTTATGTTTAAAAAATCTAATATATTTACCTAAATTTTAACATCACCTCTTTCAGTCCCAGCATTTCTGCCACTTTTGGAATCAGGTCTAGAAGTCGTTTTCCACAAGTGAGTCAAGGACCTTCTGCAATTCGCTCTGGATTTCGGCAATGGTGTTAAAACGGCGACCTTTGAGCTGCCTTTTCAGTTTGAAGAAGTGATGGAAGTCCGCAAATACTAAATCAGATGAATAGGGTGGATGCGGAAGCGATTCAATGTTGTTTTGGGCGAGAAGCTCACGAGTGAGGAGAGCTCAGTGAGAGGGTACATTGTTGTTATGAAGAATCCAATTCTTTGTGCTCTACAGTTACGGTCACTTTTGCCAAACATCCTCCCTCAAACGCCTCAAAATGTTGCAGTAGAACTCTTGATTGACGATCTGGCCCTGGGAGATAAATTCTTGATGCACAATACCGTGGATGTAGAAAAAAAACGATGAGCATGGTCTTGATTGAGCTGCGAGTCTGTTGTGCCTTCTTCGGTTGTAGAGATGAAGGGCTTTTCTACTGTGTTGACTGCTGTTTCATCTCAGGGCTCTACCCGTAAACCCAACTCTCATCATTGGAGATTATCCTTGATATGAAGGATGGGTCATCAGCGGTACGCAGATGGAGATCTTGACAGACTTCGACACAATGTTCTTTCTGCTCAGTTGTCAGCAGGTGGAGGACAAACTTGGCAACAACACACAACATGTTCAATTCAGACATTAGGATTGCCTGCAGGGACCCATACGATGGACCAGCAACATCAGCAATATCGTTGATTGTCCTCCAGCGATCCTCATGCACAAGCTGTTTAATTTTCTCCACATCTCTTGGGGTGACACTTGTGGCAGGTCTTCCAGATTGCTCGTCATCTTCTGGGGACATTCTTCCACTTTTGAAGCACTCATGCTACTCAAAACAATGCATATGACCCATTGCCTTGTTGCCGCAAGCTTGCTGAATCATGTTCAATGATTCTGTAGCAGACTTTCATGTTGGCTCTTAGTTCCAACTTCCTGTTCATGAAAAAATCACAGGCTACAGCATACACGTGATGACAAAAGCACAAATTTCACAACTTGTGAGGTGAAAACAGCAATGTCACTTGGCACACTGGTGCATGAAGGTCACTGCTAGCTCTCACTGCATGCACAACCATATGTTGCTATTTGTTGGCGTGATACAGAACTAGTCCAGAAACCTTTTGATATCACCTCCTGTATATATATATATAATCATCATCATTATTTAACGTCTATTTTCCACGCTAGTATGGGTTAGATGGATTTGTCCAATTAGAGGCAAGTTGGGTTGGGTGACCATGTCTTGCTCTTATAGAACTGTTTCTGGCTAGATTTCTACAGCTGGATGCCCTTCCTAACGCTAATCACATTTACACTGTGTGCTGGGTGCTTTTTGCCGTGTCTCCTACATGACCACTTTACAGTGTGGGCTGGGTGCTTTTTGTCATGACACCTATATATATAATACTCACACACTTACACAAATATATGCATATATAAATATGTAAGATTAGAGAAAATTAAGAAGTTTCAAGTAAGTTTTATTATCTGGTACTGGAATATTCTTTAGGGATGTTGGTAAATAATCTTTGGTTAGAATCTTGACGAAATGAAAAATGTTCAGCTCAACAATTGAGTTATAAATGGAGGTATCCACTTAAGTAATTTATATTAAGATATCAATAAGCTCAATGTATGAGCTTATCCATATCTTGATATATATGACTTTAGTGGATACCTCCATTTCTAATTCAATTCTTTATATGTAAATATGTATCAATGTATCTATCTATCACTCATTCACTTCTCTCTCTCTCTCTATACATACACACACATATATATATATTATTCAGTTGATGAAAGTTGGTTGGTCAAAAATCAGCTGACTTTTTCAGTCCCTAATCAACTGTGCTATAACTCTTTCTGTTACTTTCATGACCTGGCCCATCAGCTTGAATCCTCTATAGTTTCCTCTATCTAGGGCATCTCCTTTACCCTTGAAGCAATTGACAATAATGCTGCTGTGCCAATCATTTGGTATGACACCATCTGGTATGACTTGGTTTACAATACATGTGGTTAACGTGTGACCTACCGACCCAGGTGCTTTCAGCATTTTGGCAACTATTCCCAATGGACTGACTGCTTTCCCAGTTTTCATATCCTTAATAACCTTACTCCTACACTGCTGCTAACTTGTATGGATGGGCCCTCTATGGGGTCCACTTGGTGTAGGGTCTCTTTCTCCCATGCATTCTCCTCATTCAGTAATCCATCATAGTGGCACTACTATGCTTCCTTCTTTTCAACATCTATGAGGGCAAGTGCACCTTTATCATCCCGGACACACTTCTCACCAATGATATCACAACTTTCTCTAATGCACTGCCTCGCAATCCTAAACACCTCCTGTTTCTGGTCCTCAAACTGTAAAACATGCTTGAAATTTTTATTGTCTACTTCCCTCCTTGCTAAGTGAACATGTCGTATAGCTTCCCTCCTGGCCTCTATGCAGCGTACCCTGCTTCCCCCGTTCTTCCATTGTTTCAATGCCTATCTCTTGACCTTAATTGTCTCATCTACCTTATTTTTCCACCACCAAGTCACTCTCCTTTTCTCTGTAGTCTTGCTCCAACCACAAGTCTCATCTGTTGCCTTCAGTAGGCTGTCTTTTAGGAACTCCCAATTCTCTTCTATATTGAATAATAATAATAATAATAATAATAATGAAATTATTGTGTAAAGTGCTCAGGTGCACTACAACTCGTCAATGGTGCATGTATAGTACATAGAATAATATACAAATGTCAGGGAAGTGAATAGTGTATGAGTCATGATATACATGTGTGTGTATGTGTATGGAGGGGGAATATTAGCTGTAATGTTAGCGAATCTCAGAAAGCATGGGGGTTTTAAAGGATGCAGTGTTTCGACAGCTAATAACCGATGCAGGTAGTTTGTTCCATGCTTCAGCAACTCTGAGCGTGAAAAAATGTTTCCGAAAGTCATGGGAACTGTGCTGTTTTCTGACTTTGTGGGCATGCCCAAGTGTGTTAGACACATGGAAATCAAAAAGGTACTCAGGGTTGTTGTTGGCAAGATGGTTAATAATTTTGTGGGTGTTTACCAAGTCAGTTGCCAGATGTCGGAGCTTCAATGTATCCATGCCCAGAGAAGCAAGGCGTTCAGAGTATGGTAGATGCCTGATGGAAGGTATTCGCTTGGTTGCACGTCTCTGAACAGTTTCCAGGCGGTCAATGTTCTGAGCAAGATAGGGGTTCGAGACTGGTGATGCAAATGTACAGCTATGTACAGCTTTAAATAGATAGCTAGAGAGTGGCTGACAAAGGTCTTGCTGAGTGATGCTAAGACACCCTCGGCCTTCTTGACAATTTTAGAGACGTGCTTTGTCCAACGCAAATCGCTGCTGACCGTAATGCTCAGGTCATGTTCACAAGAAGATTTCTTGATATTATTGTTGTGGAGGGAGTATGTGGATGCTGGGTTTTTATTCCCAAAATGCATGGTGGTGCACTTGTCCACAGCTAGTTTGAGTTGCCAGTCTGTGATCCATTGTTGCATTGTGTCCAGGTCAGATTGCAGGCAAGATCTATAGTGTTCAGGATCTGTCCTTTTTATCTCAAGGTACAGCTTGATGTCATCTGCATATTTTAGTACTGTGGCATTCTTTAAGTTGGCATCTATGTCATTAATATATGCCACAACAAAAGGGGGCCAAGAATAGATCCCTGTGGTACACCAGATGACATCTCATATGGTGAGGAATGCTGTCCTAGAACCGTGACTACCTCTCTTCAACTGAGAATGAAGGACTTCAACCAGTTAAAAAGATCAACCTTCACACCCATTGCAGAGAGTTTTGCCATAAGCCTTTTGTGTGGCACAGTATTGAAAGTTTTAGTAAAGTCAAGGTAAACAACATCCACCCATGAGCCGCCATCAGTGATCCGGGTGATGTCTTCAAGTAACTCGATAAGTTGATCACAGCAGCTGGATTTAGGGATAAATCCAAATTGTGAGGGCCGGATAAGACTGAGAGTTCCAGAAGTTCCAAAGTGTTTCTCTGACACAGGATTCCATCAGTTTGGCAATGCAGCTAGTAAGACTGACTGGACGACAGTTCACAGGTGATGTGCAGTCACCCTTTTTGAACAGTGGAATGACAGTAGCAGTTTTCCACTGTTCTGGAGTAGCACCATTGTTCAGACAGAATTGGAAGAAGCGTGATAGCTGGTGCAGAAGGAAGTACCCACCACGTTTGAAAAGCAGGTACGTAACACCATCAAGACCAGGAGAGGCATGGTTGTGTTTATTTTTAATGTAACATTGCAGCATTGCAGGTGTAAATTCCATAGTTGTAATAGAATCCGGTGTCATAGGTGGTGGAGACGGTACACTCTGGTCTTCAATAGTGAAAATGCCTGCATAGCATTCAGCAATGAGCTCTGCACATTCCTTGGGGTCGTCAGTACCCTGGCTTGTGCGAGGATTGCGAAGAGGACCAACTGGAGAGTGAGGCCTCTGCTGCGCTCAAATTGAAGCACTGCCTTTTTTGTCACCTGTTTGAGATGGTTGGATGATTTATTTCGCCTCTTCGTATTGATATCTGATTTATGCAGTTTGTACTCACGTTCTATTTGTTCTTCTTTACTGTCATATAGGTATATGGTTTACATTTGCGGCTGGATTTGGTTTAATACTGGTTGTATTTATGTTCAAATTGATGATAGACTCCCTTCAGTCAAGACTGACCATGTTTTTACACCTACCAATACCATCTTCCTGGTGAAGCAACTACAGGAGAGGTATTTAGATAAGAATGAGACCTTATACTTAATATTTAGTTAAGGCTGAGACCCTATAACATTCCCTATCCTGGAAGTGGCCCTTGAAAGAATCTGACACTCTGTAATCTTGTGGTCATTTAGGGAACAAAGAATAGGTGAGGCTAAAAAATAATAGTTTGTCGATAATTCCTGTGTTTTAAAATTTCATTCCTTTCAGCTAGGGAAGCAGGGATCCTCATGTTTACCTTAGCATCCAGAATGTGGAAAAGAGTAAAAGAGTCACTGACATAGCGTGGTTCTTAATATATGAAAGCATATATGATATGTTTATGTAGAATAAACATACAAGACTCTTGCTATGAATAATTTAAGTTCTGATCATGTCACAACTACCTCAGTAGCTGGTGTGAATATTAGACACTTGTTTCTGGATTTTTATGTGTAAGCAGTGACATTTATTCACTTGGTACTAAGAAAAGAATAAACTAAAGCTTATATGCTTTTTCTGACGTTTTGAGGAGCCACTAACAATCATTGGTGGCTGGCCTTACCGAGGGGTCAGGTGATGCCCTCGAAGGAGCACGGTTGTTCCCACGCTTTAATCTTGCTATCATCCACAGTAACGCTGCCAGTGTGTTGGCTTGCCTCAACAAGTATTAGGAGGGAGGCTTCTGCATCCTTTGTGGTGTGTGACTGATTGACACATAGTGTTTGAATTAATATTTTCTTTCGTTTTGATTATATATATACATATATATATATATATATATATAGAGAGAGAGAGAGAGAGAGGAACGATCGACTTTCGTCAAATCGGACCGAGGAAACAATGTTTCCGTTGGTCTTTCCAATTGCTAATACTATCTATCGGTCGCAACTGCAGGTAGAAAAAGCAACGTGAAATAAAGTGTCTTGCTCAAGGACATAACACATCGCCTGGTCCAGGAATCGAACTCACAACCTCACGATTGCGAATCCAATTCTCTAACCACTCAGCCACACGCCTTCACGTGCTGATATATATATATATTAGAAAGTGAGTTTTTTTTTTACAAAATGAAAAATAACCGAGGTGTCCTACATGAGTGAAAGTATAAAGAAAAAGAGATGAAATCGAAAATGCAACTGGAGTCTTATTTTTTTTTTAAATATATATATTTATTTGGTTCCTTTACCAGTTTCGCAGTTCTTCTGCTTTTCAAAAGGTGAGTTGAGATGGAGGGTCTGTGGAATAACCACAAACCAAATAAATATATATATTTAAAAAAAAAATAAGACTCCAGTTGCATTTTCGATTTCATCTCTTTTTCTTTATATATATATATATATATATATATACATATGTATATATATATATAGTAATAATAATAAATTTCAAGACTAAAATCCAAAGAGGGCTCGATAAGGATAAATATATATCAAATATATAAGAACCGTAGAGCAAATATATATATATACAATATATTAATATATATATACAATATATTAATAAATGGAAACTATATTTATAAAACCATATTTATTTTATTATACATATTTCAAGGGTAACCAAGGCAAATTATGGTGCGCTTTCATCAGATAAAATACAGATTTGTTTTATAAATAAATATTGACATACCTGGAAAAAAAGACAACCTAAACGGTTGGAGCTTCCTGGATAGTGGAGATAGTACATTTATTGAGGGTGATACAAAATGATGATTGAGTATGCAAATGAATCCCAACAAATTAAATATAACCTCTGCATATATATATATATATATATATATAAATATATATACAGCAATGAATTTGTTTTGCAAGGTTTTTTATATGAAATCATGTGTTGAAACAAATATTGTTATATTTGGGGAGGATCATATTGTATATATTTTTTTTTTTTCTGGCAATATTATAACAATATGACCCTCCCCAAATGTAACAATATCTATATATAATATAAAAGAAGGATGTTTATTGGTTGGTTGGCTAGTTGAATCACATGAAAACTACCACACACACACCTAAAGAGAGAGAGATAGGCCGTTATAGAGAGAGAGATACAATTAAAGTGTTAGATATTCAGAGAGAGATATAGTGACGTCCCACATCGGCTTAAACTATAGATCAAAGTATATGAGTTGAATGTTTAACAATATTGCGTAAGCTTTTATAAGTAGTTTTACAGAATAAAGAAAAATTGATACTATTTGAAATTAATCTACCCTCCAGCTTTTATCCATATACTGCTTACAGTCCGTACTAACGAAGCAACACTTCAGAAGCAATGTTATGCAATATATTGCTGTTTCCTTTGTAGCTGAAAAAGATCATACTGACTATGGTTATTTTACATTTAAAATCCAAGGTCAATGCTACCATTTAATCGTCAGTTTACTCCCCCAGCCTAATGAGGAAGTTTTATGATTGTTTTTTTTTTGTCTCTCTTTCACACACACACACATTACGGTCTCACCTCATACCAGAAAACACATCCAATACAGTCGTTTTCTCTTAACTGTTTTCCCGGGCGAAGCCAGGTACCTCAGCTAGTATATATATATATATATATATATATATATGATGATTTCTCACGAATGAAACAGTTCTAGTCCTGTAGAAGCTTTTCTATATATATATATATACATACATACACACGTGTATATACCTGTATTTGCTGATGGCACTGTATGTGTTTATTACCGAATAATTTTGTATTTAAATGACTTTCATAACTGCAAGGTGGTTGCATGTTTATCGAAATATACATAGACTATCTCGCTTTGTTTTGTTTTTTCCGGTTACGTGATCGCAACAGAAATTCTCCGTCCGTCAACATTATATTGTCGACGTTTGGGTGCAAGGTGTTTGAATATTCTGGAAACACATTTTTAATCTCGTCATAAAAAAAAAAACGAAAAAATAACACACAAAAAAAAAACATACGTATACATGCGATTAATGCTGTTTTTTCGTCGAGTTTTTCATTTACTTGAACCCACCTTTTACATTGATTTCCTGCCGTCATTATAACCCGTGAATTACAACTGTTTTCTTAGAACTGTATTTCGAAACTTGCTGCTATTTCCCATGTTCTTGCAGTGCACTATTCCTTTTCGAACAAAATACTCGCATGCTATATTTTTCTCATTTTTATAAACAGATAGGAATATACACTACATATACCAGAAAACATCATTACAGCTGTAAGAAACAAGACTGGCAGGAAAATATTGAAATTGTTCCCAGTAAAACATGCTTACGGCTATAAAAGGAAGCTATTTGTCGGTTTATACTGCGAAATCAATATTGCTAATATCCTTTATCTTAGCTGCAGTGCAGCCTTTTTTGTTTTTGCCCTTGTGGCAAATAAAAAAAATTACTTAATAAGTACCAGAGTACCAGTGAAGTGCTGGGATCATTTAAATCGGCTATAGCCTTCAATAATTTTTGGCCTATGTAGTAGTAATATACCTCCATCCGAGAAGGTTATCCACATCAGTTGGGGGAAGTGGTGGATGCATGGAATAAATCAATCCTCTCTCTTTCTCATTGAGTGTGCGCGTATGTGTGTGTGTAAATATGTATATTAACAAGCGAACAACTAAAGACGCCTGCTCGGTTTCATGAAAGCAAGGATATACTTATAGATGATCAGGCCATGATGGAGTTCTCTGAGGCAGCAAGATAAACAAGATGAAAGTTGTACCAGACTGGCTACCAACGGAGTAAATACAATGAAAAACGGAGAAATGGCCAACACACGTGATAACAATTGTTTTATTTAATCAACATTTATGATTAAGACGGCTTTAAACTAACAAGAAATAATCGGGAAAAAGAAGATAAAAATATAAATTATTGATGCATCTTTCCGTTCGCTTTTACAGGATTCCGAACATAGTGGTTATTGTATCTCCGGAAACATTTCAACCATCTTTATAAGATCGTAAGTTTGATTTTTTTTGTACAAGTCTGCAACTTATCTTCTAGCACACTCACAAATAACACACTTCTTTATAACTATATATATGTAATATTTACGTGCGTACAATATAGAGAAACCTTTATTAGAGTACAAATAAATATTTTGTAGGTGGAGAAATAATAGTATATATATATTATTGACCTCTAAGAAGAAAAAATGATTCACTTGCATTAAAAACACTAAGTTCAAGTTACGTTAACAGCTGAGGGTATGCACAAATCCAAAGCTACATCTACCCCAATACCAACATCAACTTCTTCGTCAACATCAGCGCTGGGTTCCCAACGCAAAGGTAAAATAAATACAAGTGGTGGTTATAGTGCAAGTGATTGTGAAAGTGTTGATTTAAATGCTGGTGGCAGCAGCGATAATAAAGCTGGCGTCCGAGATTCAGATGATAGCAGTAGGCATGACAATAAAACCCTCACAAACGCGCCACCTGATTTACAACAACAAGACAGTCGCCCGCCTTTAGACAGGCAGGGAGAGATCGGGTCTGCTCCCTTAGCCACTTTTGACACCGTTGACCTTTCTGATGAAGAAGTGACAAACAGCAAAGACACAGTTTCTGCAAATATTGAGGTAGTTCCTACCAGCGAATTGCCACATGCTTCTGCAGCAGATACTACAAGAACCTCCCTTTCAATCACTAGTAACACTTACACAAAAGTAACCGCCTCAAACGAAATCGTTCATACAGTTTGTTCTACTCCTGCAGCTGAAACTACTACAAGTACTGTTACGATCCATAATAAACTGCCTTTAGTGAGTTTGTGTTTGTATAAGGAATCCCAAATAGCTACATCTAGTAACACATCGGACGTCTGTTCTCGAAATCCTGATGTGTGTCGAAGTAAGTCCCCGAACACTAAGTCCTCAACAGAATTAGTTCACAACATTTCTGATGCAAATGCCTGCAAAAGCACTAAATTAAGAAAAAAACAGAAAACAAACTATGCTGGAGGTAAAACATTTTCAGCATCTCCATCTAAAGATAAACAGAAGAAAAAAACGTTTTTTGGTCGCAAAACAAACACACCATCAGACTTGGATGGAGAAAAGGACAGTGAAGTAGTCTTTAAACAATCTGAGGCTGTGAATCTTCAATCTGATGATGCACTCTCATCTGACGATGATAAAGATTGTGGGGCGTCTAGACAGGTGACACCAGGGTTATCTTCATTTGCAACATGTAAAACTGATAGTTTACATAGTGTAATTAAAGGTGAACTGGCTTCAGTAACATTGCCTTCTACCACAGAAGGTACCTCAGATGTTGATTTTGATACTACTGAAGATGTTACATCTACTTTAGTAGCAACACAACCAGGCTCTGGTACTAAGTCAAAAGATTTAAGTGCTGTGGAGAAAGTAAATTTACTTGATGAATCTAGTTCATCAGAGAGTGATTTAAGTCCAGTAGGAAGCCTAACTGCAGAGAACGTCTATGCATCTTTAGCTGCTGATAGAGAAACTCCAAATTTTGCTGTTAAGTGTGATGCATTGAAAGAGGTTGATGATATTAGTCAGCAGTTTGATAACAGCCTTATAGAACCCAACTCCATCACTTCTAAACGCAAAGCTTATGAACGAAGAATACAGCGACTACAAGTGAAAACCACTCCTATCAATAGGCCCCGTAGTGCTACACCTCTCAGTGTTGTGACTTTAGATGAATATACAAATCTTAGTTCACCAGAAATATCTCCTAATTTAGAAAAACTAAAAATAGTTCTACCTCCTGAACAGTTTTTTGGAAAGCAAATAAAAAGTCCACGTGGTATTGGGGCTTCCAAAGACAATGCCTTTGATTTTAATGAGGATCGTTTGTTTCGACATACAAAGGAAGCCATAGTTTTACAAAGTGATGGATCCATTGGACAATCCCCAAGGCGAATCTTTATTCCCCCAACACTTTCACCCAGTCAGTCCCCCTGTAAAGTTGCTGCAGGATCTCCGGTATCCAAACTGGTTCTTGTATCAAAATTGCCTGCAGGTACCAGTCCTCTTGTGAAATCTGCTATTCCTAGCGCTTCTGCTTCAGTAATCACTCCCATCACTACCACCTTACCAACTTCAAATCCATCTTTAGTTCCTCCATCATTATCTGTACCAAAATGTTCTGTGAAAAAATGGGAGCTGTTTGATGACAGTACTGCATGTCAACTGCAAATTGTAGAGGGTGAATTAGAACCACACTCACTCTTAGGCAATCACAGCATAGACAAAGTTGTAAGACCTGATGAGAAAGAAGAGACAAAAAACAAACTTTTCACTGCTGTATATAGTGGCAATTTTGAATCACCACTTGACAGACATGTAGCTCAGTTGAGAGGTCAGGAGATGGAGGAGGAAGAAGAAGAGATATTAAAAGTTGAAATAGGTTCTAGTGAAGTGGGTAAAGCCTATAATATTGAATTGGAAGTGCCTACCAAAGATAAGTTGGACCTTTCCCACAATAAATCTACCTATTGATCGTATATGGAATATTAGACCAAATCTGCTTGGACTTACCATTTGGGAAAGCAAAGGAAGCATTTTCATTTTGAAGGTATGTATGTTTCTGCATTGTTTCTAATAATGTGCAAAACAGTAATAACAAATAACACTATAACTATAAAATATTACTGTTGTTTTGTTTATCGTTTTTTATTTTCAACATGTGAGTTTCTCAAAACAAATTGTTTCCCCTGCCAGTCCTCTCTGATATTTGCTGTGGTCTAGCAGTGTAATCTATGAACCATATCCACTTCAAAATTCTTGCTAGATATTCTGGATTTCGCACAAATTCACAGACACACAATCATTCACATCAAATCCTGAGAGGAAAAAAAGCCCTTTTTGTTTTGCCTTTCTGCTTGTGTGACTTTGCTGCTTCCATTACTTCATAACCACTCATGCTCCTCTGATTTAAAGATCACTTTGCATACTCTCGCTCCATGTTGAAGTCAGTCATTCACCTGGGTAGATGTTGCTATCTCTGGAACCTTCACTGGGCTGGTGTGTTGCTCGCATTGTTTCCTTTTTCTTTATCATCCAATGAACCAACAACCTTGTGGACTTTCAGGATATGATATGACACTCCATCAACAGACAAGTTCCAAGAATTCACAGCTGCCATTGTTCCCCTTTTCATTGAGATAAGCAACGCACACTGGGAGACATTATCCAGACTAAATCCCTGATTTGAATGGATGCTGGCCTTTCCACTTCATCAAGTCACTGTGGTACCGTGCTTGGATGTCATCATTCATATCTGAATATTGTTCTTTGTGGCACTAACGCCTGGGCCTGTCCTGACATTTTGTACCAAAACACTGCTTTAATTAAGGAAATATGTCCACTCTCCATCATCGCCTTTATTGTGTGATGGTGTCATTTCTACTCAACCTACATATAGCTCTGAACAAGCGGCTCATATTCCACCTATTGAGAATTTTCTTCAGCAACAACCCATCCACAGAACCCTGCTCCAGAAATATTTTCCTCATTATGCTTGTAATTTAATTTGATGTCTCCATCTTGCTTTACCTCCATATTGCCATCCTTCTTGATCAGCATTCAACCCTGAAAGAGATGTCCTCCACCAATAGCGCATTATATCTATTGCCAATCTTTTCCAATTGTCTTCTACCTGAATTTTCCTCATCTCATGTGCACTCAGTGCCAGGTCGATGAATTGATATCTACTGCAGCACCCAACCACCTTTCAAGCTCTCTCACTGGTGGTACTAGAGTTGACTTTCCTGGCTACAAATAGGACCCTATTCACTTCCATATGATGCATGCATCTCCTGTATTCCAGGTCACCTAGCTGGCATACTGTTGCCATCCCCACCTGCACTCCAAATCCTCTGGTACTCCTAACTAGGTTTTTCACCCTGGTGAAAATATCTGCTTTATTCCTCTCCAAAGGGACAAAGACCTTACACAACTTTAGGTTGAACTCAGCAGCTAGCTCTCCCTGAGTTCCAAAATGATGTTTAATAACCATCTCTACAGCCCCTATCTTCACAACAGTTATCACTGATCTCACCTATCCAGGTACAGTTGGAATCTCAATAGTGCTCAGCTCCTATCTCAGGGTCAGATTCACTCCCTTTAGTCATCATCATCATCATCATCATCACCGTTTTACGTCCGTTCTTCCACGCTAGCATGGGTTAGATGGGTTGTCCTGTTGTGGGCAGTGTCTGGTCGGCTGACCATGCCTTGCTCATACAGGAACTGATCTGGCTTGATTTCTACAGCTGGATGCCCTTCCTAACACCAACCTCATTTACAGTGAGTGCTGGGTGCTTTTTCGTGGCGCCTACACGTCCACTTTACAGTGTGGGCTGGGTGCTTTTTTGCCGTGGCACCTCCACGACCACCTTGCGGTGGGGGGGGGGGGGATATTGTTTATATGCTTCAGCATGTACCCATGGGAGGTCGGGTACCCTGTATTACTGCGTGACGCCAGAAGTCACGGTCGTGTGTCATTGACTTTGAGAGGTGTAGTTGGGTAAGGTCGGCTTTTATCACCTCATCCCAAGTCATCTTGGGTCTCCCCACTCCGCGGTTTCCATCAACTTCTAGTGCTCTGCACCTTTTTATGCAGCTGTCATCCTTCATACGCATCACATGTCCATACCAGCGTAACCGCCTCTCCTGCACGCAGCATTTGATTCCTCTTATGCTCAGTCTCTCTCTCAATTCATTTATGCTTTGTCGTTCACGTATATTACTGTTACACATCCATCGGAGCATGCAGGCTTCGTTTCTCTCTAATCTACGTAAGTCTTCAGTACAGCATCTAATTCAGCTACATTGATGTGGTTACAATCAATCTTCTCCCTAAGCCAGGCTGCATCCTCTACCTCAATGCCCTTTATTTTCACAACAACCCTATTGCTATGTTGCTTGTGTCACACTATATGATCCCTTTCTCCAATTTGGGCATACACCAGCTTCCTTTTACTGGGTCTTCCACCCTTACTCTCTCCATGATCTCCTGCATCATGGCCACTGTCCTTCACAGTTCAATCAGAATACAAACCCATGAGGCCTCCCACACAGTCAATCTCTTGTATCATTGCTACCACTTTAATATTTCTAATCCAGGCGACCACATCTCCCTCACTGCAGAAGAGTTTAATGTCATTGCTTTTATTTTTGCTGACACATTTGTAGAGTTTAATGTCATTGCTTTTATTGTTGCTGACACATCATTTGTAGAGTTTAATGTCATTGCTTTTATTGTTGCTGACACATCATTTGTAGACTAGACAAGAAAGGGAACAACAATAACAACAATAATAATAATAATTGTTTCTAATTTTGGCACAAAGCCAGCAATTATCCCAGTGCATTACTGGTGCTTTATTTTATTGACCCCGTAAGGATGAAAGGCAACGTTAACATCGGTGGGATTACTTCACTGGTTCTTCCCAATTGCCACTATTATCTAGTTGTGTAATCCATACTCACCTCAAAACTCTGGCCAGAAATCCCAGGTTTCACATGAGCTTACAGACAAATGACCACTCACAACAAATACTGAATAGGAAAGAGGCCCTTTCAGTTTGCTCTTCTGCTCACATGACACCAATGCTCCGATTTCTTCTGGTGCATTACTCATAACCTCACACTCTGACATCCCATTAAAATTATGCTGGGGATTAGCATCATTAATACTTTCTGTATTATATAAACTATTTCCAGAAATATTATCTTTTATATAATCATCATCATCATCATCATTTTTCGTCCGCTTGTCCTTGCTTGCAAGGGTGGGAAAGTCTCTCTTCAGCACAGCATCTATCCATTCATCATAGTCCTTCATCATCTCCTCTGTGAGCTTCAGCAATCTGAAGTCAGCTCTCACCACCTCAACCTATGTTTTTCGTCTTCCTCTACTGCGTCTTCCTTCCACTGGGATTTCTTGGCACTACTTCACCCAGCAGTCATCTTCCATTTGCACCGTATGTCCATACCAACGCAGTCTTCTCTCCTGCACACTACAGTTTCACTCTCAACTCATCCATGCTTGGTCGTTCAAGCACATTGACATTGCATATCCATCGGAGCATGCTTGCTTCATTTCTCTCCAGCCTTCGCATATCCTCCGCAGTTGCTGCCCATGTCTCACTACCATATATACTATTAGATTCATGGAATTCTTTTATATAGAGACATTAGTTCCAACTCAGAATTAATTACCAAGGGCGCCAATGGTAACCAATATTTGAGTTTTCACCCTACACACCCTCGATATTTCAATAAATCTTTATATACTTATATATTTTTTTGTCATGTTAATATTATTATTTTTCTTGGAGTCTGAGTCATTGATGTTATTTAACTGGAAAGTTTGTTCAAATGTACAGCAAGCCGCTACCTGCAGTCTCAGATATTCAGGACGTATCGGAAGGTTTTTGCTGTTCTTAGCAAGCATGCCTTTTGAAGTGTTCCAAAAAACAGGGCTGCCCTAATCTTCTTTAACCATCCTTGAAAACTCTTTGAGGTAGTCCCTAGAGCTCCTATGACAATCAGGACGACCTTGATCTCATGACAGTCCCAAATCCATTTTAATTCCCACTTTAACTCCTGGTATCGGTTAATTTTCTCTTTCTCCTTTTCTTGCACTCTCGTGTCAAATGGGCAGGCTACATCTACAATCAGGCACAATTTTTTTTCCTTGTCAAAAACCACCAAGTCAGGCCTATTCTGTTCTAATTTCTTGTCTGTCTGTATCCTGAAATCCCATAGCTACCTCACTTAATCGCTTTCTATCACCGACTCTGGCTTATACTCATACCACGCCTCAGAATGTGGTAAATTATTTAGTTTGCATAAATGCCAGTGAATCACCTTTCCTATTATATCGTGTCTCCAGCCTTTATAGTGAGTCTGGGCTAGATGTTTACACTCAGATACAATGTGAGCCACAGTCTCCTCTCTCTCTCTACAGATCCTACACAGTGAGTTAGCCTCCTCCTTGTCAATATGGTGTTTCGCCCACTTCGTACTGAGGGGTTGCTCTTGTATAGCCATTAGCATTCCTTCTGTAGCTTTTTTAAGGTCTCCTCTTTTTAACCAGCTCCATGTCTGTGGATCTCTGAAATCCATTTTCTTAAAAAAGGTACTATGAAGGGATTTTTTATGAAGGTTGCTTTTTCCTCTTTGTTCCTTCCTCCTTGAACATCCCCTGGTCTATTTTCTTCTCCTTCAGTACAACTTTGAACATCGGCTCCCTACTCTGACACATAATAGTGCAGACTGCTTTTCTTCAATTAACTTTGCCTTTCATCCTTACGGGGTCGATAAAATAAAGTACCAGTAATGCACTGGGTAATTGCTGGCCTTGTGCCAAAAGTAGAAACAATTATTATTATTATTATTAGTACGGTAGAGGGTCGGACGCCATGCTTTGCAGCAAAGAGTTATGACCCTTTATGGTCTCAGTTCAAATCCCACCGAGGTTAACTTTGCCTTTCATCCTTACAGGGTCGATAAAATAAAGTACCAGTAATGCACTGGGATAATTGCTGGCCTTGTGCCAAAAGTAGAAATAATAATAATTTTTATTGCGCATCATTACTGCTTTACCGAGCACAGCTCTGTGCACCTTGGGTATGAGCAGTGTAGTTTTTGCTGGTATTGTTTCTATTGTATTGATAATACTTTTCATAATATGTGTGCAGTGCCTAGTAGTGCTATCTTTTGTATGGTGTATATATTTGTAAGTCCTGGGGTTTGGGTTATGTATTTGTCTGTGTGATTTTTTATCATTCCCAGAGCACCTATTATTATAGGTATTGTTTCTGTTTTCATTTTCTACATTTGAGTTATTTCTATCTCTAGATCTTTATATTTAGAGAGTTTCTCTATTTCCTTGGAAGATATATTGTCATCTGTGGGAATTGATACATTTATTAGAAGGCATTTTCTTTTTGTGGTCTTTGACTATAATATCTGGTCGGTTGGCTTTGATCTCTCTGTCTGTATGTATTGGCATATCCCAGAGAATGGTTTGTCATTCTCTGACTCTTTTTCTGGTATGTGTTTGTACCATCTTTTATCTGTTGGTATTTCATAATGCTGGCATAATTTCCAATGTATGAAGGTCCCAACTCTATTATGCCTGTGGATGTATTCCTTTTTGGCTAGTGCTGGCCATCCAGAGACAATGTGGTTGATTGTTTCTTGCCTATCTCCACATATTCTACAGTTGCTTATAGTGCTTTGTTTCATTATGTACTTCTGGTAGTTTCTGGTGGATATACTCTTGTCCTGCGCTGTATTATTATTGTTATTATTGAACATGTAAGACGTACGATTCTGGGCTCCAGCAGGTTGGTGGATTTAAGTTGTTTAAAGTAGTATTTTGTTAAAAAATTTTGTTGATAAGGGGACATTGGTCCTTGTCCCCAAGAAAGTAGAGCCCCACTTTATTTTGTTTGAAAAATATTCAAAAAAAAACATGGATGGAGCTTCTCCCCCCCCCCCACCTAACGTTAAGCCAACTGTTATGTGACAGCGGCTCGAGCATTGAGCTAAGTGACACCACCATGGGGAAAACTAACACAAATTTAGGCAGTATTGTCAATAACAACGGCACAAACAACAAAAACAAAACAAACTAGAACATCGGAATTCATGACAACAACACCAACGGCAGAAGCAGCGATGACATCATCAACAACAATGTGAACACCACCAGCAACAACAGCAACAACATATTTGCTGCTGCAACAGCTAGAAAAAGGCCATGTTTTCACATCGACTTAACGGACAAGGAGCAATGTTTGGCCCAGGCATGGAAGCTGATCAAACCTAACCGTCCTGGCCAAAGCGATGGAGGCAATGCAGCGGAGGACGATTACATATAGATGCATTTTGGTGCAGAGAAGCAAAGCAGAACTAACCCGACAAGCTGAGGTGGAGGTTGTACTGAAATGTACCTGAGTAGACATAGATTATATAGAAAGGGGTAAACAATTTGGAACCATCTCAGTGCTGTTCAAATCCAAGGCCCTTGTTATAAAGCACTCAGTAGCCCCCTTTACGATGGACCACATTGTGATGCACCCATTCCACATGGGCAGGAGGACAGTGAGAGTTTGCATTCCAAGGAGCCCACCAGGTCTCGACTTGTGGTGGCTCCTGGGGTGTGTAATCAAGGAGGTACCAATGGTACCCTCATCGATGTCACCAAAAACGCCCAAGAGGACCGGTCCAAGGTGAATTTGGCGATCCATCTCCAAATCAAATTGGAACAGCTAAAAAAACATCCCTGATCAAGTTCACCTCCAGGACGGGTCTATGATACAGGTGGTCACTGAGAGCAAAAGCCCGCATTGTTTCATTTGCAGTTAAACAACACATCTGCGAGCCTTCTGCCCTCAGCTCAAAAATACAGGGGTGCAAACATCCATTGCGACAAACACCTGTGCCGGGATGCAAAACCTCACTACCAGCAGCACCAGCAACAACACCAACAAGGACCACCAAAACCACCCAGGAAATCACCCAAACAAGCTCTCCCTCTCTCCTTCTTTCACCTAGAAATGGAGGCCAAATCACCCAACCTCCACAAGCCCTCTGGGATGTAAGTAAATCTTTCCTCTCTTTTAGCCTGCAAACATGGCTGTTTTAAGAGTTTAAATGTTCGTGGCCTCAGGTTGTGCTGGAAGCAGGGTTGCTTGCTGAACAACCTCAGGTCACTAGATATGGATGTGACTGCCATCAGTGAGACCAGTATTTTCGACTACAATCAGATCTTCACATCTCTTAGTCGGCCTGGAATGGGAGGTTGGGTGGCAGTCTTGTTTAGGAAAGGCCTGGATCTTGAGGTAAGTTCGATTTTCCTGGACCTGGATGGTAAGTTGGTGGTCCTGGATGTGTGCAATAATGAAGGTGGTGCCTTTAGACTGGTGGCCATATAGGCTCTGACCAGAGCTGGGCTGCTGGATTTCTTTAGGTGCCTCAAAGCCTTTCTGGGAATGTATCACCCTTTACTGTTAGTGGGGGACTGGAATTGCATCTTAGACACACGCTGGGATTGTGAGTGAGTAGCTGATAGGAGTGGAAGGTACAAAAGCCTCAAGTATCTGATCAGCTAGTTCCAACTATCTGACGGGTACCGACAGGATTTCCCTAATGCACCAGGACAGTAGATAAGGATAGTATAGTTTGTTCACATTTTCAAACGGTCACCTATTCAGATCACAAATTTGTGACCTGCATGGTCGACCTAAATAGAATTCATAGGTTAGGACCTGGTTACTGGAAGCTCAACATGTCGTTCCCGGTATGTAAAGCTTATTGGGACCAGGTCACCACTTTAGTTAAGTGTAAGTTGACAGTATGGTGGGGTGAGTTGTCAACAGTAGGTGGTGGGGTGCTATCAAGAGAGATTTGAGAAGTGTCAATAGGTTTTAGTAAAGAAGTAGTGTTAGAAAAGAATAGAAAGGAGGGGGAACTGGTACCTAAATTAGATGAAGCTATTAGAAGTGGCATTGCAACTGACTTACTACTGGCAAGAATGGCATATGACCATTTCTTCTATGGGAAATACTAAGGCGCATGAAAAAGAGGGAACCAAAGCTGTTTGATCGGCCCTTGTGGCAGAGGTGCAGCATGGTAACCAAATCATGATTTGGTCTTTGACGGACCGAGACAAACGTGTGCTGAGTGATTCCAAGTAGATATGTGTGGCCTTTCGCCAGCAGTTTGCTCAACTGTTCAAGGAGGCCAGAGATGGTGGCGGACTTCAGTTCCTACGTCAATGGCCTCCTGCGACTACTCCCAGCCGATTCTGGGTGCTGCGAGAGGCTGATAACAACAGCCAAGATTCGGGATTTCAGGTCCATTTCAGGCCCATAACTCTGTTAAACACAGAGTTTAAGATTTTGGCCAAGGTGTTAGCGAAGAGGTTGGCTCTTGTTGAGGGTATGGTAGGAGAAGTGCAAACTTGCACAATCCTGACCAGGTCCATACACGACAACCTCCACATCATGCAATACATCATAGGCAGAGTAGGGTGTAAAAATTGTTTTGGGTGGGCTATGATCAATTTAGATCAATCAAAAGCCTTTAATAAGGTCGACCATTGGTACCTGGCGGCTGTCCTCAAGGCAGCTGGCTTCCGTCCCGTCTTCAGAGGCTGGACTGCTGCAGCATCTACTTAGTGGTCAAAGTAAATGGGCACTCTTCCACTGGCTCTCCTTAGTAGTTACCCTGGTCCTCACTGTATACCCTCATACCATCCATACTCCTTAGTAGCTATTTCTTGCCATCATTGTATATGCTCATCCCATTCATGCTTCACTTTTTAGTAGCTATTCTTACACCTCACCACTACACACCAGTCATAATGCCTTAGCAGCTGCTATCACTACAGTGCCCCATCATATCATATACTTATTGTCCTTCTTGCTCATAGGGTAGAGAGGTCACTACATTTGTGTCAATGACTGACAGCCTCTTTAGTGCTGGCATCACAAAAAATGCACCCAGTATACCCTATAAGGTGGTTGGTGATAGGAAAGGTATCCCACTGTAGAAACCTTGCCAAACAAAAAGTCAGTTGTGTTAAAGATATGCCAAACTCACAAGTGTTGGTGATCTACAGGTTAAGTGCCTCTTTGGTCCCATTGTACAGCCCAAACCATAGCCTTGGAACAAGCCCAAATCTTTTAAATGAAATTGTACAGACAGAATTTTGCAGAGGTTCATCAAATGTACAATATATGTACATTAATGGTTGGCTTAATCTGTCATTTGGTTTAACACCACCAATTAGCTCTTGGGTGCCTTTAGCATAATAAACTCTGTTGCAAGCATTTCAGTCAGGTTGCCAGTTTCTTCCTACTTTTCTCCCATCAGTCTCAAAGGTCCTACAAAATGGACATGGACTTCCTCCACTAAACTATATAAATAATAAAAAAAAAATAAAAATGAAAATAATTTGAATTATTAACTTACTGAAATAATGACCATTCTCAGTTAATATTTCCCATTAACTTTTTTTATCATCTTGAAAGGCCATCAGTTGAGTTGGAGTATATCAATATGAATTGATGAATTTTTTATTAAACTAATACTGTTTATTTTTTATTGTATATGCTTGGTAGTAGCAAACAGAAAAAAAAAAAGTATAAAAGTGGTTTTGTATCAACTCATAAAATAGTGTTGATAAATATTAGATTGTGTATGTGTGTATGTATGTGTGTATAACTTAAGAATGCCAGGTGATGAAAGAATGGCTTTAATAACAACAATGACACCACATTAAAGCAAACAGTCAAGTAGCAGAATACAACAGCTCAAACTTAAGATGGCGCACAAGAGGTAAGTCAAGTTACAATGTACTTTATGTGCGGTAGTACAATCATATTTAATATAGTGTTATCTAATTTTTTTTTTCATTTTTTGCATAGTTACTCTCTAAATTATGATATAACATATTAAAATGATTATATTGACATGTATGTACTCCATCAGGAAAAGTGTTAAGATACAGAGTGAGAGATTAAATGTGAACACAGTTTCATAGGCCAAAGATCAACTGGTTCTGAGCTAGCCTTTGTATCCATATATTGATAAACAATGGTTCATGGTTTCAACATCATAATCATCATTTTATGTTTACATTTCATGTCAGCATATGTTGGAGTGAGTCAGTTCTTATTCATAATTACTGCCCAATTAAAGGGTCAGAGGGCCATGTCTTGCTGGTACATTCCATTTTGGGCATAGTTTCTATGGTTGGATGTCCTTCCAAACATTAACCTCTTTACAGAGTGTACTGGGTGTATTTTATTATGGCACCAACACTAGGGAGATTGATGTCCTCAACTAAAAACTAAAAGGTCCTCTCAACCCTACTGTTTGATTGCCAACCATTTTACACTTGGAAGTGGATATACTGAAAGAGTTGTTGCCAGAGTGAGAACAGGGTGGAAGAATCAAAAAGTTTCAGAGTGAAGGGCAGATTGAAGGCTGCATGTGTTTAAACTGTTATGCTGCATGGCATTGACATGAGCCCTGAGAGCAGAAGAGATGCAACAGCTAAAATGAAATTAAGCATGCATGCTTTGCTGGATGTGTAACTTTAGTGTACATTGAATGATAGAATACAAGTAAGCTGAGAATAAGAGGAAATAAATGTAGTGCACAAGAGAGATGAGTGCACTGGTATGGTTATGTGATGCATAAGAGGAGTGAGAGTTGTATAAAAAGGTACCAAGTGCTCAAAGTAGATGGAACCTATGGCAGAAGGAGATCAAGAAAGATATAGGATAATGTTGTGAAGAATGATCTCAAGAAAGAACCTCACAAAGGAGAAGACACAGGACCAAGTTGACCAATATGCCATAATACAAAAGACCCTTCCATCAATATAAGCACTGTAACTCTGAAAGTAAATGTGGTGATAGACTGGATGCTACAGTGTTGGCAATAGAACAAAGACAATATAGCATTTGAGAAAACTCCACAGTCAGAAAGAACATGCAACAATCTCTCTAGTTCTGGTGCCATGGAAAACACTCCCATGACATTATACTGTTGTCACCCCCACCCCACCCCTGCCATATGTCACTTACCCATGACTCATATGTATCATCCTTCCTATCTATACATCTTACAACACCTATAGGGTAGAGAGAGCTCTTAAATTGAGTCAGTGGCCAACAACCTCCAGAATGTTGGTGCCATGATGAAATGCACACAGTAGGCTCTGAAAGAAGGTTGACAATTTGGAATCCATGTAAAAAAAGATTGAGAGGACTCTTCAGTTGTGTCAAGGGTACAATAACCTCTTTATTGTTGATGATCTACAAGATAAATGTACCCAGTGCACTTATACTGTGCTTAGTGAGAGGCAGGGCATCCAGCCATAGAAAACTTCTGAAACAAAGAGTACAGAAGATTCTTCAGTTGTGTCAGAATAACTTGATTGTGAAGAGATGTTAGCCACATTATTACCAACTGTGAAAGAATATTGTCTCATTATTACCTCCCTGTGAGACACAATGTGATAGCTAGAATCATCTGGAATACACTAAGGAAAACAAAATTAAAAACAAATGAGGAGGAATATGTTGAGATAGATGGTACTAAGGAATACTGGTGGAACCTGAAAATAAAAACTATCACCAAATTAAAGCACAACCAGCCTGATATTGTTGTTTGGGACCACACATTGAAAATCAGCTGCCCACTTGATGCCAACAGTGTAAGAAAAATACAAGAGAAGGAGGACATCTATGGGCCATTGATTAGGAGTTTGCAGATTCAGTATCCAAGATACACCTTCAGCTTCATACTCATTGATTGGCAGTATCAGTAGAAGGTTAGACGTCATTCTTTGCAGCACAGAGTTACACCCCTTTATGGTGTGAGTTCAAATCCTGCTGAGGTTAACTTTGCCTTTCATCCTTACGGGGGTCAATAAAATAAAGTACCAGTAATGTACTGGGGTAATCGCTGACCTTGTGCCAATAGTAGAAGCAATTATTATTGGAGCTACAGGTTATATACCAACCCACTTGGACCAAAGTATGATTGAACTTGGATTTGTGGACAAAGAGTGCAGCTCCCTAATTCATAGACTACAAATGGCTGTGATAACTGGCACCTTCAAAATTTACAAAAAAAATTCTTGCAATTCAAGGGATAACAATTTCTTTTCTTTCACAACCTTGCCACCAGCAAGGTGGCCAGTTAAAAATGTACTTGAAATTAAAAGAAAGAGAACATACATACATGAATGATCATGCAAAGATCAGTCGGAAGAATTGTTGTCCTGTTCTGGGTGGCGGCATGCCCTGAGGTGGTTATAGAGGCTAATCCTGGACCCACATGCTCTGGTGCAGTTGAGGCAAGTGTGTAGTACTTGGTCAGTTGGTGGTTGGGTGGCAGATAGCTTTCTTCTTTGATGATTGTCTTCAGTTGCCACCTTCTTGCCCTCCTCAAAGCTGTCAGGTGTTCCCAATCCTTGTGATCAATATTGCCTTGGACCAGCTGGTGCTTGAGTTAGTCGTTGAAGCGTTTTCGGGGGGCCCTTGGTTTCACTTGCCTTGATGCACTTTGCCGTAGAAAACTACCTTTGGCATCCTAGAGTCATTCATGCGTGAGACAAGGCCTTCCCAACAGAGATGTCTCAGCATCAGCATGCTCTCAATACTTGTGATATTGGCCCTCTTGAGAACTTCCTTGTTTCTTACATAGTCTTGCCAATGAATGCCCATGATGGAGCAAAACGAAAGTCGGATTGCTTTTACGACCATGGCATCATGTTATTCCCAATTGCAGGCAAAATACTAGCTTGTGTCCTGCTCAATAGACTCATCCAAGCAATTGCAGAAAATGTCCTTCCAGAAAGCCAATGTGGATTCCATGCCAACCGTGGCACAACAGACAGGATTTTTGCCCTCCACCAGATCCAAGAAAAATGTAGAGAAAAACACATGACCTTGATTAACTTTACAAAGGTATTTGATACAGTCAGTAGGGATGGACTGTGGAAGATCCTAAGCAGACTTGGATGTCAGCCAAAATTCCTGACCGTGCTCCAGCAACTCCACACAGGACAGCAGGGACAGGTGAATCTTAATGTTGGTCTCTCTGATCAATTCCCAATTGAGAATAGTGTGAAACAAGGCTGTGTCCTTGCCCCAACCCTATATGCAATCTTCTTCAACATGATGCTCCGCAATGCAAAGAAAGATCTGTGGGAGGGCATATACATCCAGTTCCATACTGATGGAAGTGTGTTGAACTTGCGATGACTGCTCACCCGCACGAAAACACTGGATGAGTTGATCCTAGACCTGCTGTTTGGAAACAACTGTGCCCTTCTGGTGCACACAGAAGAAGATCTACAGGTAGCCGTTAGCAGCTTTGCTTGGGCAGCCAGGGCCATTGGCCTGGTCATCAGCCTCAAGAAAACTGAAGACATGTCCCAGAAGCCAGCAAATGAAGAGTACCACCCTACGCAGATTAACATCAATGACAGTGCAGTGGTGCACTTCACATACTTCAGAAGCGTCATTACCAACAACGCTACCTCAGCAAAGGATATTGACAACTGCATTGCCAAGGCCAGCAGCTCATTCGTTTAGCTTAAGCGCTTTCAAGAAATGTGTGGTGTGCAGGTCTTGGACTCCTGTAGTGCTGCATTTATTCTGGATACGTGTCAGTTCATTCCTTAAGTATCATTCAAAAAACATTTAGAGAAATGCAAAAAACACCATAAAAAAATAACATAAAGAAACCATCAAAACAAAGAAACCATGGCAATCTCAGAATTAAGGAAGCCTTAACCATAGCGGAAACACACCCGCAAATCAGTAATAGACTAGAATTAAGCACTTTATACGAAACATAGAACAAGGCACACAACACCTAACTTAAAAGGCCACTGGACTCTACACATAAGGGTACACATGGGCTCGCATACGAGCAAATCCAGGAGAAATTGTGTAATCATGTGTTTATACGACTCTATTCATTTGTGTTTGCGTATTTGCTTGCGTGCTTACACACACACACGTATGCATATAAAATTCTTTATCTCTCTGTCTATCTGTCTGTTCCTATGCATTCTCAAACGGCTCCACCAAATCAAATCAAATTTTACAAGGTAATTTTACAATGTCATTTTTATTTTCATTGGGATTAAAACAATATAGTTGACTATAGAATAATCTTTCTATAGTCAACTATCGTAAACCACCACCTCCACCATGTCACATTTTGTATATGAGTGTGTATGTGTCTGTGAGTGTGTGTCTGTTTGTCAGTTCGTTATGTACGTTAAGCCTCAGAGAATTAAATACACACGCACATCTCATACATATAGCCTTAGTAAGTTGCATACACATTATCTTCACACAGAGAATTAAACACACACACATCTACTCATACATATACATGTGTTGCCAGACAAGTAATAGGTGTGCGTGAATGTATCTCTGTGTGTAACTGTCTTAGTATATGTATGTGAGAGTGTATGTGTGTGTGAGTGTCATCATCATCATCATCGCTTAACGTCTATCTTCCACACTAGCATGGATTAGACGGGAATTGTCCCACTTGAGGCGAGATTGGTCGGGTGACCGTGTCTCGCTCGTATAGGACTATCTGGCAGGTTTACTATCTCTGGATGCCCTTCCTAACACCAACCACATTACAGCATGGACTGTGTGTTTTTTTTGTCGTGACACCTAGACGACCTCATTAGTATGGACTGGATGTTGTGGTACCAACATAACTTTACAGAGAAATGTTGGTGGGAGTGGGAGGATGGAGTAGAGGTAGTGGGTTGGGGTGTATATTTGGTTAAGAGGTACCGTTTGCGTATATTACTATTACACATCCAACGGAGCATGCATGCTTCGTTCCTTTCCAGTCTGCACAGGTCCTCTGCATGTAATGCCCATGTCTTACTGCCATGTAACATTGCTGTTCGTATACAGGCATCATACAATCTGCCTTTCGTTTTTAGAGAGAAACCTTTCGTGGCCAACAGCGGTATAAGCTCTCTGAACTTTTTCCATCCCGTTCTGACTCTGGCTACTGTACTTTCAGAGCACCATCCACCACTGCTGATTTTGTCACCCAGGTAACGGAAAGTGTCCACTATTTCTATAGAACTATCTGGGCAGTAGAAGGAGCTAGTATCCTGTGAGCACTTGCTACTTATTGTACCTGAGCATCGGCCACATATAAAATCTATGTTCTTAGATAGCTTACCTGTGATCCCACTACATCTTTTATGTACCCATAGTTTGCATTTGGGACATAAAATGGAACTTCTACCTACTTCTTTCCTACACACTGAGCATGGCCATTTCCCAGAGGGCACCTATGCCCTATTTTCCTTTCTACTAGTCTTAGACAAGTTAACTTTAAGTCCTTTTGATTCTAGGCCATGTTTCAATGTTTGGAATTTCTTCTCTAGTTCAGCCATAGATTCAGCTATGAGAGTTAGATCATCTGCGTATAGAAGTTCCCATGGGCAGCCAGTCTTAAACTCCTCTGTTATAGCCTGAAGGGCAATAATAAACAGGAGGGGGCTAAGGACAGAGCCTTGATGAACATCAACTTTTACGTTAAATTCTTCACTATATTCATTGTTAATTCTAACCTTACTGACTGTTTCTTTATACATGGCTTGTATAGCTCTCACAAGCTATTCATCTACACCTAATTTTCTAAAGGCCCACCAGATAATGGAGCGGAGAACTCTGTCAAAGGCTTTCTCCAAGTCAACAAAAGCTAAGTAGAGGGATTTACTTTCCCTGTAGTTGTCGTACAAGGAAAAGAGCATCTGTGGTACTTTTTCCTGATACAAACCCAAACTGCATTTCATCTAGATCAGTTCGATCTCTGATTAGTTGTGCTATAACTCTTTCTGTGACCTTCATGACCTGGTCAACTAACTTAATGCCTCTATAGTTTCCCCTATCTAGAGCATCTCCTTTACCCTTGTAACAGTTAATGATGATGCTGCAGCTATGCCTGTCATTTGGTATGACCCCATTCTATATTACTTGGTTTACTATCCGGGTGACCATAGTATATCTCACCATTCCAGGTGCTTTCAGCTTCTCAGTAACTATTGCTAAAGGCCCAGCTGCCCTGCCTGTCTTCATATCTTTGATTACCTTATTTATTATACTACCATTGACTTGCACTGCTGGTCCTTCTATTGGATCGATTTGGGGCCGACTATCTTTTTCCCATTTATTCTCCTCATTTAGTAGTCTCTTAGTAGTGACACTTCCAAGCTACCTTCTTATCAGTATATGTATGTATATATATGTACATATGTATATATATGTTTATATATGTATATATATATGTATATATATATATGTATATACATATATGTATATATATATTCATTAGTTAAGCAAAGCAAGACCACAAAATTCACATGGAAGTCGTTAGTTAAAGCATAGGTGCACTTTAATGTAAGGAATAAAGAGTGTAATTGTAGTTTAATGTAAGGAATAATAATGTCCGTTTACAATTGTTTCGCTACTCCATCTAATGTTTCTGGATCAATTGATTATTAGATCGTTATTGATCTGGTACAGAGGAAGATAAGTAACTTAAGTAATGTTATGGAGCAGCTCTTCAGAACTATAGATGAGATAATGAAAATATTTATAAAGATAAGATGGAATAAGACATAAAATAAAGTAAAGTAAGATGGTTACGTGACTAAGATTACATAGATTGGCATTTCATGAAAGGAGTCCTGGATAGGTCAAATGTCTGCTATAAACATGCATTAGGCTTCTGTCGAGGCTTTATTAAGCAAGATCTGCCTATGCGTAACAAGATGGGTACTTTTACGAAATTATATGGAGTAGCGAAACAATTGTAAACGGACATTATTATTCCTTACATTAAATTGCAACTATGCTTTAACTAACGTCTTCCATGTGAATTTTGTGGTCTTGCTTTGCTTAACTAATGAATATTTCCAGTTCTGTGCACCTAATCTCTGCATGAACCCAGTTCTCTTGCTGCCTTCCACTGCATACTGCACATCGAGCACATGCTTTTATGCTTTTGGCTTCTAACACCTTCACCAATCTCTCTTCTCCTCTCCTATCTCCATCTCTCTCTTTAAGATTGGTTTACTCTCGAACTGTGTATGTATATATATATATATATATATATATATATATATATATATATATATATATATGAGTGTATATATTATATGTACATATATATGTATATATATGTATATATATATATATATATATATATATATATATATATATGTGGAGGCACATGGCTTAGTGGTTAGAGCATTGGCTTTGCAATCGAAAGGTTGTGAGTTCAATTCTCAGACCGGGTGATGTGTTGTTTCCTTGAGCAAGACACTTTATTTCACGTTGCTCCAGTTTACTCAGCTGTAGAAATGAGATGATAGGGACTGGGATCCCTATCATTCGTGGAGGTGCCACGGCAAAAAAAGCACCCAGCACTCACTGTAAATGAGGTTGGTGTTAGGAAGGGCATCCAGCTGTAGAAATCAAGCCAGAATCAGTTCCCGTCCCACCCTTGCAAGCAGGGAAAAGTGGACGTAAAATGAAATGATGATGAAATGATGATATATATATATATACATAAAAAGATCGGAATTAAGAGTATTCCGCAGTTCACAGTAATAATAATATTAGCTCAAAGAACAATAGAGAATTTTCATCTGAGCTCAAATACAAATATATTACACAGAGAGAAGTGTGTTACACGGTGAGATGTCTGTAAAGAATTATTACATGTGAGTTTAATCGTTACTGTATGGAGAACAATATCTATAGGTTAGCAATTAAATAGAAAAAAACTACGTCAGAATCAAATCTCTGAAGTAGAGTTTTAAATTACCAACCTTATAACTATAAGCTTGCTGATACGAATCTATTTCGTTTCGCCACAGAAATGTGCAGTGCAACAGCCCACAGTTTGCTCCCGAGCTGTTAGTTCACGCGGGATTCTCTGCTACACCTTTTCGTAATAATACCGAACAACGTACTGCTTGTCACTCCTTCCTCCAAAAGCCGTACAAAGCGGACATGTGCATCGGGCAGATGGATCAGGTGCAAATCTACACCAAGCCTATGTGAGAAATTTGCAAGAGACTGCACAGAGAGGGATAGAGAAAAAGAGTAACTTAGTGGAAAGAGTGCAAATGAACTTTTGAGGTAAGTAGCCTACGCCTTACTGCTATGACACTGGAACCTTCTGCCAACTTAATCTGTGACTTTCTCTTTCACATTTACTCCAATAGGCCAAAACAGAGGAGTATGAAAAGATGGGGTTCAAAATTTCTATGAACAATGCACGTAGACAGCTAAACTGTACTTTCAACTTCTTAATTTTCTCCAAATAAAACAAGTTTCCTGTCGGTATATTTTCGTGAGATTTTTACAGGCACTAACAAATAAACCTCTCTCATTGGAGGTGCTATTACCAATGTTCTTACCCGTGCAACGCCAGGATACACTGCTAGTAACTTTGTATATATATATGTATATGTATATATGTATACGTATATATATATATATATATATATATATATATATATATATATATATATACCTAGGACGGGTAAAATTCCCAAGATCCATGGATGAGTCCTCTTATCCAGCGGTCTCTGTCCCTTTTCATCGCTACCATGTCCTGCATCTCCAAGAGATCAGTGTCTGTCCTTAGGGCATCAACATATGTCAACCTCGGTCTCCCTCTTCCAGTGTGTCCATGCACAGGCTCCCACAGGAGCACTGAGTGCAGTGTCAACTCTGGATGTCGG
Source organism: Eledone cirrhosa (assembly GCA_964016885.1). Lineage (NCBI taxonomy): Eukaryota > Metazoa > Mollusca > Cephalopoda > Octopoda > Eledonidae > Eledone > Eledone cirrhosa. The sequence goes on from OZ024741.1 coordinate 191,718,497, forward strand.
TGAGCATGTCCAGCTAACCTCAGTCTCCTTTGTACTACTCTCGAGCTGACATTTGGGAGGCTCCCGTACAGTTCTGAGTTCTTCATCCTCAGTGTTTACTGATTAATGTTCAGAGCCATCCTCAGCATTCTCGTGTAGCACCCATCCACCATCTGAGTGAGTTTCTTGGTCATTGTCCAAATCTCAGACTTGTATAGCAGCACAGAATCCACTACAGCAATGAAGAGACGGATCTTCAGGATCTTATCCACTGTAGTAACCTTCCAGAGACACCAACATTCGATAGTTTTTTCAGTAGAATCTTATGATCAACCTTGTCAAAGGCCTTGCTGAAATCAAGGTGGATGACATCAGTGTTGGAGCCCTCTCCCAAGGCTCTCAAAACATCGTCAAAGTGATGCAGGAGCTGCGTTAGGCAGTCCCTTCCATTACGGAACCCATGTTGGTTGGAGTTCAGCAGGCTGTTGCTTTCAAGAAAGTGGGTTATTCGTGATCTCACCACCCTCTCAAATACCTTGATAATATGTGAGGTGAGTGAGATCGGACGGTAGTTCACTGCAAGGGACTTATTTCCCTTTTTGAAGACTGGGACAGAAAGTTTTCAGGAATATAGCCAGTGTCCAGTGAGTTCCTCCACAGATTAGTAAGAGGAGATGCAAGTTGGTGTCGACACACCTTCAGGACACAAGCAGGGAACCTGTCGGGGCCTACTGCTTAATTGTGTTTAATTTCGTTTATTGCTGCTAAGACATCAGGGGCGCCAAACGTTATGTCTGATATAGTGTGTTGGGGATTAACATCACTGATACAGCCCAGATCGGCCATATCAGGATTGCTGAAAACAGAGCAGTATTGTTTCTGCAGTATCTCGCCCATGGTTTTGGCATTGTCCTGGAGTGTGCCAATTTCATCAACTAGGGGGTCAACAGTGGAGACGGTGACCTTGTGATTTTTAGCAAATGAAAAGAACACTTTGGGGTTGAGTTTGATTTTCTCAATGGCCCACCTCTCTTCAGCTATTCTCTAGTTATTGATGATGGTCATCATGCATTGCTGGAGGTTATATTTTTTGACTCAAGCAGGGCGATAAACACCGAATGTGTGTGTTGCTGTTGGTAGTATTTTAGTGTGTTTTTTTTGTTTGTTCTTTTTATTTTTCTGTTTTGGGGGATACTGCACTTGGTTTTGTTCACAGGTTTTGGTGGGGTGTGTTTTGTACATATATTTGTGACAGTGTCTACAAAGATCTGCCAAGATGTTTTGATGTTGGTGGAAATGTGTGTGTGTGTAAAAGACCAGTCAACGTGATAGTTCGTTCATAATTGCATCCCAGTTGGCATTGTAGTGATCCATGTTATCAAATGGGTGGGCTGGAAAGAGGACCCTGGGATTAGCTTTCGGCTGGTGGAATCTCAAGTTACAAAGAACCATGTCATGGTCTGAGAGAAGGGTTTTTTCCACTGTAATATTATAGATAGTGTTAGTGTAGTTACTAAACACTAGATCCAGAATGTTCTTCTGATGCCTTGTTGGTGCAAGGACAAGTTGGGACAAGAAAAACTCATTCATGAAGTCAAGAAGTGACTCGACAGCTTCTTTGTCAGTGGTTGAGGTTGGGGTGCCTGGTTTCAAAATACATGTAGACCAATCGACACAGGGTAGATTAAAGTCTCCCATCAAAAGTATGTTGCTAGAATGGCACTGTTTAATAAAGGATTTAATACTGTTGAGGCATTCTTTGAAGCAGATTATGGGTGTTTGTGGTGGCCTGTAGAGCCCAACTAATGTTAGGTCATTGGCTTTATTGTGCACAGTGACTGATTCACAGTAGCCATTGGAGAATGTTGTGTTACCATCTGCCGTAAAGGAATCATGCAGGAAAATGGCAGTTCCACCCTTCCTTCTGCCAACACGATCCGCACGGATGGTTGTGAAATTCCTCACTCTTACTTCGGCCTCCAAGTGGGAGTTTTCAAGGTGGGTCTCAGTAAGAAGGAAGAAGGGGATGTGAAATGGATGGTTACCAACTCAATCCTCAATGAATTGGTCAGTTTTGACTGTTGCGGGGGGGGGGGGGGTGAGATTGTGTGTTAGTGACAGCAAGGATGGTGTTGGGTGATGGCTAAAATGTTTTTCTCTATCTCTTTTGCCAGGTTCATGGCTAAAAAAGAAAAAATTTCTTGTTCAGGGAACAGTTTTTGATTGGATTTGTGGTTACACCATTGGATAGGGTTGCAGTTTCCTCTTTTGTTGTTGTTGTTGTATTTGTTGTAATTGTGTCTTTGTGAAAAGTCTGGAGCAGCATTACTTTTGTTGTTGTTGTATTTGTCGTTGTTGTAATCGTGTCTTTGTGAAGAGACTGGAGCAGCATTACTTTTGTTGTTGTTGTATTTGTCGTTGTTGTAATCGTGTCTTTGTGAAGAGACTGGAGCAGCATTACTTTTGTTGTTGTTGTATTTGTCGTTGTTGTAATCGTGTCTTTGTGAAGAGACTGGAGCAGCATTACTTTTGTTGTTGTTGTATTTGTCGTTGTTGTAATCATGTCTTTGTGAAGAGACTGGAGCAGCATTACTTTTGTTGTTGTATTTGTCGTTGTTGTAATCGTGTCTTTGTGAAGAGACTGGAGCAGCATTACTTTTGTTGTTGTTGTTGTTGTAATCGTGTCTTTGTGAGAAGACTGGAGCAGCATTACTGCAGCAGGGGGTGGCTTTATTGTGGTTTGTGTGTTGGCATGGAACCCCTTTTCTGTTCGTGCATTGTGTCCCAGGAAGATGAGTGAAGGGACAGTCAGTCAGCAGACATAACCTCTCACGTTGGGAATGTTGGCAGATTTTGGGACTCCGACTTATGCGTGCAGGCAGCGTGCTTTGGTGTTGGCTGGCAGTGTTAGTGCACCTAGTACCCGGTAAATGGGTAAATATACATCGCTACGTGTCATAGCCTCTGACATAGTGAGTAGCGGCATATTTTGGGGTTTCTAGTTTGTGTAGTGGGGAGTGAATACAGCTCCATAGATTTTTTTTAAAAGTTCTTTTGTCTACGGCATGGTTGTGGTGGTGATGTGGGGGAAGAAAGCAGTGGTGGTGGCGATGATGATGATGATGATAACTGTGGTGGGAGAGAAAGCAGTGGTCGATTACTAGCAGTTGATATATATATATATATATATGCATATATATATATATATGCATATATATATATATATATGCATATATATATGCATATATATATATATATGCATATATATATATATATATGCATATATATATATATATATATATATATATATATATATATATATATATATATGCATATATATATATATATATATATATGCATATATATATATATATATGCATATATATATATATATATATGCATATATATATATATATATATATATGCATATATATATATATATATATATATATATATATATGCATATATATATATATATATGCATATATATATATATATATATATGCATATATATATATATATATATATATATATATATATATATATATGCATATATATATATATATATGCATATATATATATATATATATATGCATATATATATATATATATGCATATATATATATATATATATATGCATATATATATATATATATATATATATATATATATGCATATATATATATATATATATATGCATATATATCATCATCATCATCACCGTTTTACGTCCGTTCTTCCACGCTAGCATGGGTTAGACGGGTTGTCCTGTTGTGGGCAGTGTCTGGTCGGCTGACCATGCCTTGCTCATACAGGAACTGATCTGGCTTGATTTCTACAGCTGGATGCCCTTCCTAACACCAACCTCATTTACAGTCAGTGCTGGGTGCTTTTTCGTGGCGCCTACACGTCCACTTTACAGTGTGGGCTGGGTGCTTTTTTGCCGTGGCACCTCCACGACCACCTTGCGGTGGGGGGAGTGGAGGCATATTGTTTATATGCTTCAGCATGTACCCATGGGAGGTCGGGTACCCTGTATTACTGCGTGACGCCAGAAGTCACGGTCGTGTGTCATTGACTTTGAGAGGTGTAGTTGGGTAAGGTCGGCTTTTATCACCTCATCCCAAGTCATCTTGGGTCTCCCCACTCCGCGGTTTCCATCAACTTCTAGTGCTCTGCACCTTTTTATGCAGCTGTCATCCTTCATACGCATCACATGTCCATACCAGCGTAACCGCCTCTCCTGCACGCAGCATTTGATTCCTCTTATGCTCAGTCTCTCTCTCAATTCCTTTATGCTTTGTCGTTCACGTATATTACTGTTACACATCCATCGGAGCATGCAGGCTTCGTTTCTCTCTAATCTACGTAAGTCTTCCACCTTCAGCGCCCAGGTCTCACTACCATGCAACATCGCTGTTCGGATACACGCATCATACAGTCTGCCTTTCATTCTGAGGGAGAAGCCTTTTGCAGCTAGCAGTGGTAGTAGTTCCCTAAACTTCTTCCATCCCGTTCTTACCCTAGTTATTGTACTTTCTGAGCACCCACCTCCGTTGCTAATTCGGTCACCTAGGTAGCAGAAGCTGTCTACTGTTTCTACAGGGCCCTCCCAGAGATTGGTGGTACTTGTTTCCTGTGGCTGTTTGCTTGCTGTTTCAGCACAGCTGCTGCATGTGAATCCTACATTCTTAATTAAGCTTCCTGAGATCCCGCTACATCTCTTGTGTACCCATTGTTTGCATTTGGGGCAGAGAATGGAGTTCCTACCTACACCTTTCCTACATACTGAGCAAGGCCATTTCCCTGAGGGGATCTGGGTTCTGTTTTCTCGTCTACTTATAAGGACCTTAGTCTTTGTCATGTTGACTTTGAGGCCCTTTCTCTCTAGTCCCTGCTTCCAGGTTTGGAATTTATTCTCTAGTTCTACCATAGATTCAGCTATGAGTGCGAGGTCATCAGCATACAGGAGTTCCCATGGGCATCCGGTCTTAAACTCCTCCGTTATTGCCTGCAGGACTATGATGAACAGGAGAGGGCTAAGAACAGAGCCCTGGTGGACCCCAACCTGTACGCTAAATTCCTCGCTATACTCATTGCTAATCCTAACTTTGCTGACTGCTCCCCTATACATGGCTTGTACCGCTTTCACAAGCCATTCATCTACTCCTAGTTTTCTAAGAGCCCACCAGATTACTGCACGTGGAACTCTGTCAAAGGCTTTCTCAAGGTCGACAAATGCCAAGTAGAGTGGCTTACTTTTAGCTAGGTACTTTTCCTGTAATTGCCTCACAAGGAAGAGGGCATCAGTGGTGTCTTTCCCTGGTACAAACCCAAATTGCATCTCGTCTATATTCACCCGGTCCCTAATCAGCTGTGCTATAACTCTTTCTGTTACTTTCATGACCTGGTCCATCAACTTTATACCTCTATAGTTTCCTCTATCTAGTGCATCGCCTTTACCTTTGTAGCAGTTGACAATGATGCTACTGCACCAATCTTTTGGTATGGCCCCCTCTAGTATTACCTGGTTAACGATACGTGTGGTTATAGTGTGACCTACAGACCCAGATCCCTTCAGCATCTCGGCAGCTATACCCGATGGACCGGTTGCCTTCCCTATCTTCATATCTCTGATTGCCTTACTTACTACGCTGCCGCTGACTTGTACTGCTGGTCCCTCTATAGGGTCTACGTGGGGTAGGGTCTCTTCTTCCCATGCATTCTCCTCATTTAGTAATCTATCATAATGACTCTTCCATGCAGCTTTCTTCTCAGCACTTGTGAGGGCAAGCTCACCTTTATCATTCCGGATACACTTCTCTCCAATGACATCACAACTATCTCTGACACACTGCCTCGCAATCTTGAATACCTCCTGTTTCTGGTCCTCACGTTGTAAAACATGCTTGAATTTTCTATCCTCTGCTTCCCTCCTAGCTAAGTATACTTGTCGCCTAGCTTCCCTCTTGGTCTCTATGTAATGTACCCTGCTCCCTCCGTTCTTCCATTCTTTCCATGCCTGTCTCTTGGCCTTGACTGCTTCATCTACCTTATTGTTCCACCACCAAGTCACTCTCCTCCTGCTTGAGGTCTTACTCCAGCCACAAACCTCATCCGTCGCCTCTAGTAAGTTATTTTTTAGGAACTCCCAGTTCTCTTCTACGTTAAATGTCTCTATCTGTTCTTCTTTACTGTCGTAGGCGTTGAGTAAAATATCTTTAAATCTGTTACTGGTTGAGGGGACTTTCAGCTTCCAGATCTTTCTTCTCCAGGTTGGCCTCTGTTTCAGGGCTCGTCTAGTTCTGACCGTGAGGTCGCTGACAACTAAGCTATGTTGGGATGTACATTCCTCACTAGGGAAGGCTTTTGTGTTTACGACCGTCCATCTGTCACGTCCTCTGATGAGGATAAAATCTAACTGACTAGAGTGCTCCCCTGATCTATAGGTGATCAGGTGGTTGTCGGGTTTTTTAAAGTTTGTGTTACATATCGACATGTCATTGGCGTCGCAGAATTCTAGAAGTCTGAATCCTTCCTCATTCCTTGTGCCAACTCCATGGCCTCCATGTACTCTATTGAAGCCGTCGCAGTGTTTACCTACGTGTCCGTTAAAATCTCCTGCAATGATTAGGAAGTCCTTGTCGTCTGTTAGAGCAGTAGTGTGTATTAGGGACTCGTAAAACCTATCCTTAAGTTCGTCTGGCAGCCCCGATTGGGGTGCGTAAGCTGATATTATTGTGGTAATTGTCTTATTCAGGACTAGTCTGAGTTTAATGATTCTTGCATATATATATATATATATATATATATATATATGCATATATATATGCATATATGCATATATATATATGCATATATATATATATATATATATATATGCATCATCATCATCATCGTTTAACATCCATATTCCACGCTTGCATGGGTTTGGACGGGAGTTTTCCCACTTGAGGCAAGAGTGGTTGTCTTGCTCGCATAGGACTGTCTGGCGGATTTTCTACGGCTGGATGCTCTTCCTAACACCAACCACGTTTACAGTGTGGAACTGGGAGGTTTTTACCATGTTACCTACACGCCCACATTACAGCGTGGACTGTGTGTTTTTTGTCGTGACACCTACACAACCTCATTTGTTTCGGCCTGGATGTTGTGGTACCAACATAACTTTACATTGAAAGGGGGTGGTGTGGATGGGGTGGGGGTAGTGGGACCGGGGTGTATTTTGTTAGAGGTGCCTACTGATTGTAGTAGGTTTTACTTTGTATTTAGGTAAGGCGAGTCTTCTTTGCATATATATATGCATATATATATATATATATATATATATATATATATATATATATATATATATATATATATATATATATATGTAAGTATGTATGTATACGTACATACATATATGTATACAGACGTACAGTAGCATGCATATATATATATATATATATATATATACATATATATACACATATGCATACAGGTACACATACATATATGCACGCATCAGTTTAGCCGACGTTTATTATAACGCCTGCTTTGTTCGTTTGTTTGTTTGTTTGCTTTTCAACTTATCGTTTTCGGTATGCCTGACCGATTTAACTCACTCAATATGCAAATTAGGCTGCTCAGCCGTTAATTTTCATAAGGAAAGTATATACTTTCGAACGTTCAACTATCTGGCAGATGGGTAAACGGTGCTGATGATAGCTAACAAGCTTGAAACTAGTACATCGTTCCTGTGTCAGTGTTGAACAAAAAGGAGACGTGGTTGCCTTAACACCGTATGGCATAAATTCAGGCTGTTCGATTTGTTGACAAACAAACAAACAAAGCAGGCGTTATAATAAACGTCGGCTAAACTGATGCGTGCATATATGTATGTGTACCTGTATGCATATGTGTATATATATATATATATATATATATATATATGCATGCTACTGTACGTCTGTATACATATATGTATGTACGTATACATACATACTTACATTTAAGTAAGTGCCATACTAAGAGTGAGAAATGAAATTTCGTTTTCATTTTTTTCAACTTATCGTTTTCGGTATGCCTGACCGATTTAACTCACTCAATATGCAAATTAGGCTGCTCAGCCGTTAATTTTCATAAGGAAAGTATATACTTTCGAACGTTCAACTATCTGGCAGATGGGTAAACGGTGCTGATGATAGCTAACAAGCTTGAAACTAGTACATCGTTCCTGTGTCAGTGTTGAACAAAAAGGTGACGTGGTTGCCTTAACACCGTATGGCATAAATTCAGGCTGTTCGATTTGTTGACAAACAAACGAACAAAGCAGGCGTTATAATAAACATCGGCTAAACTGATGCGTGCATATATGTATGTGTACCTGTATGCATATGTGTATATATATGTATATATATATATATATATATATATATATATATATATATATATATATATATATATGCATGCTACTGTACGTCTGTATACATATATGTATGTACGTATACATACATACTTACATTTAAGTAAGTGCCATACTAAGAGTGAGAAATGAAATTTCGTTTTCATTTTTTTCAACTTATATATATATCATCATCATCATCATCAGGTTTAGCGTCCGTGTTCCACGCTTGCATGGGTTTGGACGGGGGTTTTCCCACTTGAGGCAAGAGTGGTTGTCTTGCTCGCATAGGACTGTCTGGCGGGTTTTCTACAGTTGGATGCCCTTCCTAACACCAACCACATTTACAGTGTGGGGCTGGGTGGTTTTTACCGTGTTGCCTACACGGCCACATTACAGCGTGGACTGTCTGGCGGGTTTTCTACAGCTGGATGCCCTTCCTAACACCAACCACATTTACAGTGTGGGGCTGGGAGGTTTTTACCGTGTTGCCTACACGGCCACATTTACAGCGTGGACTGTGTGTTTTTTGTCGTGACACCTACACGATCTCATTTGTTTCGGCCTGGATGTTGTGGCACCAACATAACTTTACATTGAAAGGGGCGGTGTGGGTGGGGTGGAGGTGGTGGGACGGGGGGGTGTTTTGATAGAGATGCCTACTGACTGTAGTAGGTTTTTACTTTGTATTTAGGTAAGGCGGGTCTTCTCTATTACTGAGTACCGCCAAAGGTCTCGGTCCAGTGACATTGTCTTGGAGAGGTGTAAGCGTGTGAGGTCGGAATTTATCAGCTCGTCCCATGTTTTTCTGGGTCTGCCTACTCCGTGGCTACCGTCTATCTTTATTGCCCTGCACTTTGTTATACAGCTGTTGTCTTTCATGCGCATCACGTGACCGTACCAACGTAGCCTTCTCTCGAGTAAACAACATCTGATCCCTCTTATTTCTAATTTTTTCCTTAGTTCGTTTATGCTTTGCCGTTCACGTATATTACTATTGCACATCCAGCGGAGCATGCAAGCTTCGTTCCTCTCTAGTCTGCGTATATCCTCTGCACACAATGCCCAGGTCTCACTGCCATGCAGCATTGCTGTTCGTATGCAGGCATCGTATAACCTGCCTTTCATTTTTAGGGAGAACCCTCTAGCGGCTAATAGTGGTATAAGCTCTCTGAACTTTTTCCATCCAGTTCTGACTCTAGCTACTGTACTTTCAGAGCACCCTCCCCCACTGCTGATTTTGTCACCCAGATAACGGAAGCTGTCCACTATTTCTATAGAACCCTCTGCGCAGTTGAAGGAGCTAGTATTTTGTGGGCACTTGCTGCTACTTATTGCACCAGAGCACCGGCCACATGTAAAATCTATGTTCTTAGTTAGCTTACCTGTGATCCCACTACATCTTTTATGCACCCATACTTTGCATTTGGGACATAAAATGGAGTCTCTACCTACGCCTTTCCTACACACTGAGCATGGCCATTTCCCAGATGGGACTGCCGCCTTATTTTCTTTCCTACAAACTAGAACTTTAGTCTTAGCCAGGTTAATTTTAAGGCCTTTTGATTCTAGGCCGTGCTTCCATGTTTGGAATTTCTTCTCTAGTTCGGTCATTGATTCAGCTATGAGCGTTAGATCATCTGCGTATAGGAGTTCCCATGGGCAGCCGGTCTTGAACTCCTCTGTTATAGCCTGAAGGGCAATAATAAATAGTAGGGGGTTAAGAACAGAGCCCTGATGGACACCAACTTTTACGCTAAACTCTTCACTATATTCGTTGTTAATTCTAACCTTACTGACTGTTTCTTTATACATGGCTTGTATAGCTCTCACAAGCCATTCGTCAACACCTAGTTTTCTAAGAGACCACCAGATAATGGAACGGGGGACTCTGTCGAAGGCTTTCTCCAAGTCGACGAAAGCTAAGTATAGGGGTTTACTTTTAGCTAGGTACTTCTCCTGTAGTTGTCGTACAATGAAAAGAGCGTCTGTGGTACTTTTGCCTGACACAAACCCGAACTGCATTTCATCTAGATCAATTCTCTCTCTGATTAGTTGCGCTATTACTTTTTCCGTGACCTTCATGACCTGGTCGATTAATTTAATGCCTCTATAGTTACTCCTATCTAGGGCATCTCCTTTTCCCTTATAGCAGTTAACGATGATGCTGCTACGCCATTTCTTCGGAACAACCCCATTCTGTACGACTTGGTTAACTATCCGGGTGACCATGGTGTGTCCCACCGAACCAGATGCCTTCAGCATCTCAGCAACTATTTCCGAAGGCCCAGCCGCCTTACCCGTCTTCATATCTTTGATTGCCTTACTTATTATACTACCTTCAACTAACACTGCTGGTCCCTCTATTGGATCGATCTGGGGGAGACTGTCTTTCTCCCATTTGTTCTCCTCATTTAGAAGCCTTTCGTAGTGACACTTCCAAGCTACCTTCTTATCAGCGTCGGTGATGGCAAGTATGCCATCATCGTTAAGTACACACTTCTCCCCGACAATATCACGGTTTTCCTTGACACATTGCCTGGCAATCCTGAACACCTCACGTTTTTGGTCCTCACGTTGTAGAACATGCTTGAACTTTCTTTCCTCTGCTTCCCTTCTTGCGAAGTACACTTGTCTCCTAGCTTCCCTCCTGGCCACTTGATAGTCTTCTCTACTTCCCCCATCCCGCCATACTTTCCAAGCCTGCTTTTTGGCCTTAATTGACTCCTCCACCTTACTGTTCCACCACCATGTTACTCTCCTCCTACCTACAGGCCTGCTCCAGCCACAGACTTCGTCTGCCGCCGTCAGCAGGTTTGCTCTCAGGAATTCCCACTGTTCCTCTATATTATACGACTCTAATTGCTCTTCCTTACTGTCGAAAGCGTCAAGTAATATGCTTTGAAATTTATTTCTGGCTATGGGGTCCTTTAGCTTCCATATTTTTCTCCTGAGGATAGTCCTCTTCCGCTGTCTAGTACGTCTCGTCCTGACTATGAGGTCGCTAATTATCAGTCTATGTTGGGAGGTGAATTCTTCATGGGGGTGGGATTTAGTGTTAACAACAGACACTCTGTCACGTCTTCTGGTAAGGATATAATCTACCTGGCTTGTGTGTTCCCCCGATCTATAGGTGATCAAGTGATTGTCTCGTTTTTTGAAGTTAGTGTTACAGATAGTTAAGTTATTTGCGTCGCAGAATTCCAGGATTCTGGAGCCTTCCTCATTTCTAGTACCGAACCCATAGCCTCCATGGATTCCGTCATAGCCGTCACAATGTTGTCCAACGTGACCATTTAGGTCGCCTGCAATAACTATATAGTCACTGTCGGTTATTTGGGAGGTAGCGAGCATCAGTGTCTCGTAGAATCTGTCTTTTATAGCGCCGGGCAGTCCGGATTGGGGTGCGTACGCAGATATTACTGTCACCGTAGTTTTATTGAGGACAAGTCTTATTTTAATTATTCTGTTGTTCACTCTATTTACGTCTATTATCTTATCTGCCCACTTTTCTGCTACCATGATTCCTACCCCACCCAACCCATTGTCATTTCCCACCCAGAAAAGCTTATAGCATCGTTCTTTACCCACGATGAATCTAGCCGACCCTCCCCTCCACCTGGTCTCTTGAATACAACAAACATCGACCTCCTTTCGTTCAAGCATTTCTACAACCTCGTTAGAGCGACCCTTTAAGGTGCCTACATTCATGGTACCAACTCTGAAGTTTTGGATTGCGTTTGGAGGGTGGGAGCGGTGGGGCGCGGGGGGGGGGGGGGGTTATGTTAGCCATCCTGGGCCGAAACAAGGAGGAGTGCTTGCATTCTCGTCCACGAGGTGAATTTGGCTTTATCTTCGGCATTGTCGCTGAGCGTCCACATTTTTCTCTCTTCAACTCTCCAGAATTCCGTAGTCCATCCATCATATCGAAAAGCAACCAGTTAAGCGATAGTATGGGCCTCTGACTTATGATTGGTCCACGTAATAATGGTGGTGCGTGGGGGCGGGAGGGAGGGATGATGGGTTGTTAGCGAGAATGTAAGGTTTAAGATAAGATCGCCGTATTATATATATATATATATATATATATATATATATATATATATATATATATATATGCATATATGAAATATAAGAATCAAAGAACTGTTCAAAACATTATTGTGCTTACAGCTGTTTCCTCCAAACCGAGGTTTGGATTCTTCGGAGCAATTTATTAATGCATGGACAGTTATATGACCTCCTTTTCAGCCGAGAGACATACCAATACATATTCAAACATTGATACATATTCAAACATTGTGGGTCAACATTCATTACAGAATTTAGAGTGGCAGTACACACTTCGAGATTACATTTATATTAATAGGTACAATCAAAAATCAAAAATATAGGTTAAAATACAACATGAAGATAAGCAGTTATATAGTGCAAATGTTATATGTGTGGCACGCATGTGCGTCTTGTTTATATAGTGTGGCAGAGAGATATGTGTGGTAGAGGCACTTAGGTAGGTAAATAAGAGTGTTAGGTTGGTAGATCTGGTGGCAAATTCTTTATATGATTGATATAGTCTGTGTGTGGAGAAATATTATAAGCATTAAAGATAGTGCAAGCATTAAAAGTGTTATAAGTAATGGAGATGCACAGCGCAGGGATGTCAAGTATTTCATGTACTTCGGCATTTTCATGGTCAGGGGAGTGTATTTTTCGATTATATGCCCTTCACATAATCCACGACAATCCAGTTAGAGATCGTAGTCTGGTGTTCTTTAGTTCGATACAGGAGGTTGTTACGTTTCTAGAAACGCCATTGAATACCCCCCGGAAGTGTGTGTGTGGCAAAGGGGAGTTAATGCATGCGGGGAGGTAACTCTGGGGTTTCTATATCTAGCCATTAAAATGTGTCCCAATATAGACCCTAAATTCTATGGTGATGCGCATCTTCCAAGAGAGATTTTTAAAGCATAAAGTGTATTAACTATAGAGTAGTTTAATTAAGTTATGCTGAAGGTGATCATATTATTATGGTGGATTAACCCATCTTAAGGTGCCACAAATGGAAATTATAGATGATGAGCGAGGATTCTAAATTAATGATCTCTGTGGTTGTAGTCTGCTCATATGACCAGGCGCGGTGATTGCAGGCTTGCTTCAGAACCCAGTCCTATCTTCTCATTTCTACAGCTGAGTAAACTGGAGCAATGTGAAATAAAGTGTCTTGCTCAAGGAAACAACACATCACCCGGTCTGAGAATTGAACTCACAACCTTTCGATTGCAAGGCCAATGCTCTAACCACTAAGCCTCCATTATATGTATATATATGTATATATATGTATCTGTATGTCTCATGTGTTGGAAAGGAGGTCATGTATGTAAACAAACATTGAAAAATGCTCCGAAGACTCCAAACCTCGGTTTGGATGAAACAATTGTATAAAGTTGATGGACCAGGTCATGAAAGTAACAGAAAGAGTTATAGCACAGCTGATTAGGGACCGGGTGAATATAGACGAGATGCAATTTGGGTTTGTTCCAGGGAAAGGCACCACTGATGCGCTCTTCCTTGTGAGGCAATTACAGGAAAAGTACCTAGCTAAAAGTAAGCCACTCTACTTGGCATTTGTCGACCTTGAGAAAGCCTTTGACAGAGTTCCACGTGCAGTAATCTGGTGGGCTCTTAGAAAACTAGGAGTAGATGAATGGCTTGTGAAAGCGGTACAAGCCATGTATAGGGGAGCAGTCAGCAAAGTTAGGATTGGCAATGAGTATAGCGAGGAATTTAGCGTACAGGTTGGGGTCCACCAGGGCTCTGTTCTTAGCCCTCTCCTGTTCATCATAGTCCTGCAGGCAATAACGGAGGAGTTTAAGACCGGATGCCCATGGGAACTCCTGTATGCTGATGACCTCGCACTCATAGCTGAATCTATGGTAGAACTAGAGAATAAATTCCAAACCTGGAAGCAGGGACTAGAGAGAAAGGGCCTCAAAGTCAACATGACAAAGACTAAGGTCCTTATAAGTAGACGAGAAAACAGAACCCAGATCCCCTCGGGGAAATGGCCTTGCTCAGTATGTAGGAAAGGTGTAGGTAGGAACTCCATTCTTTGCCCCAAATGCAAACAATGGGTACACAAGAGATGTAGCGGGATCTCAGGAAGCTTAATTAAGAATGTAGGATTCACATGCAGCAGCTGTGCTGAAACAGCAAGCAAACAGCCACAGGAAACAAGTACCACCAATCTCTGGGAGGGCCCTGTAGAAACAGTAGACAGCTTCTGCTACCTAGGTGACCGAATTAGCAACGGAGGTGGGTGCTCAGAAAGTACAATAACTAGGGTAAGAACGGGATGGAAGAAGTTTAGGGAACTACTACCACTGCTAGCTGCAAAAGGCTTCTCCCTCAGAATGAAAGGCAGACTGTATGATGCGTGTATCCGAACAGCGATGTTGCATGGTAGTGAGACCTGGGCGCTGAAGGTGGAAGACCTACGTAGATTAGAGAGAAACGAAGCCTGCATGCTCCGATGGATGTGTAACAGTAATATACGTGAACGACAAAGCATAAATGAATTGAGAGAGAGACTGAGCATAAGAGGAATCAAATGCTGCGTGCAGGAGAGGCGGTTACGCTGGTATGGACATGTGATGCGTATGAAGGATGACAGCTGCATAAAAAGGTGCAGAGCACTAGAAGTTGATGGAAACCGCGGAGTGGGGAGACCCAAGATGACTTGGGATGAGGTGATAAAAGCCGACCTTACCCAACTACACCTCTCAAAGTCAATGACACACGACCGTGACTTCTGGCGTCACGCAGTAATACAGGGTACCCGACCTCCCATGGGTACATGCTGAAGCATATAAACAATATGCCCCCCCCCCCCCCCCCCCCACCGCAAGGTGGTCGTGGAGGTGCCACGGCAAAAAAGCACCCAGCCCACACTGTAAAGTGGACGTGTAGGCGCCACGAAAAAGCACCCAGCACTCACTGTAAATGAGGTTGGTGTTAGGAAGGGCATCCAGCTGTAGAAATCAAGCCAGATCAGTTCCTGTATGAGCAAGGCATGGTCAGCCGACCAGACACTGCCCACAACAGGACAACCCGTCTAACCCATGCTAGCGTGGAAGAACGGACGTAAAACGGTGATGATGATGATGATGATGAATTGTAAGCTAATAAATGGTTTGAACAGAACTTTGATTCATGTGAATTCTATATAACTGCTCTGTAATACAACTGATGTTATTACATTGAGCTATTATCTTACTGGTAATAAGGTAGTAATAAATTACTGGCTTTCACTGTTTAGCGTTTAAAATATATATAACTATAAAAAGTTTTAGTATATACATAACCATAAATAGTATCCTTAATACTATATGTATATATATATATGTGTGTGTGTATGTATATATATATATATGTATATGTATGTATATATATGTATGTACACTGTAAATGTGGTTGGTGTTAGGAAGGGCATCCAACTGTAGAAAACCCGCCAGACAGTCCTATGCGAGCAAGACAACCACTCTTGCCTCAAGTGGGAAAACCCCCGTCCAAACCCATGCAAGCGTGGAACACGGACGCTAAACCTGATGATGATGATGATGATGATGATATATATATATGTATACATATATATGTATATATATACATGTATATATGTATGTGTTGTTTCCTTGAGCAAGACACTTTATTTCACATTGCTCCAGTTTACTCAGCTGTAGAAATGAGATGATAGGGACGGAGGTCCCTATCATTCCACTGTAAAGTGGTCGTGGAGGTGCCACGGCAAAAAAGCACCCAGCACTCACTGTAAATGAGGTTGGTGTTAGGAAGGGCATCCAGCTGTAGAAATCAAGCCAGAATCAGTTCCCGTCCCACCCTTGCAAGCAGGGAAAAGCGGACGTAAAATGAAATGATGATGATGATGATGATGATATATGTATATATATATATATATATATGTTTATATATATATTTATATATATATGTATGTATATATATATGTATGTGTATATAGATATATATACTCAAACTTCCTTCACTCTGCTCTCCACCTGCCATCACCAGACATACTCATTTTTCCTCCAACCCTATCCCTTTTATCCCGTCACCTACCAACCCTTTTTGTCTCACCACCACTGAATCTGAAGATACCTTGCCTAACCATCTCAGCCCCTCTGTCTCTGCCACTTTCACTCCCTCATGTACCTCCACTGTTGTCGAGATTTGCGTTTTATACCAACCACATCAACCTGTGATGAGTTCCGCACATGTGTCGAGATTGAAGCGTCCTTTTGTCAACTAAAGGTCAAAGGTTTTTTCCACGGCATCATCACCATGGACGTACGGCTTCACTAGTCTCAGTTGCTGGTAATCACACTGGACGCCAAACTCTGGCCAGTCCAGTACGCTCGACTCCTTTGTGGACACTTACCGGCATACAGAGATCCGGTTCGATTTCCATCAGCATTCTTGTTGTACCAACCTCAATTGGGTCCAACTCTCCACTCTTTGCAGCCTATTTCGCTACCAACAGATCGTGTCCTCCACCATTCACCATCTCATCTACTCCTCTCTCCTAGCCACCAACCTTATGGTACGTACCCCTTGCACACCCACTATCTATTCCCCCCCCCCCCCATAATACACAAACCAAATAATCTCGGCCATCCTATCATTTTCGCCTTCAAGTGCCCCACCGAAATCATCTCATAATGCCTGGATACCCTCCTAGCCCTGTTAGTCGTCTACTTCCCCTCCCACACCCACAACACCAACTTTTAGACTCCTTCTCCTGCCCTCCTGGCCCATCTCGCCTTCTCTTCACCTTGGACATCTACAGTCATCCTTCGTGATGATGGCCACTGTGCTTTCCGACATTTTTGGACCTACGCCCTACCCCTTATCCCAACATTACCACTCTTCTCCGTCTGGCTGAGATGTTCTGACCCTCATTGGGTTTTCATTTTCCTGTGAATTCTACCAGTAAGTCTCTGGGGTAGCGATGAAAACCAGAATGGGTCCAAACTATGCCAACTTTTTTGTTGGCTACGTCGAAGCCCACATCTCCCAGTACACTGGACCTACTCCTGAGCTATACGGTCATTATATCGACGACTATATTGGCGCCACCTCTCTATCACATGAACAGCTCGACTGCTTTCTTGCCTTTATTCAATCTTGTCATCTCGCTCTCATCTTTACCACCTCCAACTCCGATTCTTCTCTCCCTTTTCTTGATATCTCTCTCTATCGATCACTCTCACCACACCCTCTCTACTTCTATCTTCTATAAACCTACTGACTCCCACTCTTACCTCGATTTCACCTTCTCCCATCCAGCCTACACCAAACTCTCCATACCCTACTCCCAATTCCTCCCTTTTCATCGGCTCTATAGCCAGGAACACTATTTCGAAACACCTTCCCTTCACATGGCCTCCCGCTTCATCCAGCATCGATATCCCCCAACCCTAATCCACGCTGCCCTCACCCACACCCATGAAACTGACCGTACCACAGCCCTCTCACTCTACCATCTCTCTCCCAACACCCACCTTTTCCTCAGACCAACCACCCCATCACCCTACCTCTTCGATGACATATTCTCCGTTTCTTCCGTACCCTCACTTCTGACCCCATAACTTCTCGCTTTTTCCCTAACCCACTTATCATTACATTTAAGCGCACCCGTAATCTCCGCTACCTCTTGGTACGCAGTTCCTTCTCTTCTCCTACGACTCCACCCAGCTCTCCTCCTTGTTATCGTCTCCACTGTAACAGCTGTCCTTTCATTTCCAACCTCACCACTCTCACAGGCACCAACGGTTTATTCCGTATCTGCCACACCGTCACCTGCACCTCCCCCCACGTAGTCTATGCTCTCCAGTGTTTCCCTAGTGGACAAACTGGACGCCGTTAGGCGGACCGTTTTGCTGAACATTTGAGGGACATATGACTCGGTATGGAAACTCCCGTCACCCGTCATTTCCGTTCCCCAGGTCACTCTTCCCTACATGTCTCAGTCTTTGCTGTCCTTTTACATCACACATTACAGGCCTCACGCACCAGGACTGAACAGAGTCTGATTTTCAGCCTTGAGTCCTGTTTCCCCAATGGACTTAACTCCCTTCCCCAATTACTTTAATATTACTCATATACGTTCATGCTTACTTCTCTACCCCTTGTAACCACCACGTTTACGCGGTCCATTGTCACACACGCACTTGTACATTCACCCCTAGATTCCTATCGCTCTCTTATGGTCAGAAACATATACTCTTACTGCTGATACAGACCAAATAAATACACACACACCTCTATTTTCCCCTTCACAGAGCTGTATACACACACACACATACACACCCTTATATTAACATACTTCTACTTATAGCTTCATACTTACAAGCACATACACATACTTTCTGACTTACGCATACACACACATATCCTCTTAGCTTTGTACGGATGTATAATAACACACACACGTATAGCTCTATATACAAAACGTTTTTTTTTCCCTTTCAGATAGACGCGCTCCATCATCCACTTTTCTAATAAAGTATATCATACACAAAACGCCAGCATCAACAGTTTTCCAAGAGATGATAACATGAACGGACCTGCTATTTTTCTCTACAAAAATATTTTCCAATTCTGCCCTGCCCATCCCTTCAATCTTTCTAATTTCTCATTGTTTCTTCTGATTAAGGACTAGCGTCCAAAACGTTCAGACACTCTTCCTGCTATTTCAATCGTTAAACTAATATATTCCTTCCATATACTGTACCGTTTCAGTTGTTATTTCTGTTTACATTTTACGTACATATATATATATATATATGTTTTGCAAGGTTTTGATATAAAATCGTGTGTCGAAACAAATATTGTTATACTTGGGGAGGGTCATATTGTTGTAATATTGCCAAAAATAATAACAGAACACATTCACTGTTTGGATGGTTTTCGCTTCTGTATCTTTTATATCTCCATAGATAATTTATTTGGCAATCAATATTTATCATTGATAGACCAGCGGTTAAAAATACAGATATATATATATCCATTTTAATTTTTATTTATTTAATTATTTATTCTTGTCTCTTTCTCTGTGCATGCGTTTGCATGAGTGTATAGTGTTTGGTGTGTGTGTTTGCATTTGAGTTTGTGTTTTTGTTTTTGTATTCTATCTTTGTTCACTAGTGTGTGTTTATATGTGTTTGTTGTTATTGTACTGTATATACTTATTTATTTACTTATTTATATTTCCCTTAATATCAGTATTTTTTGTTTGGGTATGTTTGTTGTTATTCCATTTGTTTTTTTCTGTTTAATTTCGGTCTTCTTATTTCTATCTCAGTTGCTTCTCTGATTTGCCAAATAAATTAACTATGGAGATATAAAAGATACAGAAGCGAAAACCAACCAAACAGTGAGTGTGTTCTGTTATTATTTCTGGCAATATTACAATATGACCCTCCCCAAGTATAACAATATATGTATATATATATATATATATCATCATCATCATCTTCGTTTAACGTCCATCTTCCACGCTAGCATGGGTTAGACGGGAGTTGTCCCACTTGAGGCAAGGCTGGTTGAGTGACCGTGTTTCGCTCATATAGGACTATCTGGCAGGTTTTCTACGGCTGAATGCCCTTCCTAACACCAACCACGTTTACAGTGTGGAACTGGGAGATTTTTACCATGTTACCTACACGGCCACATTACAGCGTGGACTGTGTGTTTTTTTTTGTCGTGACACACGATCTCAATCTCATTATTTGGACTGGATGTTGTGGTACCAACTTTACAGAGAGAGGTTGGTGGGAGTGGGAGCATAGGGTACGAGTAGTGGATTGAGGTGTATATTTGGTTAAGAGGTGCCTACTAACTGTAGGTTTCGCTTTGTACATAGGCAAGGCGGGTCATCTGTATAAAATCTGTAGCGCCAAAGATCTCGGTCCAGTGACATTGTCTTAGAGAGGTGCAAGTGTGTAAAGGTCGGAATTTAACCAGATCGTCCCAGGTTTTTCTGGGTCTACCTACTCCGTAACTACCATCAATTTTGATCGCCCTGCACTTTTTTTATACAGCTGTCGTCTTTCAAGCACATCAGGTGGCCATACCAACATAGTCTTCTCTCAAGTAAACAGCATCTGATCACTCTTATTCTTAATTTCTCACTTAGTCCATTTATGCTTTGCCGTTCACGTATATTACTATTACACATCCAACGGAGCATGCATGCTTCGTTCCTTTCCAGTCTGAGCAGGTCCTCTGCACGTAATGCCCATGTCTCACTGCCATGTAACATTGCTGTGCGCATACAGGCATCATACAATCTGCCTTTCGTTTTTAGAGAGAAACCTTTTGTGGCCAACAGCGGTATAAGCTCTCTGAACTTTTTCCATCCCGTTCTGACTCTGGCTTATTGTACTTCAGAGCACCCTCCACCACTGCTGATTTTGTCACCCAGGTAACGGAAAGTGTCCACTATTTCTATAGAACTATCTGGGCAGTAGAAGGAGCTAGTATCCTGTGAGCACTTGCTACTTATTGTACCTGAGCATCGGCCACATATAAAATCTACGTTCTTAGATAGCTTATCTGTGATCCCACTACATCTTTTATGTACCCATAGTTTGCATTTGGGACATAAAATGGAACTTCTACCTACTTCTTTCCTACACACTGAGCATGGCCATTTTCCAGAGGGCACCTATGCCCTATTTTCCTTTCTACTAGTCTTAGACAAGTTAACTTTAAGTCCTTTTGATTCTAGGCCATGTTTCAATGTTTGGAATTTCTTCTCTAGTTCAGCCATAGATTCAGCTATGAGAGTTAGATCATCTGCGTATAGAAGTTCCCATGGGCAGCCAGTCTTAAACTCCTCTGTTATAGCCTGAAGGGCAATAATAAATAGGAGGGGGCTAAGGACAGAGCCTTGATGAACACCAACTTTTACGCTAAATTCTTCACTATATTCATTGTTAATTCTAACCTTACTGACTGTTTCTTTATACATGGCTTGTATAGCTCTCACAAGCTATTCATCTACACCTAGTTTTCTAAAGGCCCACCAGATAATGGAGCGGGGGACTCTGTCAAAGGCTTTCTCCAAGCCAACAAAAGCTAAGTAGAGGGGTTTACTTTTAGGTAGGTACTTTTCCTGTAATTGTCGTACAAGGAAAAGAGCATCTGTGGTACTTTTTCCTGACGCAAACCCAAACTGCATTTCATCTAGATCAGTTCGATCTCTGATTAGTTGCGCTATAACTCTTTCTATGACCTTCATGACCTGGTCAACTAACTTAATGCCTCTATAGTTTCCTCTATATAGAGCATCCCCTTTACCCTTGTAGCAGTTAATGATGATGCTGCTACGCCAGTCTTTTGGTATGACCCCATTCTGTATTACTTGGTTAACTATATGGGTGACCATAGTATGTCCCACCATTCCAGATGCCTTCAACATCTCAGTAACTATCTCCGAAAGCCCAGCTGCCTTGCCTGACTTCATATCTTTGATTGCCTTATTTATTATACTACGCTGGTCCTTCTATTGGATCGATTTGGGGCAGACTATCTTTTTCCCATTTATTCTCCTCATTTAATAGTCTCTCGTAGTGACACTTCAGGCTATCTTCTTATCAGTATCAGTGAGGGCAAGTACACCATTATCATTACGGA
>OZ024741.1:191745568-191748068 GCA_964016885.1 Eledone cirrhosa
ACAGTAGGGTGGAGGGGTCAATTAAGGCCAAAAGGCTTGGAAAGTATGGCGGGATGGGGGAAGTAGAGTAGACTATCAAGTGGCCAGGAGGGAAGCTAGGAGAGAAGTGTACTTAGCAAGAAGGGAAGCTGAGGAAAGAAAGTTCAAGCATGTTCTACAACGCGATGACCAAAAACGTGAGGTGTTCAGGATTGCCAGGCAATGCGTCAAGGAAAACCGTGATATTGTCGGGGAGAAGTGTGTACTAAACGATGATGGCATACTTGCCATCACCGACACTGATAAGAAGGTAGCTTGGAAGTGTCACTATGAAAGGCTACTAAATGAGGAGAATAAATGGGAGAAAGACAGTCTCCCCCATATCGACCCAATAGAGGGACCAGCAGTGTTAGTCGAGGGGAGTATAATAAGTAAGGCAATCAAGGATATGAAGACTGGTAAGGCGGCTGGGCCTTCGGAAATAGTTGCTGAGATGCTGAAGGCATCTGGCACGGTGGGACACACCATGGTCACCCGCATAGTTAACCAAGTCGTACAGAATGGGGTTGTTCCGAAGGACTGGCATAGCAGCATCATTGTTAACTGTTATAAGGGTAAAGGAGACGCCCTAGATAGGAGTAACTATAGAGGCATTAAATTAATCGACCAGGTCATGAAGGTCACGGAAAAAGTAATAGCGCAACTAATCAGAGAGAGAATTGATCTAGATGAAATGCAGTTCGGGTTTGTGTCAGGCAAAAGCACCACAGACGCTCTTTTCATAGTACGACAACTACAGGAGAAGTACCTAGCTAAAGGTAAACCCCTCTACTTAGCTTTTGTCGACCTGGAGAAAGCCTTCGACAGAGTCCCCCGCTCCATTATCTGGTGGGCTCTTAGAAAACTAGGCGTTGACGAATGGCTTGTGAGGGCTATACAAGCCATGTATAAAGAAACAGTCAGCAAGGTTAGAATTAACAACGAATATAGTGAAGAGTTTAGCGTAAAAGTTGGCGTCCATCAGGGCTCTGTTCTCAGCCCCCTACTATTTATTATTGCCCTTCAGGCTATAACAGAGGAGTTCAAGACAGGCTGCCCATGGGAACTCCTATACGCAGACGACCTGACACTCATAGCGGAATCAATGGCCGAGCTAGAGAAGAAATTCCAAACATGGAAGCACGGCCTAGAGTCAAAAGGACTTAAAATTAACCTGGCTAAGACCAAAGTTCTAGTTTGTAGGAAAGAAAACAAGGCGGCGGTCCCTTCTGGGAAATGGTCGTGCTCGGTATGTAGGAAAGGCGTAGGTAGAAACTCCATCTTATGTCCTAAATGCAAAGTATGGGTGCATAAAAGATGTAGTGGGATCACAGGTAAGCTAACTAAGAACATAGACTTTACATGTGGCCGGTGTTCTGGTGCAATAAGTAGCAGCAAGTGCCCACAAAATACTAGCTCTTTCAATTGCGCAGAGGGTTCTATAGAAATAGTGGACAGCTTCCGTTACCTGGGCGATAAAATCAGCAGTGGGGGAGGGTGCTCTGAAAGTACTGTAGCTAGAGTCAGAACTGGTTGGAAAAAGTTCAGAGAGCTTATACCACTATTAGCTGCTAAAGGGTTCTCCCTAAAAATGAAAGGCAGGTTGTACGATGCCTGCATACGAACAGCAATGTTGCATGGTAGTGAGACCTGGGCATTGTGTGCAGAGGATATACGCAGACTAGAGAGGAACGAAGCTTGCATGCTCCGCTGGATGTGTAACAGTAATATACGTGAACGGCAAAGCATAAACGAACTAAGGAAAAAATTAGAGATAAGAGGGATCAGATGTTGTTTACTCGAGAGAAGACTGCGTTGGTATGGACACGTGATGCGCATGAAAGTCGATAGCTGTATTACAAAGTGCAGGGCAATAAAGATAGACGGTAGCCACGGAATAGGCAGACCTAGAAAAACATGGGATGAGCTGATAAACTCCGACCTCACACACTTACACCTCTCCAAGACAATGTCACTGGACCGTGACCTTTGGCGGTACTCAGTAACAGAGAAGACCCGCCTTGCCAGTAGGCATCTCTAACAAAATACACCCCGTCCCGCCACCACCCCCACCCCATCCACACCACCCCGTTCTATGTAAAGATATGTTGGTGCCGCGCCATCCAGGCCGAAACAAATGAGATCGTGTAGGTGTCACGACAAAAAAACACACAGTCCACGCTTTAATGTGGCCGTGTAGGCAACACGGTAAAAACCTCCCAGACCCACACTGTAAATGTGGTTGGTGTTAGGAAGGGCATCCAACTGTAGAAAACCTGCCAGACAGTCCTATGCGAGCAAGACAATCACTCTTGCCTCAAGTGGGACTACCCCCGTCCAAACCCATGCAAGCGTGGAACACGGACGTTAAACGTTGATGATGATGATGATGATATATATATACGTATATATATATATATATATATATATATATACGTATATATATATATATATATACGTATATATATATATATACGTATAT
>OZ024741.1:191757342-191784842 GCA_964016885.1 Eledone cirrhosa
ATATATATACGTATATATATATAATTAAGTTAAAAATGTACATCCACATATGTATACTGAAATACTAGTATGCATATGAATACACACACGTATACATATGTAGATGTACCGAGTTTTTTCACTGGTCACTTTACTGTGAGTGTCCAGCTATTCTGTATGTAAACACACAGACAAACCGGTTTTTAGAGTCATACTGGTTTTTGAGGAAACACCTTTCCTCTATTCTCCAGAAAGCCAGACAAGGAATATTGAACTAGTTTCGTTGTTGTTACAACTCATCAGCAATATTTACCTATCTTCCGGCCTTTCTAGAGAATCGTAAAAGCACATATCGTTATATGCTTTTTCTATGAAAATTAGTAGTGGGCAGACTAATTTGCATAGAGCGTGAGTACGCACCGGTTCAACGGAGACGATAAAAACGAATAACGAAACGAAATTAAATTTCGCTTCGTTTGTAACGTTGTAAAGGCCGGAAGATAGGTAAATATTGCTGATGAGTTGTAACAACAACGAAACTAGTTCAATATTCCTTGTCTGGCTTTCTGGAGAATAGAGGAAAGGTGTTTCCTCAAAAACCAGTATGACTCTAAAAACCGGTTTGTCTGTGTGTTTACATACAGAATAGCTGGACACTCACAGTAAAGTGACCAGTGAAAAAACTCGGTACATCTACATATGTATACGTGTGTGTATTCATATGCATACTAGTATTTCAGTATACATATGTGGATGTACATTTTTAACTTAATTGTTTAAGCGTCAGTCATACAAAAGTGAGTTACAAACGAAGCGAAATTTAATTTCGTTTCGTTATTCGTTTATATATATATATATATATATATATATATATATATATACATATATATATATATATATACGTATATATATATATATATATATATATACATATATATATATATATATATATACGTATATATATATATATATACGTATATATATATATATACATATATATATATATATATATACGTATATATATATATATATATATATATATAAATATATATATATATACGTATATATATATATATATATACGTATATATATATATATATATACGTATATATATATATATATATATATTTATATATACGTATATATATATATATATTTATATATACGTATATATATATATATATATATATATATTTATATATACGTATATATATATATATATATATTTATATATATATATATATATATATATATATTTATATATACGTATATATATATATATATATTTATATATACGTATATATATATATATATATATATATTTATATATACGTATATATATATATATATATATTTATATATACGTATATATATATATATATATATATATATATATATATATATATATATATATTTATATATACGTATATATATATATATATATATATATATATATTTATATATACGTATATATATATATATATATATATATATATATATATATATATATATATTTATATATACGTATATATATATATATACGTATATATATATATATACGTATATATATATATATACGTATATATATATATATATATATATATATATATATATATTTATATATACGTATATATATATATATACGTATATATATATATATATATATATATATATATTTATATATACGTATATATATATATATACGTATATATATATATATATATATATATATATATATATATATTTATATATACGTATATATATATATATATATTTATATATACGTATATATATATATATATACGTATATATGTATATATATATATATATATATATATATATATATATATATATATATATATATATATACGTATATATATATATATATATATACTTATATATGTATATATATATATATATATATATATATATATATATATATACGTATATATATATATATATATATATAAATATATATATATATACGTATATATATATATATATATATATAAATATATATATATATACGTATATATATATATATATATATAAATATATATATATATATATACGTATATATATATATATATATATATATACGTATATATATATATATATATATTTATATATACGTATATATATATATATTTATATATACGTATATATATATATATATATTTATATATACGTATATATATATATATTTATATATACGTATATATACGTATATATATATATATATATTTATATATATTTATATATACGTATATATATATATATATATATATATATATATATATATATATATATATATATAAATATATATATATATATACTTATATATACGTATATATATATATATATATATATATATATATATATATATTTATATATACGTATATATATATATATATATATATATATATATATATATATATAAATATATATATATATATATATATTTATATATACGTATATATATATATATATATATATATATATATATATATATATATATATATTTATATATACGTATATATATATATATATATATATTTATATATACGTATATATATATATATATATATATATATATTTATATATACGTATATATATATATATATATATATATTTATATATACGTATATATATATATATATATATATATTTATATATACGTATATATATATATATATATATATATATATATTTATATATACGTATATATATATATATATATATATATTTATATATACGTATATATATATATATATATATATATTTATATATACGTATATATATATATATATATATATATATATATATATATATATATATATATTTATTAATACAATAACAGAGATAGCTTAACGCTAAACTCCGACTGGTAACCATCTCACTCAACAAACATTAGGTTATATGTAAGTATAACCCAATTTAAGTGTTTGGGGTGCTAACTATATGTATTTTGTGGAAAGCCAGTTGTATTATTTTATGAGATATAATTAAAGTTAAAATATATCTCTCTTTCCAAACAATTGTTTCATTATAAGTTTTCTACAATTTGGGAAAATGTTTCCAGTTTATGTAGAAGCCTAACATATATTCATGTAAGAATATATTTAGGTGGGCACTTATAAATCTTCAGTGGAAGCCCATTAAACTTTGAAATAAGAAAAAATTCTTACCGCAGTTAAAAATCGTGTCCGCTAAGCTGCTCCTTCACACATCAAATGACCGCCAAATTTGAAATTCCAGCAGTCTTTTGACTGAGAAAGATTCATAGCGTCACGAAACGGGAAAGAGAGACAACCACGACACAAGAAAAGAAAAAAATAATATACACTCGGGTTAATTAGTTTTTTCAAAAACATTATCAATCCAACATGTTAAGAACTCAATTGAAATTAAAAAAATAAATGTATGCGTGTATGAATTACACACTCATATAGATATTTTCTTAGGCTAAAAACAGAGGTGATACCAAAATAACAAACCACATCACATCACCGCAGCAAATACTGGAGGTTACGCTTTAAAGGCAATTCGGAATGTAAATCTCCGGCCAAATTAAGAGTAAAATATTTAATACACGCGGGTTAATTAGTTATTTAAAACTATTATCTATTCCACGTGTTAAGAACTCAATTAATTAAAAAAAAAATGTATGCATGTAATTATTTACACATGCATATATATATTTTCCTAGGCTAAAAGCAGAGAAGTGACAACCAAAAAACCTCCATATCTCACAACAGTAACAAATACAGAAAGTCATGTTTATAAGGTACCTGGAAATAAGTACCTCTGGCCAAATCAAGAGTAACATAATTAATACAATAACAGAGATAGCTTAACGCTAAACTCCGACTGGTAACCATCTCACTCAACAAACATTAGGTTATATGTTAGTATAACCCAATTTAAGTGTTTGGGGTGCTAACTATATGTATTTTGTGGAAAGCCAGTTGTATTATTTTATGAGATATAATTAAAGTTAAAATATATCTCTCTTTCCAAACAATTGTTTCATTATAAGTTTTCTACAATTTGGGAGAATGTTTCCAGTTTATGTAAAAGCCTAACATATATTCATGTAAGAATTTTATTTAGGTGGGCACTTATAAATCTTCAGTGGAAGCCCATTAAACTTTGAAATAAGAAAAAATTCTTACCGCAGTTAAAAGTCGTGTCCGCTAAGCTGCTCCTTCACACATCGAATGACCGCCAAATTTGAAATTCCAGCAGTCTTTTGACTGAGGAAGATTCATAGCGTCACGAAGCGAGAAAGGGAGACAACCACGACACGAGAAAAGAAAAAAATAATATACACTCGGATTAATTGGTTTTTTCAAAAACATTATCAATCCAACGTGTTAAGAACTCAATTGAAATTAAAAATATATATATTTATATATACGTATATATACGTATATATATATATATATATATATATATATATATATATATATATATATATATATATATATATATATATAACTAGAAATTGATTAACATATATATAAACATGAATAATCACAGGAGATAATTTTTACAAGTGTGTAACCACACACAGCTAGGTAGGTAACTAAATAAAGTTGACCAGAACTTCAAAAATAGATACCTTATAATATTATTAATCTTTCCTGTATATATTCCATTAAAGAAATATATTTCACCAATTAATCAGATGGGAACCACGGAAGTGGGGACTTGGATTTTCAACAAGGAAGAAGTTCCAGCAATCCGTGCTTACACTTCAAGTTCAATTCTGCGACTGGCCATCACCACGTGTCGTATTTACTAGAAATACAAACATCATAGTAGCTTCGTCCCAGTGGCGTGAATAGGGTTATCGACAACTAGTATATATATATATATATATACATATATATATATATATACGTATATATATATATATACGTATATATATATATATACGTGTATATATATATATATATATATATACGTATATATATATATATATATATATATATATACGTATATATATATATATATATATATATATATATATATATATATATATATATACGTATATATATATATATATACGTATATATATACGTATATATATATATATATATATATACGTATATATATACGTATATATATATATATATATACGTATATATATATATATATACGTATATATATATATATATATACATATATATATATATATATATATATATATATATATATATACGTATATATATATATAATTAAGTTAAAGTGTACATCTACATATGTATACGGAAGTATTAGTATGCATATAAATACACACATGTATACATATGTACATGTACTCAGCTTTTCACTAGACACTTTACAGTGAGTGTCAGCTAGTCTGTATGTAACCACATAGGCGGACCGGGTTTTAGAGTCATACGAGTTTTCAAGGAAACACATTTCCTCTATTCCCCAGAGGGCCAGACAGGAATATTGGACTAGTTTCGATGTTATTACATCTCATCAGCAATATTTACCCATCTTCCGGCTTCTCTGGAGAATTGTAAAAGCACATATCGTTATATGCTTTTTCTATGAAAATTAGTAGTGGGTAGACCAATTTGCATAGAACGTGAGTCATTGTACGCACCGGTTCAGCGGAAACGATAAAAACAAATAACGAAACGAAATTAAATTTCGTTTCGCTTCTAACTCACTTTTGTATGACTGACGCTTAAACAATTAAGTTAAAGTGTACATCTACATATGTATACGGAAGTATTAGTATGCATATAAATACACACATGTATACATATGTACATGTACTCAGCTTTTCACTAGACACTTTACAGTGAGTGTCAGCTAGTCTGTATGTAACCACATAGGCGGACCGGGTTTTAGAGTCATACGAGTTTTCAAGGAAACACATTTCCTCTATTCCCCAGAGGGCCAGACAGGAATATTGGACTAGTTTCGATGTTATTACATCTCATCAGCAATATTTACCCATCTTCCGGCTTCTCTGGAGAATTGTAAAAGCACATATCGTTATATGCTTTTTCTATGAAAATTAGTAGTGGGTAGACCAATTTGCATAGAACGTGAGTCATTGTACGCACCGGTTCAGCGGAAACGATAAAAACAAATAACGAAACGAAATTAAATTTCGTTTCGCTTCTAACTCACTTTTGTATGACTGACGCTTAAACAATTAAGTTAAAGTGTACATCTACATATGTATACGGAAGTATTAGTATGCATATAAATACACACATGTATACATATGTACATGTACTCAGCTTTTCACTAGACACTTTACAGTGAGTGTCAGCTAGTCTGTATGTAACCACACAGACGGACCGGGTTTTAGAGTCATACGAGTTTTCAAGGAAACACATTTCCTCTATTCTCCAGAGGGCCAGACAGGAATATTGGACTAGTTTCGATGTTATTACATCTCATCATCAATATTTACCCATCTTCCGGCTTCTCTGGAGAATTGTAAAAGCACATATCGTTATATGCTTTTTCTATGAAAATTAGTAGTGGGTAGACCAATTTGCATAGAACGTGAGTCATTGTACGCACCGGTTCAGCGGAAACGATAAAAACAAATAACGAAACGAAATTAAATTTCGTTTCGCTTCTAACTCACTTTTGTATGACTGACGCTTAAACAATTAAGTTAAAGTGTACATCTACATATGTATACGGAAGTATTAGTATGCATATAAATACACACATGTATACATATGTACATATACTCAGCTTTTCACTAGACACTTTACAGTGAGTGTCAGCTAGTCTGTATGTAACCACACAGGCGGACCGGGTTTTAGAGTCATACGAGTTTTCAAGGAAACACATTTCCTCTATTCTCCAGAGGGCCAGACAGGAATATTGGACTAGTTTCGATGTTATTACATCTCATCAGCAATATTTACCCATCTTCCGGCTTCTCTGGAGACTTGTAAAAGCACATATCGTTATATGCTTTTTCTATGAAAATTAGTAGTGGGTAGACCAATTTGCATAGAACGTGAGTCATTGTACGCACCGGTTCAGCGGAAACGATAAAAACAAATAACGAAACGAAATTAAATTTCGTTTCGCTTCTAACTCACTTTTGTATGACTGACGCTTAAACAATTAAGTTAAAGTGTACATCTACATATGTATACGGAAGTATTAGTATGCATATAAATACACACATGTATACATATGTACATGTACTCAGCTTTTCACTAGACACTTTACAGTGAGTGTCAGCTAGTCTGTATGTAACCACACAGACGGACCGGGTTTTAGAGTCATACGAGTTTTCAAGGAAACACATTTCCTCTATTCTCCAGAGGGCCAGACAGGAATATTGGACTAGTTTCGATGTTATTACATCTCATCAGCAATATTTACCCATCTTCCGGCTTCTCTGGAGAATTGTAAAAGCACATATCGTTATATGCTTTTTCTATGAAATTAGTAGTGGGTCAGTCATACAAAAGTGAGTTAGAAGCGAAACGAAATTTAATTTCGTTTCGTTATTTGTTTTTTATATATATATATATATACATATATATATATACGTATATATATACATATATATACATATATATATATACGTATATATACATATATATACATATATATATATATATATATACGTATATATATACATATATATACATATATATATATACGTATATATACATATATATATATATACATATATATATATATATACGTATATATACATATATATATATATACGTATATATATATATATATATATACGTATATATATATATATACGTATATATATATATATATACGTATATATATATATATATTTACGTATATATACATATATATATATATATATTTACGTATATATTCATATATATATATATATATATATATACGTATATATACATATATATATATATATATATATATATATATACGTATATATATATATATATTTACGTATATATACATATATATATATATACGTATATATACATATATATATATATATATATACGTATATATATATATACGTATATATATATATATATGTATACGTACATATATATATATATATACGTATATATATATATTATATACGTATATATATATATATATATACGTATATATATATATATATATATATATATATACGTATATATATATATATATATATATATATAGATTTTGAGTTTATGTTGGTTGTATACCAACACCTCAGTATGCAGGCTGGAGCACTCGACGAAGTGCGCAGGTTGGTTTGGTTACTCCGGAGTAGTGTAAAATAAAGTTAAATAAAAGTCAAATGATTAAAATTTAGCTTCGTTTATTACTGCTATATATATTTCAGTGACAGCCATCTTTGGCTTTGACCTCTTCAGGCAGTTTGAATTATTATGGTATAGACAAGTACATATGTTGTTTAGGTGTATGATATTGTCAATACTCTGATATGCCCAGTTCCTTGTTGGGTTGTTAATTCACTGGGGAACTGGAGTCATATATATAACTAGCTGATTTCTATAACTAAATTTATTATTCCAACATATATTAAAAGGTGTCTCAATTGAGTCCCTTATATAGACCGTTATATACAGTTTCCAATTTTAAGTATCCTATCTTTAATTACAGTCTACTCTATCATGAAGTAATAAAAGTTTCTATATTAGGATGATTACTCCCTATCATAGAGTGCTACAACTGAATGTTCCATACGAAGAGCCAGATATTCATGTCAAAGTTCTTTGTAAATGTAGTCTACTCACAGAACCTGTCAGGGGCCCTATTAGAACCACGTCTATATAACCCCTGGTAAGCTCTGGGTCAGCGTATGGCTGACTGCATGGCAAAGCTAAATATCTCTAGGGTAGACCAAAAAACATCCCTCACTTACAATGTAATTAATCTATCTATCAAGTTATACATGCATATATAATTCACATACCACTTGTACATAATTCATTGTACTCAACATATAGGTTATACAGATCTCTTATGTTAATGAATTAATCCTATATTTATCTAATGCTAGCACTCCATGCATATAACAACATTTGCACAAATAATTCATTGTTGAATTCGGTGTTTAAAGTTTACATATAATTATATAGTGATACAATACAGTCTAAGTAATTGAAAGTAATTATACTAAAAGTAGGTGTACATGGGGATATTTCTAGGGTAAAAGGTTATAGATAGATGGAACGGATCGTGTTAAGATAGGGTGGATCAGTGAGTGTGGAGTTGTGGTGTAAGGTGTGCCCTGGAGGTGTAGTGCTAGAAGTGGTGATGGGTTCAAGCCTGACATTGCTATATATTGGGTTTAAAGTTTTGGAAGGAGTGTCGGAAGCGGTGCTGGCATGACGCGAACACTTCCGATTTTTTATTAAGGAGGTTATGGTTTGAGAAGATAATAGTATGGGTCTCTAGTAGACAGAGGTTACAAAATTTATTAGGTGGTTTGTACGATGCCGCCTTACCTATCACTTCCCATTTAAGTGTATGAGATCTATTTTTAGTTTTTAGATAGTGTATGTAGCTAGATAGTGAAGTGGAGTTGGCTAGACTGTGTTTTTGAAAGAATGGAGGTGCGAATTGTATCTGGTTTTGAAGCAGTTTGAAGTAGAGCCTATATAGGTTTCAGAAGAGTTGCTAGTTGTGACGGTGCATGAGTAGATGATATCTTTGATTAAGCATTTTTTATCTAAAGGGCGGGTTCTATTAGATCTACAGTTACAATTATTTTGGATGTTAGCCTGCCGGTTATTATGTTGTGTAGAAGTCTGGATGATAGTTGTTGCATTATGGTTATGGGGGTTGTCGCTCTCAGCGTTATTGCTTACATTAGTGATATTACTATTATTACTATTGTTATTAGGGTTAGTTGATATAATGTTATTTTGAAGGTTTACCCCCTGTTGTGTTTTAGTTTGTTGGAAGTAAGAATTAATTTTTCTTTTATTGCTACTAGCTATGTGACGTGGTAGAGTAGGAGATTTTAATTGTGTTTTTGCTTAAAAATGTATTATTTCTTCTTCTATTTTTGTTTTTTATGTCTGGTGAGATGCTTCCGTTTATGGTATTATGGTGACTTCTGTGGTGTGGGTTACGTTTGTTGGCATCCTTCGTATTAGTGTGTGTGTGGTTGCTATTCTTATTACTATTTTTCCTCATGGACATATTGTGCGAAATAATGTTGTAGCTATGTGTTTTTGTAGGTAGGAACCCGATCTCCTTATTGTGGCCTGATCTAGCTAATGCCTGATTATAATATTGCGAGTGTTTGCTAAATATGTTTTCGCCATAGGATAGATTAGAGATTCTATTGGATATTCCCTTAGAGATAGAGTTTAATATTGACCTAGGGTGGTTAGACTTGGTATCTACGTAAATCAGTTTTTCCTTAGGTTTATGGAATGGTGTATATATCCTTGAGTCTAGGTAGAGGGTGGCGTCTAGGAAGTTAACGTTTTTAGTGTTTTTGTCTATGGTGATACTTAGGTTATAGTTTTTGAAAGTCTTGTGCAATAGTTTTCTAGTTCTTTCTATATTGAATTTTTTATAGTCTATAAGTAGAAGTGCATCATCGCGGTACAAACCACCGTTGAGGTATGGAAGGTCCTTATGGATTTCGTTTAGTAAATATAGGCCGACCAAATCAGTGACCTGCGCCGACTCACGAGATCCCATGGTTATGTCGAAGTTGTTTTGCGTATCCTTGCGGGTCCATAATTGGTCTTCAAAGGTGATTACAGTTTTACGGGCCGCAAATGACATCAATCTGGGGTCTAGTCAGGTCACTATTGTTCATGGCCATGATTAGTGCCTTATTTAATAGGATAGGGGAAATAGATGTGTAGTATGAATTGATATCAAATTGAATACATTTTTTCTCTTTGTTTTCCTTGATATCTTTGAACCATTCAATAACTTCACTCGTATTTCCCCATTGTTTAAGGTATATCTTGTGTTTAATCTGTGGGATGATTTTATCTAAAATTTTCTTACTGATAATGCCAATGTCAGACTTGGAAGGGCAGATTAGTCTAATCGAGGGGTTGCTAATGAAGTCCTGCTTATGGTCCTTCAGAGAGAATCTAGGGTGTTTGGGGTGTATGGTTGTGTATGTCTCTGAAGTCCTAGTTTGGACACTATATTACAGCCTTCTATATTAATTTCTTCCAAGTTTTTCATAGTAGTTTTCTTGTAGCTTTTATGTAGTTCATTATATATAAACTTTCTATATGTATTATAATCTAAGCTGTATATGTTATTAGTTTTGTCCGCATGTACAATAATTTTATTACTTGTTTTGAATTCATTAATAGAGGTGTTAAGTTTGTTTAAGAAGGTGTTGTTTTTATTACGATGCTTTTTGTATTTAATGTTCTTAACTAGTTTTATTAGGTCATTTTGAACATAGCTTTGATTCTTGTCAATTCTATATAACTGCTCTGTAGACAACTGATGTTATTACATTGAGCTATTTATCTTACTGGTAATAAGGTAGTAATAAATTACTGACTTTCACTGTTTAGGGTTTATACGTATATATATATATATATATATATACGTATATATGTATATATATGTATATATATATATATATATATATGTATGTATATATATATATATATATATATATATATATACGTATATATATATATATATATATACGTATATATATATATATATATATATACGTATATATATATATATATATATATATACGTATATATATATATATATATATATATATACGTATATATATATAGATATATACGTATATATACGTATATATATATATATATATACGTATATATATATAGATATATACATAGATATACGTATATATATATATATATATATATATATATATATATATATATATATATATATATATATATATATATATATATATATATATACACACCATCTTGTTCCTACTGCCACTTTATCCAACATCTTTCTGACTTTTAGATTGGTTATAGCACACACACATTTTATCTTATTTGAATCTTCATTTTTATTTTTCATTTTTCATTAATTTTTTATTTATTTTCTGTTTTCTTCATTTCATTTTATTGCCTCCTATTACTTCATATGCATGGCACAGCTGAGTAGCCCAATTAACCCACTCGATATGCAAATTGGGCTACTCAGCCGTTAATATGCATAAGGTAAGTATATACGTTCAACAATCTGGCAGGAAGGTATACGTTGTTGACGATAGCTAATAAGCTTGAAACTAGTACAGCGTTCCTTTGTCAGTGTTGAACTAACGAGCAACGATAGTTGCTAGACATTACGGCTTAATACGGGATGTTTGTTTACAAACACACCGAGCATTATAATAAATGTTCGGGTGAATCCATACGTACATATATATATATGAGTGCATGTATGTATATATATATACATACTACTGTACGTCTGTATACATATATGTATGTACGTGTACATACTTATATTTAAGTAACAGCCGTACTAAGAGTGGGAAATGAAATTTTGTTTCATTTTTTCCGTTTGTCCTTTTCGGTGCACCCGGCCGATTAACCCACTCGATATGCAAATTGGGCTACTCAGCCGTTAATATGCATAAGGTAAGTATATACGTTCAACAATCTGGCAGGAAGGTATACGTTACTGACGATAGCTAATAAGCTTGAAACTAGTACAGCGTTCCTTTGTCAGTGTTGAACAAACGAGCAACGATGGTTGCTAGACACTACGTCTTAATACGAGATGTTTGTTTACAAACACACCGAGCATTATAATAAATGTTCGGTGAATCCATACGTACATATATATATGTGTGCATGTATGTATATATATATACATAGTACTGTACGTCTGTATACATATATGTATGTAAGTGTACATACTTATATTTAAGTAACAACCGTACTAAGAGTGGGAAATGAATTTCGTTTCATTTTTTCCGTTTATATATACATATATATATATATATACGTATATATATACATATATATATATACGTATATATATATATATATACGTATATATATATATATATATATATATATATATATATATATATATATATATATATA
The DNA here is from genome assembly GCA_964016885.1 of Eledone cirrhosa. NCBI lineage: Eukaryota > Metazoa > Mollusca > Cephalopoda > Octopoda > Eledonidae > Eledone > Eledone cirrhosa. The sequence goes on from OZ024741.1 coordinate 191,770,389, forward strand.
TATATATATATATATATATATATACGTATATATATATATATATATATATATATATACGTATATATATATATATATATATATATACGTATATATATATATATATATATATATATATATATATATATATATACGTATATATATATATATATATATATATATATATATACGTATATATATATATATATGTATATATATATATATATATATATATACGTATATATATATATATATATATATATATATATACGTATATATATATATATATATATATATATATATATATATATATATATATACGTATATATATATATATATATATATATATATATATATATATATACGTATATATATATATATATATATATATATATATACGTATATATATATATATATATATATATATATATATATATATACGTATATATATATATACGTATATATATATATATATATATATATATACGTATATATATATATACGTATATATATATATATATATATATATATATACGTATATATATATATACGTATATATATATATATATATATATATATACGTATATATATATATATACGTATATATATATATATATACGTATATATATATATATATACGTATATATATATATATATATATATATATATATATATATATATATATATATATATATATATATATACGTATATATATATATTGTTATACTTGGGGAGGGTCATATTTGTGTAATATTGCCAGAATTAATAACAGAACACACTCATTGTTTGGTTGGTTTTCGCTTCTCGCTTCTGTGTCTTTTATATCGGTAATCTAACTTACTCGGTCCTCAATGTTGCCATTGACTGACCGACGGTCAAAAATAATACAGATACAATATAGACACAAACACATATATATAGTTTATCATAAATCTTTCGTTGCACATCTGCAACATCGTCAGTGGTTCTATCTTTTCCTCCTGTTGTATTGTATGTCTACACCATTTTTATTCAGTCTGTCTATATATTTATTTATTTATTTGCTTGTTTGTTTATTTTATTTTGTCTTCTTTGCGCATGCGTTTGTGTGTGTGTATAGTGTTTTGTTTGCTGTGTGATGGGTGACTAGTGTGTGTTTATGTGCTTGTTGTTATTGTGCTTGTGTATGTATTTATTTATTTTATTTTATTTACTTATTTATACTTCTCTTAGATCAGTGTTGTTTGTTTGGGTGTTGTTGTTATTCCATTCATTCTTTCTGTTTAGTCTTGGTCTTCTAATTTCTATTTCACTGGCCTCTCTGATTTGCCTATCTGCTGGGTCATTTCTATGTTTAGATATTATTCTAATTTCTATGTTGTCTATGTTACCGTCATGTTGTTGTCTGGCATGTTCGTATAGTACTGACCCATTTTTTCGTCCTTTTAGTTCCCCCCAGTGTTGGTCTATCCTTTCACCTATGCTACGAGCTGTCTCACCTATGTATGTTGTTGTCATGTTTCTGCATGTACCCTCTGTACATCTTATGCTATAGACTACGTTTCTAGTTTTACAGTTTATCCGGGGGTTTACCTTACATATGATACATTTCCTATTGGTACAGTGGGTTTTCTTAAAAGGGTAGGTTTTGCTGATCAGGGATTTTATGGTGGTTCCTGGCTTTTCTACCACCTTAATTTTTAAGTGGGTCTTTCTCAGGGCCTTTCTACACTGGTTAGCTAATTTCCCTCCAGGGGTAGCGTCCACAAACATGACACTCTGGTATCTCTGGTTGTCGTACCATGAGGTGGCTTTCCCTATCTTATGTCTAGCCCTATCTAAGCTATTCCATGATTTGCTCCTGTATAATGGGCAAATTCCTTTCATGTCCAATTCTATGAGGGTATTATACTTCTCCATGGCTCCTTCGTATACTCTGACTCTGTCTCTTTGGTTGTAGCCAGAGAACTGCATGCGGTTGATGAAGTGTTGGATGTGTCTTTCCATTTCTGTTGGGTCGCACATGCGGGACACATTCTTCATCACTCGTACCAAATCTGCGATCAGAATATTAAACTTAGCACTACTGGACATTGCTGAGTTTTTGAGTATCAGGTATTTTGAGGCCATGGCTTTAGCATAGTATGAGTGGAGAATTTGGGCTCTCTCGTCTATAGTGTTAATCCAGAGTTCTGTGTCTAATACAGGTAGTCTATTGTTAGGGTGTTTGGAAGGGAAGTCGATAGTTACAGTTATACTCTGGTGTATGGAATTAGCTATCTGCTGGGTGCTTTCCATCGTGCTACGTTCTAAATCAAACTTGTTAGTGCTCTCTAGTGGGGATGTTCTTATAACTATATTGATGTCGTCTACATAACGAGAGTACATGATGAGGTCTATGGAGCTCTCATTAAGGAGATCTTTAAGTCTCCTTTCCCACCATACCATGAAAAGGTTGGCAACATCACCAGCTATGCTGACGCCAATGGCTGCTCCCTCATTTTGGGTGTAGATCTTCTCGTTGAACTTGAATATGTGGCCCTTTAGGGTAGTTTTGATACTAGCCCCTATTGCATGTGCGACCATTTTTCTTACCTGATCATTGTTTTGGGGGGTCCGTATAGCTTTGGTCCACCCAATCCACCTTCCCATGGGAGTCTTTTGAGCCATTGAGGTTATGGTGGGGGGCCTACCTCTTATAGGTCTACTAGGGCAGAAACGTCTAAGGTCATGGCTGTCTAGGTAGTCAGTGTCGTAGGTAAGGAGGCCCAGTTCATCTGTGTCGACGTCGCAGAACTCCACCTCATTCTCAATGATCATCTCCACACATCTTTTCACAGCAAAATCAATGTTAATGGATGGGTACAGTGACACCACATCCATGCTGCTTATTATGCAGTTGGATAGGTTCCTGTTTTTGTTGTTGCACTCACTGATTCTGCTGAGGAGGTCCGCTGTACTGTCACATACATCTGGGGACATCTTGATTATGTGGCGTATAACCATTGAGAGGAAGTAGATCCTGTAGTTACTAGCTATATTAGCTCCGCATACGGGTCTTGTTGGTGGTCCTGTTGTCAAACAATGTTTGTTAACTTATATGGTTGAAGTTACAGATAAAAAGAGGTTACAAAAGGGAATATGCCATTGCGCCGAAAAGCCGGCGAGGCTAGGGTGCAATATCTCACCGTTACATTATGCGTGTTGCTGGTTCGAAGTTTCTGGTACAAGAGAGAGATTCTTCAAATCTTCTCGGGGAATTTCTTCCTCAGGGCGCGTAGGGATACATCCTCTTCTACTGGCGCTGATTGGCTGAACTGAGCCAAATCACGCACAGAGAATGTATGTGAGCCCGCGGAATGTAGGTCACTACATCACCTCCGAGCAGATTTTCAGCCGGAAATCGATAACGAAGAAACCAAGGACCCACATATTATTGAATCAGCAAGAACAAATGCTGAAAGAGCACATCAGTGAAAAAATAATTGAGCAGAAAGATTCATGCAAGAACAAAAAAAATTAGGCGCGACGGGCCGTGTTGAGCCGCTGTCAAATGACTAGCGGTTTTGTAGTTTAAACGAGACCCTCAAGGGCCTACCAGAAAACAGATAAAGTCTGACATGGGCGAAGTTGCTGTTCTTGCATTAAATGTTAATGGTAAGCGTTGTACCAGTAGCTGTGAACGAAGCTATTATGGTAGTTTACCAGTGCTGGCGAGAAAATGATGGCCCCCCAGATGTATTGTCGAATGTGCTGTGGAGCCAGGAAAAAAATGGCTGGTTGCTTTGTAAAGAAAAAAAAAAGCAAGTTTAATCTGTAGGTGGGTTGCAGTGTAAATTCCATAATTCGGGCGAATCCACAGAAGTGGCTGAAATACTGACAAGTCCAGTTCAATTTGTTGCTTTCCCAGCGAGTCAGGCAAAAACAACAAGACGGATGGCCGTCATGGACGATCAGTGTGCAACGAGATGCGAAGCTGTTTGAGTTCAGCTGCAATTAGTATTCTCGTGTTGCGGTGCCTGTTTGAATCCAGTGGATTAAGCTCTGTGAGCTGCTAGCACGTGACAGCACCCCAACCAGGTGAAAAGGGACTCGCAGAATATTACGTTTGAAGAACATATACCAAGAACAACATGTTGGTGTGTGATAAAAAAATGTGTGCATATGCAGGCATGTAAAACAGTAAAGAATGTGAATGAACAAAAACCATGAGCAAGCAAATAGCGAAAGAGCACAAAACAAGTAAATGCATTCTACAAAGAAATATGTGAATGTAACAAACTGATAATTCAAAGTCAATCCAAGGGAGCAGAGAAATTGCTCAATAAGTTCAAAGTTTTTCAAAGTCAAATAGTTCACACATCACCAGTGTACAGACACTAGTTCTATCTGAAAACTGAAAAAGAAGTTTGTTACTGCCGTTAGGGGTTAGATGTATGGTGTTTTTGAGAGTTTTCGTGGCCATTCTACCGTCTTGCCACCCTGTGTGACATAAGGTTTTGTTGTTAAAGCAAAGTCAATGAATCTTCTGTAGAGTAGCAGTCACCAAACATGGCAGCCACGTCTGACGCCATAATGGTGAGAAAACTACTGTCTCAATTTCTCGAGTCCCTGTGGTAACGAGACAGAAGGTATGGTGGTTGCGTCGGTAAAGTTTCAAGCCGTTTTGAAATTTCCAATGTGTGGTGGTTTGCGTCGGTAAGGCTATGAAGCTGCCACTCACTATTCCCTGTTTTGGTCAGTGGTTAAACAATGCTGTCGTCGTTGTTGATTGTAGACAGGACCTGTCGGTAGCCATTTTGAAATTCCCTCGTGGCGAAAAGTTTTTGAAATACTGCTAATTTTTCAAAAAATTTTGAAAGGAATATATTGTTTTTTCGCAAGTTGCGAAAAGGTTGGCAACGTGGCAAATAAAAGTTCAACTGAATAAAAAAGAAGGGCTGCGTTAAATTCTTACGTCGGTCACCACTTTAGCAGGATGGTTAGTCGTGGTCGCCACTTTAGCAGTATGAAAGTTGAATAGTCGCCACTTTAACAGGGTAGATGATTGAAGGTCGTTAGTTGCCAGTGTGGTAAGTGATAGTATCCTCGTTGGATTATCTTGTCGACATAGACGTGAGGGAAGGTCCCTCGATCTATTTACCATCTTAGTATTTACAATATTCCTTTCGTCAGGTCGCCAATTCCAGCAGCATGGATTATAGATGTTATTGAGACACGAGTAACATAATAATGATTTCTACAGCAGAAATTAGAGATGAAATGTATGTTTATTTTTGATGTAGCACAAACAATGTTTGTTAACTTATATGGTTGAAGTTACAGATAAAAAGAGGTTACAAAAGGGAATGTGCCATTGCGCCGAAAAGCCGGCGAGGCTAGGGTGCAATATCTCACCGTTACATTATGCGTGTTGCTGGTTCGAAGTTTCTGGTACAAGAGAGAGATTCTTCAAATCTTCGCGGGGAATTTCTTCCTCAGGGCGCGTAGGGATACATCCTCTTCTACTGGCGCTGATTGGCTGAACTGAGCCAAATCACGCACAGAGAATGTATGTGAGCCCGCGGAATGTAGGTCACTATAGGATTTTCTCTCTCACATCGTGTGTTTGTTGTGCAATTTCGCTCGTGTTGGTGATGTGGGGTTGCATAGCCTTGATGTAGTTCGGCATGCTATATTGACATCCTACCAGACTTATCCGTGGGTAGACATACTACCTCACCATCCCCTGTGCGCTGCTTGAGGCTAACTAAGCCTTCTACACCTTTCCTCCCAAGTTGTTGGGCCTCTGGTCTGCTCTGTCTCTTAGTATACCTGTCTACTATTTGTCTAATCTTATTTCTAGCTATGGTGAACTGTGCCTCTGTCTCGTCATCTATTTGTTGTGGTATGCAAACTCTTTTATTAAAGGGTAACCTCGTAGGATAGATATTACCCATCTTATATGTTTTGTCGGCTGGGTTGAAAAATAGTTTCTCTAAGGGGTTGTCATTATATCTATCGTCATAGTTGTGTGTGCTGCTATTATTGTTATCATGGTGGTTGTTGTTGTTTCTATCATTAGCATTATTATTATTGTTATGATTGCTAGATGTATTGTTGTTTACTTCACCGTTATTGTTGTTGTTGTTACTGTTATTTCTACCATTGTGGTTGTTACTTTTATTATGTTTCTTGTTTTTGTTGTGTCTAAAGGAAAGGGATGTTTCTCTTTGTTGAATAAATAAATGAACAATCAAATCTAACAATCATTTTATTAAATGCGATAATTTAGTAAATTTCCTACAACGTCAATATTTTGAGGAGCGAATCTTTCCACGTCTGTTCATGTCCGCGGTTCAAAGAGAGTGAGTGAACCTGCGTCTGTGTCCGGATGTATTTTTGCCTCCGCTCTCTGAAGGGTTGTTAAGGGGAGGCAACTGCTAGTTGCCAAGCGACCATCTCAGCCACTACATTCACCTCGGAGCAGATTTTTGTCGAAAAATCGTTAACAATGAAGCGAAGGTAGTTTACAAAATGTTAGAAGAATGTATCAACAAATTAAAAAAAAATAATAAATAGGTTCATGTCTGCAAGCATTAACACAGAAAAAAAAAACGTACAGTAAAAGATGCAAAATGCATGAAAAGATAACACTTCGCAATAAAGGGGCCCCAAATGCGATAAACAAGAAAAAAATGTTTTGCTAGGCAATGAAAATGCCATATGTAGCATAGTTATAAAAATGCACTAAAAAAATGGACTGTGTCAGAATTGACAACAGTCGTAATGTTACGAAAAATATAATATATTGACACTGCCGTAGGCAGTCAAGAATCAAAAAGTAACAAAATACAATATACAGCAAAAACAATTGGAAGAAAAAAAAAAAATACAATTCAGTTTATATTACTGCATAGCTTACGGGGCCAATGCACCCTTCGGCCAGAACGGGTCGTAGTTCTGTGTGTTGATGGTGGTGGGGAGGGGGGGGAGAAATAGGCCTATGTGGCAAAGAAAAAGAAGGGGGCATTTGAGTTTCAAGTGTCATTGTGTCATTGTCCAGGTTTGCTCGTTTGAGACGATCAATGGAAACCGTTTCCCTGGAACCCCGAATGTCCAGTGTGAAATGTTTGTCTGTGCGAGCAAGCACACGATAGGATCCAGAGTACGGCCGTTGAAGAGGGGGTCTCACGGCGTCGTCTCTAACGAACACATGTGTCCACAAGGCAATATCCCTTGGGACGGCAGTTTTTACAGTCTACTTCCTAGTGCCCATCGGTGGTAGATCCTTGAAATAAGAGTGAAGCCGGGACACGTAGGAAGCGGGGTCCTGCGAAGTCAGGTCAAAAAGGGCCAGCATTTGCCCCGGTAACGCCAGAGGAGTACCATAAACTAATTCGGCAGAGGAGAACCCAAGATCCACCTTTACCGTCGACCGAATACCCAACAACACAATGGGTAGGTACTCGCTCCAACGTGAAGAGTCCATGGAAGCCCTTAAGGAGACTTTGAGCTGCCTGTGGAATCTTTCCACCATTCCGTTTGAGGCTGGGTGGTAAGCCGTGGTTCTTATTCGAGTAGCCCCCAGGATTAGTACTCGGAAGAGGTTAGACTCAAATTGACGACCACGATCCGTTGTTATGGTGGTTGGTACACCGAAACGAGCGATCCATGAAGATACGAGAGTACGGGCTGTGGTTTCGGCGGTGATATCTGTTATAGGGACGGCTTCAGGCCAACGCGAAAAACGGTCAACAATCGTCCAAAGATACGAAAAACCACGACTAACCGGCCACGGGCCGACGATGTCCACATGAATGTGACGAAATCTTGCATCGGGACAGGTGAAGGTTCCGAGAGGAGCCTTAACATGTCTATGAACTTTCGCTTGTTGGCAAGCGACACAGGAACGACACCAAGCAGCAATGTCACGTCTCATATCAGGCCAGAAAAATCTGGCTGTTATGAGTTTTACTGAGGCTGATACTCCTGGGTGAGAAATGCCATGTAAAGCGAGAAACGCAGTTCGTCGATGTTCCACTGGGACCAGAGGTCGTGGTGAGTCCAACGAAACCTCACACAGTATTTGTCCGTCAGCAGTTGAGATCGGAATGTATTTCAGTTTGCAATGTACAAACTCTGGCGATGTAACATCCAACGATTCGAGAGTGGGTTGGGCAGCTGCCATTCGATGTAAATCTATCTCCTCGGAAGACGAAATCGATGCGATCGGCAGGCGATGAATAGTCGCCACTTTAACAGGGTAGATGATTGAAGGTCGTTAGTTGACAGTGTGGTAAAGTGATAGTATCCTCGTTGGATTATCTTGTCGACATAGACGTGAGGGAAGGTCCCTCGATCTATTTACCATCTTTGTATTTACAATATTCTCTTCGTCAGGTCGCCAATTCCAGCAACATGGATTATAGATGTTATTGAGACACGAGTAACATAATAATGATTTCAACAGCAGAAATTAGAGATGAAATGTATGTTTATTTTTGATGTAGTACAAACAATGTTTGTTAACTTATATGGTTGAAGCTACAGATAAAAAGAGGTTACAAAAGGGAATGTGCCATTGCGCCGTTAAGCCGGCGAGGCTAGGGTGCAATATCTCACCGTTACATTATACGTGTTGCTGGCTCGAAGTTTCTGGTACAAGAGAGAGATTCTTCAAACCTTCGCGGGGAATTTCTTCCTCAGGGCGCGTAGGGATACATCCTCTTCTACTGGCGCTGATTGGCTGAACTGAGCCAAATCACGCACAGAGAATGTATGTGAGCCCGCGGAATGTAGGTCACTACATGTCTATCATTGATGTTGCTACATGTACTATTTCCATTATTACCACTGTGGTTATTGTTGTTGTTGTTCGTATTGTTACCGTTATTACTACTGTGGTCGCTGCTGGTGTGTCTGTGGTTAATGTTTCTATTATTATTATTATTGTGGTTGTTGTTCTGTCTATCGTTAGTATTATTACTATTTCTCACTTTCCTGCTATTGTTATGGTTATGGCTGTTATTTCTATACTCAGAGTTATTGTTTATATTACTACTACCGTTATTATTGTTGTTGCTGTTGTTGTTTACCTTTGCATTCCAACGTATTTTTGTGAAACACTTTTCCAGCTCCGTTTTGCACTCCATAGGGTTAATCTTTTTGTACATGGCAACTTTTGGTGGTAGCCGCAGGATTTGTTGTTCTTGTTCACTGATTAAAGTGTATATGTATATACGTATATATATATATATATATATACGAATATATATATATATATATATACGTATATATATATATATATATATATGTATATATGTATATATATATATGTATATATATATGTATATATGTATATATATACATATATATATATATGTATATATATATGTATATATGTATATATATACATATATATATGTATATATATACATATATATACGTAATAATAATATATATATATATACGTATATATATATACATATATATATATATACATATATATACGTAATAATAATATATATATATATACGTATATATATATACATATATATATATATACGTATATGTATATATATATATATATATATACGTATATATATATACGTATATGTATATATGTGTGTGTGTGTGTGTGTATATATATATATATGTGTGTGTGTGTGTATATATATGACAAATTTAAATTTCAAAACTTATTTGGGTTTTGAAATTTAAATTTGTCTGCGGAACAGGTTTGGATTTTGAAATTTAAATTTGTCCAGGTATCACGGCTATTGCCAATATGGGTTTGTTTTTATTGATTTATTATTTTAAATCGAGACAGGCAAACTGTATTAATCTAATTAGTATTTTTCAATCTAGCTAACTTGGTCGTTTACAATACAAACGCTTATATATTTATATTGGTGTTTATCATATATTAATTTATATTAACTTGTATTTCACGGCTCAGAAATGCTTCTTTCTTTGAGCTAATTAATTGTAAAAGACTGTTTGAGTTTATAACTCTAAATATAATATTTAACGGCTCCTGTTGTTGAGCTAAATTTTAATCCCATATAGAAGGCTGTTATTTCTAGCAGCATGAGTATGGGGCTAGCTAGGAGCTGGGAAACCACGTGCGTTAGCATTTGATTACCAGTCCTCCAAAAATATTTCGAGGTGAAACATGCTAATTTCTGGATACCTGTTGATGACCACAGGAATTGGAATTTTTCACTCTTTTAAATTATCGTTGCGAAACTTATTTGGGTTTTGAAATTTAAATTTGTCCAGGTATCACGGCTATTGCCAATATGGGTTTGTTTTTATTGATTTATTATTTTAAATCGAGACAGGCAAACTGTATTAATCTAATTAGTATTTTTCAATCTAGCTAACTTGGTCGTTTACAATACAAACGCTTATATACTTATATTGGTGTTTATCATATATTAATTTATATTAACTTGTATATATATATATATATATATATATATATATATATATATATATATATATATATATATATATACTTTGGTTATGATAATATTCCTCATTTATTAATATTTTGAATAACACAAGGTGGGGCAGAAAGGTTGCCCTGATTTCAAAGGTTAATAAAAAAACAAACACATGATCATAAGAGAAAAAGCTTCGTATTTATAATAAGTACATTACATGCCATTAATTTTCTGTTTCAGGTAGTACCCCACTGTGACCTGGAGTGGAGATCATCGTGCATTTGTTGTGGAAGAGTTTCTTAAGAACGGTGAGTCCGTCGTAAAGACGCAGCACTCCTTCCGAAGACATTTTGCGCTTCGTCGTCATGGTCCCGTACCGGATGGAAAAACAATTCGTCTGTGGGTTTCTAACTTTAGGCAAACATCATCGGCGTTAAAAAAGAAAAGTCCTGTCCGTCCTGGGACCGCTACAGGGCCAGAAAATGAGGGAGACTTCAAAACTGCATCGACATTGGCGGTCGTCACTTAAGTCATACAATTTTCAAAACCACTTAAACCACAATGGCATGTAATGTACTTATTATAACTACAAAGTTTTTCTTTTATAATCATGTTTGTTTTTTATTAACCTTTGAAATCGGGGCAACCTTTCTGCCCCACCCTGTGTATATATATATATATATATATAAGTTATTCCGTGTTGAATCGGAAGTAACCACAGTAAGGTACTCAATACATAACAGAGTATAAAAGTTTTCATATAGAAGAGCTTCCACAGAACCCCAGAACCACTGATGGGTTTCGGAGAAACTTAAGCTCGTTCTTCCGTAATCTAGGATTTAGTATAACCATAGAATCTAATATGACTAGGGCCAACTTTTTAGATGTCACCCTCGACCTAGATACTTCCCTCTATTACCCGTACCACAAACCTAACGAGTCCCTTAGATATATTAATGTTAATTCTAACCACCCCAGAAACATCACTGATAACTTAGTAAATAGCGTCTCAATTAGAATCTCTGGCGTCTCGGCTAATGAAGATATATTTAACGCCTCCGCCTCCTACTACAATGACGCCCTCGCCTGCAGCGGATTTAAAGAAAAGATAACTTACCTAGAAACCACCGCAAGACTACCTAGGAGGAATAGGCATAGGCAGATTAGTTGGTACACCCCCCCCCCCCTTCAATAGAGAGGTCTCTACACCTGTAGCTAGGACTTTCTTCACTTTGCTGAACACACACTTCCCCATACAACATAGGTACTACACCATCTTCAATAAGAATACAATAAGACTCTCCTACTCCACTACACCTAACCTAGCTAGGAATTAAATAAGCCACCTCCGAACCCAATCCTCGGTCTGAAGCCTTGTGCAATTGCCTAAATAAGGAAGCCTGCCCACTTGAAAACAAATGCCTGACAAATTACATCGTATACAAATGTGATGTCATCTCAGGCACCGATGATAGCAACAACAAAAAAACTTACATCGGCATGACTTCCAATAATTTTAAGACTCGGTGGTATGCCCATACCCACTCTTTCAGAAGACCGGACAAATCAAATCAGACAACACTCGCCTCCTATGTCTAGGACCTCAAAAGGAACTCCACGCCCTTCACGCTTAAATGGAAACTACTCCAGAAAGCGCTGCGACCTTTGTATCTCAGAGAGCTACGAAATATTATTTGCCAAACGCCCGCTGCTGAACAAACTCTCTGAACACTGCCCGAATTGCATGCACAAAAACTTTGCAACTTTCAAATACCTTAAGCCAGTGTTAATGCCAGATGGCTAAAAAAGATTCCTTTTTTTTTTTAAACCCCACTCGACAAAATACCCCTCCACCTCCTTCCCACCCTACCCCTACCTCCTCTCGACCCTAAACACGGCACTATGGTCATGTAAGTACTTCTTACCTATCAGCTCTTTCTTGACCTGTTTCTTGACCGCTGTATCACGTGATTGACTCCCCCTTCGCCTTTCAGGATTCTATCTCGCGTCCTACGAACGTGTTTAGAAATTCTTAATGAGGTAACCTCTTGATAAGTCGGCAGTCCTCACAAAAATTCTATATCTCTGTGATGTAGTGTTTTTGCATAATATGCCACGAAACTACGTAGTCGAGGAGTAAAGAAGGAGTTTGGGTATGGTATATCTTATTATTAATTATATCTAATGTTTCTTCTCTCTTCATAATGTATTATATATATATATATATATATATATATATGTGTGTGTGTGTGTGTGTGTGTGTGTGTGTGTGTGTGTGTGTGTGTGTGCGCGTATGTATGTACACATATTTGTATGTATGTGTTTATATATGTTTATATATTTGTATATGTGTATGTTATGTATGTTTGTTGTGTGTGTGCCTGCCTATGTGTGTGTACGTGTGTAAGTGGGCGAATGTGTGAATGTGCTTGTCGACACCTGGAATATATATTAAGAGAAACTTCACAATAAGGGGAATCACCCCAACACTTGAATCTGTTGATGGAACCCTCTCTGCCTTTGTCACCCTTATTCCAGTCTTAAAGAATTTCCCTTTTCTTTAAACCATTGACTTACTGTGGTAACCTCCGATTCAACCTGGAATAACTTATCTTTTAGCACTCCTAGTGCCCCTCATAACCATCACTAAGAAACCATGCTGACCAAACTCGACCTTGATATCTCCATGAAGAACATCCCCATCCCTTCAAGGAAATTTTACCTAAAAACACTCATCAGACGTACAGACGAGTTCATCAAGCGAATTAGATGAAGAGCCTTCTTCCTCGACAACCCTGATGTAGCATCTACCAATGATGAGAAGTTCGGCTTCAAAACGAATAAGGCACTACCCACCAACAGCCTACTTGAATCATTTGAGGAAGACCTCTTCAAGATGATTAGAGATATCAAATTTCGTAGAGCCAACACACTATTCCAGACCTACTTAAATACTGAAATGCGGAATATAAAAAATTTCCCCAATCTCCATGTCTCCTCCGATAAAACCAAAAATGTTTATGAGGTAGACCCACAGACCTATAATAAGCTGGCAAAAAATGACATCACGACCACCTACAAAAAGGTAAATGAGATGGCATTGACTGAGACAAATGCGGCCGGAAAAGAAATCGCCAAGTCCCTTAAAATACACGACCGAACGGAACATTTAAGGGTAAAGACCCCGCACTTTACCCTGAAGGACCACAAGGGAAACTTCCTCAACAAACCATCAGTCAGACTTATCAACCCCACACGTTCGGACATCGGCTCTATCAGCAAAAAGATCCTCGATAGAGTTCTACCATCATTGCGGGTTGCCTCACCACTGCCACTCTGGAGCAGAACATCTGAGGCAATTTCTTGGTTCCAAGAATTGCCCGACAAATGCCACACTTGCTTCCTGAAACTCGACATAGAAGACTACTATGCTTCTATCTCTGAGCTCCTCCTGAAGGACGCACTTACTTTTGCCAGGAACTTTACCACCATAACTGACGCTGAGCAAGATGTAATCCTCCAAGCCCGTAAGACCTTCCTACACCACGAGGGATCTTACTGGATCAACAAGAAGTCTCAGACCCCCATTTGACGTCAGCATGAGAGCGAGTGATTCGGCTGAAATAAGTGACCTCGTGGGCCTGTACATTTTACATCACCTGAAGAACCTCTTTACTGGCCCCCACCGGGGGTTTATACCGAAACGATGGCCTCTTCGCCTTGCACAAGGTTAACCCCAGAACCACTGATGGGTTTCGGAGAAACTTAAGCTCGTTCTTCCGTAATCTAGGATTTAGTATAACCATAGAATCTAATATGACTAAGGCCAACTTTTTAGATGTCACCATCGACCTAGATACGTCCCTCTATTACCCGTACCACAAACCTAACGAGTCCCTTAGATATATTAATGTTAATTCTAACAACCCCAAAACATCACTGATAACTTAGTAAATAGCGTCTCAATTAGAATCTCTGGCGTCTCGGCCAATGAAGATATATTTAACGCCCTCGCCCACAGCGGATTTAAAGAAAAGATAACTTACCTAGAAACCACCGCAAGACTACC
>OZ024741.1:191789842-191807342 GCA_964016885.1 Eledone cirrhosa
ACTGTAAAGTGGTCATGATGGCGACCACCCCTCACACACGACCCTATACTCACCTCCCAAACTCCCACACACCTTCCCCTACCAAAGTCCCCAGCCCACACAGTAAAGTGGTCATGATGGTGACTTAACGAAAATCGCCCAGCCTGCACTGTAAAGTGGTTGTGTAAGTGTCACAACAAAAAGTACCCAGTACACACTGTAAATGTGGTTGGCATTTGGAAGGGCATTCAGCCATAGAAGCCAAGCCAAAATCAGTTCTGTATGAACAAGACGTGGTCATCTTACCTGGCTTATCTCCCAACAGGACAATTCATCTAACCCATGCTTGCATGGAAAATGGACGTTAAACAGTGATGATGATGCTATAATTTCAAATGTTAAATGTCATTGTTTTGAAGTTAAAAATATAAATACTATTTGATAGGATTAACTCAATCCCATTACTGCACTAGGGCTCTAGGAACACAACCACAAGGATATGGTCCAAACGTGGAAGAGCCGAACTCCCACTGTCATCGCCTCCATCTCTCTTGTCCTCCCCATCTCTCCATATGGTGACCAAATGGGGTCCCACAAGCTGGCCTCCCCACAGCGCCAGCAGACAGAATGGAGACGGCGTTTCCCCGGAGGATGGTAAGGGAGATGCACTGGAAGAACCATTCCAACTTACGAGGCTCACTCTTGCGGCTGGTCAATTCCGCGCCTATGGTGGTGAGTAGGGAGGTAGCCCTAGGGCCAAGGACACCAGAAGTCTGCACTGCCAAGGGCATGACCGTGAACCTGTCGGAGAGCGGCTGGTACTTGGAGAGTTTGGCCTCCTCAGCCTGATGTACAGCAGAACCTGGGTTAGTCACAAACTCCACCAGATTGCGATTGGAGAAAGTGTTGCTGCAAGTGGCATCGCAGACGAGGGGCTTGCCACCGCGGAATGGGAAGATGGTCATGCCATTTGGTCTAGTGGTTAGGATTCATGGCTTTCACCCAGGCGGCCTGGGTTCGATTCCCGGCATGGGAACTCTAATCGATTTCAAATGTTCTTAGTTAAAAAACAAAGAAGACCAAGTTTAAGAGGTACTCAATACATGGTAATTAAAATTAAACTGTAGGGCTTATATAATTTTTTGAACCTATGTGTATATATATATATGTAAACAAGGTGGTATCAAAAGGTTTCAGGACTAGTTCTGTAGTGCTCCAACAGTTGCATGCACTGTGAGAGCTAGCAGTGACCTTCATGTGCCAGTGTGCTGAGTTACATTGCTGTGTTCATTGCAAGTTGTGAAATTTGTGTTTTGTGATCATGTGTATGCCTGCGATTTTGTCATGAACAGGAAGTTGGAGCAAAGAGCCAACATTAAATTTTACGTTTAACTTGGGAAGTCTGCTACAGAGACTTTGAGCATGCTCTGGCAATGGGTTGCACACAATGTTTTGAGTGGCATGGGCGCTTCAAAAGCAGCAGGATGTCCCTGGAAGATGATGAGCAACCTGGACGACCTGCAAAGATCGTCGGAGGGCAATCAATGATATTGCTGATGTTGCTGGTCTGTTGTATGGGTCCATGCAGGCAATCCTAACGTCTGAATTGAACATGCAGCATGTCGCTGCCAAGTTTGTCCGTCAGTGTGCCGCTGATGACTTATCCTTCATGTTGAGGATCATCTCCAGTAACAAGAGTTGGATCTATGGGTATGGCCCTGAGATGAAGAAGCAGTCGACACAGTGGAAAATTCTGTCGTCTCCACAACCAAAGAAGGCACAACAGAGCCGCAGCTCAATCAAGAGCATACTCATTGGTTTTTTTTTTTTACATCTGCAGTATTGTGCATTGAAATTTCATCTTCCAAGGACAGACCATCAATCGAGAGTTTTACTGCAACGCTTTGAGGCATTTGAGGGAGGATGTTCGGTAAAAACGACAGATTGGGGTACCCTATCAAAGTCCTTCTCTAGGTCAACAAAAGCTAAGTATAGTGGCTTATTCTTCTCTAAGAACCTCTCTTGTAGTTGTCTCACCAAGAAGAGGGCATCTGTTATACAGACACAAAACCCAACTGCATCTCATCTAATTTGACCCTTTCTCTAATCAGTTGTGCTAATATTCTTTCTGCCACTTTCATAACCTGATCCATCAGTTTTATGCCCCTATAATTGCTTCTCTCCAGAGCATCCCCTTTACCTTTGTAGCAATTTATGAGAATACTGCTGCACCAGTCTTTGGGTATGACTCCACTATATGTAGGCTGATTGACGATGCGTGCAACCAGTTTAGTTCCTACTTCTCCTGATGCCTTCAGCATCTCAGCAACTATCCCCGATGGTCCAGCAGCCTTACCATTTTGCATTTTCTTAATTGCCTCTTGGACCCTATATTCATCAATCTCAATAGCTGGTCCTTCTGTCTGGTCTACTGGGAGTAATTTCTCTCTCTCCCATTCTTTCTCCACATTCATCAGTCTCATAATGACATTTCCAGGCCTCCTTTTTCTGATCATTAGTGAAACTAAGTACACCAGCATCATTTCGGACACACTTATCTCCAACAACATCCTGATTTACACTGACACACTACCTTGCAATGCAGAACACCGCACATCTCTGATCTTCCCGTCGCAGAACATTGGCAAACCTACTCTCAGCCTCCCTGCATGCTAAGTACACCTGTCGTCTAGCTTCTCTTAGTGTATCGGTCTCTACTCCCACCATTTTTCCAAGCGTTCCATGCTAGTCTTTTGTCTTTATATATATATAATTATAATTATAGCAATATATAGGCCACATTCCAATGCCAGAAATCAGTAAAAAAATATATTGATATATTTGTATGTATATATATTCATTTATTTATTTCGGACATTGGATTACGGCCATGATGGCACACTGCCTTCGAAGTTTTTTTAGTCATTCATATTGAGTTCAATACTTATTTTATTGATTTACATTTACTGAACTACTAAATGACAATTTTGAGATGAAAGTGATATAAATGAACATTAATTTACATTAGTGAACAAATATATACTAATATAGACACACACACATGATGGACTTTCCATACAGTTTTTAATTCCACTCACAAGTTATTGATACATGCACACATATTTACTTGTTTCATTCATTGGACTTAAGCCATGCTGAGGAATACTTTGAAGAGTTTTATTTTGATACTTATTTTATTGATCTCTATTATTAATCAAATAACTAAGTTCCATTTTTGACATCTCCTAATCCATCCAATACTGTAGTAAACATAAAAACAAAGACATATACATAAGTAGTTGCCATCTATTACATTTCTCTGACAAGGTATATATTACAAACTATTTTGAACATATTTCCTCAGTCAATTGTATTTCATATTTGCTGAAAATTATGGACCAGCCTTCAGGTCATTTTCTGCTAGCAATGTAGTGTGGATATTGATATACGCAAATCCGTGTAGGCAACACGGTAAAAACCTCCCAGACCCACACTGTAAATGTGGTTGGTGTTAGGAAGGGCATCCAACTGTAGAAAACCTGCCAGACAGTCCTATGCGAGCAAGACAATCACTCTTGCCTCAAGTGGGAATACCCCCGTCCAAACCCATGCAAGCTTGGAACACGGACGTTAAATGTTGATGATGATGATGATGAAATCATCATCATCGTTTAACGTCTATCTTCCACGCTAGCATGGGTTAGACGGGAGTTGTCCCACTTGAGGTAAGATTGGTTGGGTGACCGTGTCTTGCTCGTATAGGACTATCTGGCAGGTTTTCTACGGCTGGATGCCCTTCCTAACACCAACCACATTTACAGTGTGGACTGGGAACCTACACGGCCACATTACAGCGTGGACTGTGTGTGTGTGTTTTTTTTTTGTTGTGACACCTACGCAGTCTCATTTGTTTGGACTAGATGTTGTGGTACCAACATAATTTTATAGAGAAAGGGTGGTGTTGGCGGAAGTGGGAGGATGGAGTAGGGGTAGTGGGTTGGGGTGTATGTTTGGTTTGGAGGGACCTATTGACTGTAGGTTAACTTTGCATGTAGGGAAAGTGGGTCTTGTGTAATACTGTGTGGCACCAAAGATCTCGAGGTTCAAGTGTGCAAGGTCGGACTTTATCATGTCATCCCAGGTTTTTCTGGATCTACCTACTCTGTAACTTCCATAAATTTTGATCGCCCTGCACTTTTTTATACAGCTGTCACCTTTCATACGCATCACATGACCATACCAGTGTAATCTTCTCTCAAGTAAACAGCATCCGATCCCTCTTATTCCTAATTTCTCACTTAGTTCATTTAAGCATGCATGCTTCGTTCCTTTCCAGTCTGCACACAATGCCCATGTCTCACTGCCATGTAAGATTGCTGTTTGTATACAAGCATCATACAATCTACCTTTCATTTTTAGAGAGAAACCTTTTGTGGCCAACAGCGGTATAAGCTCTCTGAACTTTTTCAATCCCGTTCTAAGTCTGGCTACTGTACTTTCAGAACACCCACCACCACTGCTGATTTTGTCACCCAGGTAATGGAAAGTGTCCACTATTTCTATAGAACCATCTGGGCAGTAGAAGGAGATAGTATGCTGTGGGTACTTGCTACTTATTGCACCTGAGCATTGGCCACATAAAATCTACGTTCTTAGATAGCTTACCTGTGATCCCACTACATCTTTTATGTGCCCATAGTTTGCATTTGGGACATAGAATGGAATTTCTGCCTACTCCTTTCCTACATACTGAGCATGGCCATTTCCCAGAAGGCACTTGTGTCCTATTTTCCTTTCTACATACTAGAACTTTAGTCTTAGATAAGTTAACTTTAAAGCCTTTTGATTCTAAGCCATGCTTCCATGTTTGGAATTTCTTCTCTAGTTCAGCCATAGATTCAGCTATGAGCATTGGATCATCTGCATATAGAAGTTCCCATGGGCAGCCAGTCTTAAACTCCTCTGTTATAGAATGAAGGGCAATAATAAACAGGATGGCGCTAAGGACAGAGCCTTGATGAACACTGACTTTTACACTAAATTCTTCACTATATTCATTGTTAATTCTAACCTTACTGACTGTATCTTTATACATGGCTTGTATAGCTCTCACAATTCCTAGCTTTCAAAGGGCCCACCAGATAATGGAGCATGGGACTCTGTCAAAGTCTTTCTCCAAGTCAACAAAAGCTAAGTAGAGGGGTTTACTTTGAGCTAGGTACTTCTGTAGTTGTCGTACAAGAAAAAGAGCATCTGTCGTAGTTTTACCTGACACAAACCCAAACTGCATTTCATCTAGATCAATTCGTTCTCTGATTAGTTGCGCTATAACTTTTTCTGTAACCTTCATGATCTGGTCAACTAACTAACTTAATGCCTCTATAGTTTCCCCTACCTAGAGCATCTCTTTTACCCTTGTATCAGTTAACGATGATGCTGCTATACCAGTTATTTGGTATGACCCCATCATTCCAGATGCTTACAACATCTCAACAACTATCTTCGAAGGCCCAGCCACCTTGCCTGTCTTCATATCTTTGATTGCCTTACTTATTATACAACCACTAACTTGCACCACTGGTCCCGCTATTGGATCAATTTAGGGCAGACTATCTTTTTCCCAGTTATTCTCCTCATTTAGTAGTCTCTCATAGTGACACTTCCAAGCTACCTTCTTATCAGCATCAGTGATGGCAAGTACACCATCATTACAGACACACTTCTCCCCGACAATATCACGGTTTTCCTTGACACATTGTCTGGCAATCCTGAACACCTCACATTTTTGGTCCTCACGTTGTAGAACATGCTTGAACTTTCTGTCCTCTACTTCCCTTCTTGCAAGGTACACTTGTCTCCTAGCTTCTCTCCTGGCCACTTGATAGTGTTCTCTACTTCCCCCATCTGCCATACTTTCCAAGCCTGCTTTTTGGCCTTGATTGACTCCTCCACCTTACTGTTCCATCACCAAGTTACTCTCCTCCTGCCTATAGGTCTGCTCCAGCCACAGATTTCATCTGTTTCCTTCGGCAGGTTAATTTTCAAAAATTCCCACTGAACCTCTATATTGTACGTCTCTTATTGCTCTTCCTTACTGTCAAAAGCATCAAGTAATAAGCTTTTAAATTTGTCACTGGCTGTGGGGTCCTTCAACTTCCATATTCTTCTCCTCGGGGTAGTCTTCCTCTGTTGTTGAGTACGTCTAGTCCTGACGATGAGGTCACTAACTATGAGGCTATGTTGGGAGGTGCATTCTTCACGGGGGAGGGACTTAGTGTTTACAACAGACACTCTGTCATGTCTTCTAGTAAGGATATAATCTATCTGGCTGGCGTGTTCCCCTTCTATAGGTGATCAAGTGATTGTCTCGTTTTTTGAAGTTTGTGTTACAGATAGTTAGGTTATTAGCATCACAGAATTCCAGGATTCTGAAGCCTTCCTCATTTCTAGTACCAAACCATAGCCTCCATGGATTCCATCATAGCCATCACAATGTTGTCCAACATGACCATTAAGGTCATCAGCAATAATTATATAGTCACTGTTGGTTATTTGGGAGGTAGTGAACATTAGCAACTCATAGAACCTGTCTTTTATAACGTCAAGTAGACCAGATTGGGGTGCATAAGCAGATATTATTGTCACAGTAGTTCTATTTAGAACAAGTCTTATTTTAATTATTGTCATTCACTCTATTTACAGCAATTACCTTATCTACCCATTTTTCTGCTAACATAATTCCTACTCCACCCAGCCTGTTGTCATTTCCCACCCAGAAAAATGTATAGCATTGTTTTATACCCACAATGAATCTAGCAGACCCACCTCTCCACCTAGTCTCTTGAACACAACAAACATCAACTTCCTTACATTCAAGCATCACTACAACCTCATTTGAGCAACCTTTCAATGTGCCTACGTTCATGGGACCAACTCTGAAGTTTTGGATGACGTTTGGCTGACGTTGGGTTGGAAGGGCAAGGAGGGGTGTGGGAGACGGAATTATGTTGGGCATCCATGTCTGAAATAAAAAGGGGCCCTTGCGTTCTCGTCTTGCAGCGGGAGGCGAATTTATCTTTATCTGTAACATTGTCATTGAGTGTTCAAACTCTCCAAATTCCGCAATCCATTTAGCAAACCAAAAAGCAACCAGGTCTAAACTTAAGGAGTAATAACTGAGGTGGTGGCTTTGTTATACAGATTGGTAAGAGAACTTACTATAAACCACTGAGTTATGATTGAACCAAATAGCAATGGTGGTGTGTGGGGGTGGGAGGGCGAGCAATGGTGGTGTGTGGTTTAATGGTCAACATTAGAAGGTTAGTTTTTAGGAAGGGTCCAACAGAATGAGGCATATTATTAAAAACATGTGAATTAGATAGCTAAATTCTGGCCTTAGAACCCTAGAGAGTTTATTTTATATTTACAGATTGGGGGGGGGGGGGGGGCGTGAGAAGATGCAAGCGTATAGACAATGTATGAGAGGGAGTGAGCAGAAGAAGATTCTAGAAATAAAATAACAACAATGGGGTAACTTTAGGAGAAGGTTAGTTTTTAGGAAGGGTCCAACAGAATGAGGCATATTATTAAAAACATGTGAAATATTAACTGAAAATCCGAGAGAAAAAGAGAGATTAGATTCTAAACGTACATAAATAACAGATTAAATGACTGGTCAAATGGACTACGAAAAATGGGAAGACAGACAAAAGTGGGTTGCTTACATTCTCAAATCAACAATTCGGCAGTAAAGAGAGATTAGATAGATAAATTCTGGCCTTAGAACCCTACAAAGTTTATTTTTTATTTGCGGAGAGAATAGGAGGGGGGGGGGGGCATGAGAAGGTGCAAGCGTATAGACAATGTATAAGAAGGAGTGAGGAGAGGTAGATTCTAGAAATATAATAAATATATATGCATATAGATATATGTCAAATGAAATCGTAATTGACTATAATGCACAGAAATTGAACGAAGTCTGTGTTACACTCTCTTCTGTAATCAGTAAAGTAATCCATGATACACTAAAAAAAGACAATATTATATATAAACCGCATATATAATAAACTAAAATGTTATGAAAATAAAAAAGGAGAAAATTAGTGACAGAAATATAAGCCTTATATAGCGATGCGAATATATGAACGTTTATATAAGCGATGTGATGAGTGTTAGTTATGATATAAGGGACGCTAACCGGAAGTATTGACATTTGAAAATTTTAAAGAAGTAAATTTTAAAATAAGCAATACTTTATACATAAGAATATTTATGTTTAATGAAGAGCTACGAAATTTAGTAGATAAATTACATAATATTCATTCATTATTTATTCAAAGTAATCCAACTCATTTTACTAACGGGATAAAAAAAAATATAAAACGGATGCTGTCCCACATGCCCTTCCTAACGCCAACCACATTTACAGTGTGTGCTGGGTGCTTTTTGTCATGACTCCTTCACAACCACTTTACAGTGTCGACTGGGTGCTTTTTGTCGCAACACCTACACGACCACATTACCATGTGGACTGGATGCTTTTTATCATGACCACTTTACAATGCAGGCTGGATGCCTTTTTGTGATACCAGAATAACTTTAGAGTGCAAGGGTTGGAGTGGGGTGGGATGTATGGGAGGGAGTATAGTGATTAAGAAGAGCCTACAAGATGTACGTTTGAGTCCATGTACAGGGAAGGCGTGTCTTCTGTATTACTGCAAAACACCAAAGATCTTGACCTTATGTCTTTGAGAGGTGCAATTGCACAAGGTCAGCTTTTATCACCTCGTTCCTGGGTCTTCCTACTTCATATCTTCCATCAATTTTGATCACCCTGCACCTTTTTACAACTGCCGTCCTTCATACGCATCACATGACCAAACCAATGTAATCTCCTCTCTAGTATACTGCATCTGATCCATTTTATGCTTAGTTTCTCTCTTAGTTCATTTACGCTTTGTCATTCGTGTATATTACTACTAGCTGAATTACCCAGCGTTGCCCGGGTTACTTCTGTTCTTATTCAGATTAGTAAGCAATAAATATGAAGATATGTTTTTTTTCTCATAATTATTTCAAAATATCTATATTTTATTAAAAATATATCAAAATTGTAATGATAATAGAATTTAGAAATGAAAATCTGTCAATTTTGAAGCACCTTAGGGTAAACAATATTCATTGTGTAATGCTGTCCAAACGAATAAATTGTTTCTCACATACATATACTAAGACAGACACACATAGATATACATTCACGCAGACACACACACAACTTTTCACCTCATTTTTGGTCAGTTGCTACATATGTGTAGATGTGTGAGTGTATTTAATCACGAACCAATGGCGTGTTGTTTTCTATTGTTTTAATGCAAATGAAAATAAAATTTATCACACATACACTCACATATCAAGACAGACACACACAGACATACATTCATGCACAGCTACACTCTCGCATACATATACTAGGACAGACACACACAGACATACACTCACGCAAACCTATTACTTGTCAGTCACCACATATGTAGATGTGTGTGTGTGTTTAATTGTCTGTGTGTGAAGATAATGTGTATGCAACTTACTAACTCTATATGTATGTGTGTGTTCCTCCTCGTACTTTTGATTATAACACCTCGTTGTAAACAATGTTCTTTGTTTTTCCGCGTCGTGCAAATGCGAAAAGGTTTCCTATGCTCCCCACACAGGAACACCCAACGTACAATTGTTCGTGTGAGAAACATGTCTCTTCCAAGAAGTCCGGCGTCTGACCTTGGGATTTGTTAATGAACATTGCAAAGTTGACACGAATTGGAAATTGCAGACGTTTGAATGAAAAGGGAATTTCTGCTCCTGATGGAATGAAGATGTCATCACTTTTTCCACATCCAGAAAGAATTGTTGCCTCGATAACATGTGACATCATTTTCTTTACCACCAATCGTGTCCCATTGCACAGTCTTGGGAGATCTAGATTCCTAAGCAGCATTACAGGAGTTCCAACTTTAAATCGTAATATGTGGGGAGGTAGTCCAGGAGGCTCCAATGAATTGAGAAATTCTGGAGGATAGTTCACCACTTCATTGGGATCTGGGATTGTGTCGACAGACTTATGTGAAGATTTCCTGGAAGAGACAGCATTAACTGTTCATTGAGTTTATTAACAGCGATGTTTTTTGGAGCCATTATTGCTCTTTCGAACAGCCATTTGTGATTTTGGTAATTTTCTGTCAAGTTCGGAAACACTTGGTCTTTCAGCTCCTCCACAGAATGAACAATGGTACAAAATGGCCAGACGTCTATTTCTCCGGCAGTGTTGAGAGGCACCTTGCCATCGCCAAGTATCAAAATGTCCTGTGCAAACCTGGCGGACATGTGGTCACCGTGTAGTTGAGCTCTCATGTTAGTGGTAAGAGTCAGGGTCGTAACGTGTAGCCACAATGGAGAGGATTTAAGGCACGCCTGGACTTTGAGAATGACGGGAAGAGTCTGTCCGAAATCACCAGACAACAGAAGCATTACACCTCCCATTGGAGCATGACAATCTCTGATATCTCTAAGGGTTCTATCTACTGCTTCCAGAGCTCCTTTGTGGGCCATGGTGCACTCATCCCACACAATGAGATGACACCGTTTGAGGACCTGACCCTGGTCTAAGCTTTTACTGATGTTGCAGGTAGGTGTTTCAGATGTTGCTAAATTCAGGAGGAGTTTAAAAGTCGAGTGCGCTGTCCTGCCACCGGGCAGCAAACTAGCAGCAATCCCAAAGGAGGCAACAGCTACCGTGATATCCCTATGCTGCCTAACTTTTGCAAGGAGCTTTCCTACAAAAGTTTTTCCTGTTCCTCCAGGTGCATCCAGGAAGAAGATACCTCCTTTTCGGTGGCGCACATGGTCAACAATAGTGCTGTAAGCCTGTTGTTGGTCCGGAAGTAGTTGTGGTTCAGTGTCAATAACATATTGGGAAAGAGCATCAATGTTGTAGGATGCTGTGAGAAGTATGTTTGACCCTGTTCAGAATGTTTGGGGCAGGCCATATGTGGGAAAATCATTTCCACCGAGTGAAACAATCCTGTCTTCTATATCAATCAGTGCTCTGTTGTAGACCTCATCGCTGGTACCTTCCATGTCAGGGTACTGCAGTTGTGCCAGACGTTTAAAATCTTCAGAAAGATCATCTCTGTACTTGAACCACAAATACGAAGGATTACACAATTCACATGTTTGCAACAATAATTTCAAATAGTATCAACTTTTCTTTGTTCTGTAAAATCAAAGACAGTAAAACGACTTATTGTTAAACCTTCAACTGATATACTTTGATCTATTGTTTAAGTCGGTGTGGGACGTCTCTCTCTCTCTCTAGAAAGAGATACAATTAAAGTGTTAGATATTGAGAGAATATCTAACACTTTAATTGTATCTCTTTCTGCCTCTCCCTCTGTGTGTCTCAAAAATGATTTTTTTAGTCGATTTTTCTCTAATAGAGGACGCAGTAGACACAAATTTGAAATTTGAAAATGTAATGAGTTCGTACGAAGGTCAGGAGCATAACGCATATTTGTGCCAAATTTGAAGAAAATAGGTTGCAAGTTGTAGAAGTTACACGGAAACAGACACACACACACTCACACAGTCTATTTTATATATATAGATAAAGGCAGTTATTTTTTCATTTCTAATGGCCAGGATTTACGAAAGTACATTATTGGAAGTATAAGGGGTTGTTAAGCTGTTTCGTGTGTATATATGTGTGCTTGCACTGAGGGCTAAATTTGGTGCGGTTTATTTTCGACCGGTCCAGTAGTCCAGTATATCATTGCAAAGTCCAAAGTAAATAGGTTAATAGTGGCCGAGTATATTCAAAAAGTGAAGGGAGGGGAAATTGATTAATTAATTAGTCAATTTCAAGCACTCTAGGTTATAGCCAAAGTTAGTCAGAACATAATAACATTTACATTGTTATACTTTGGGAGGGTCATGTTGCCAATAAGAAACACAGACACCAGTTGCTTTCACTTCAATTTATTATATATTTATAAATTTATAAATTTCTGGTTGGTTGGTTGGTTCCACAACCAGATAGTTGTTTATATATAGTCATAGTCCTTTCGTCACACACTCTACTATTATATATTGTAACCTCATGCCGCGTCCTCGTAACACAATGGAACCCTCTGTGATCGAGCCGGTGGGGCTGGACCGAGGGGACAGCAGAAGGCCAGGCGGTATGACCCTCTTCCCATTCCGCGGTGGTCTGGGATGCCATTTGCTTACTTTATTGCAGTGTTTCGAATTTCATCAGTCAAATAGTTGGCTTCTTTAGTGAGAAATGTGTGCCTGGCTTTTATTCATAATTTCTTCAATGTTTGGTCGAATATGAGACAGACACACCCTCATTTCTTCTTCCGTTGTACGTAATCTCTCACGCTTCTTGCTTTTGATGTTGTTTAATGTTGAGAATCCTAATTCACATATATAAGAAGTTGAAAATTGTAATAAGATTGCTAAAGCTCTTTTACATAATATGGGATACTCCTCTTGAATTGAAATCCAAAATGAATCAATGGGCAGAGTCGAATGTTTTAATTTTAACCCTCGGTCACTAGAAAGGATGGCCAATTCTTCTTCTTCCTGTAACTCAAGTTCAATGTTGGAAGAATGATTTATGAAAGGATCTCTAATCCAATCATACTTTTCTGTCTTTAATGACAGAAAGTAATTGTTGATGCTTTCGTCCAGGGCTGTCAGATGAGTAACCACAAAAGGGATCATTTCTCTAATGCAGGTAAAACGCAATAAAGGGAACATATCAAGATTGCCAGTGATTCGTAATTTTCTTTTTGAGGGCAACTAACTTGTCTGTTGAAGTGAGAATGTTTTCGTTTTTACCTTGCACACTACTGTTTGTTTTTATGATAGTAATTCCTTGTGCAGTTCGTGAACACAATTTAGTACTTTGACTTTCGACAGCCAGCGAACCTCAGTGTGCATTAATAACTTAACATGCTGAGAGTCCATCTCTTTGCACAGTTGTTCAAATAATCGTGACTTCAATGGCCTACTTTTTATATAATTGACCATTCCAACTTGATGTAACACAACCTTTAAATCTTCCTGCGATATTTTTGAAACAAGAATTTCTCTATGTAGAAAGCAATGATACGAATGAGATTTGGATTTTCTTTTTCTACGAAGGATACAAATCCTTTAATACAGCCTGTCATACATGGGGCTTCATTGGTGAAAATGCCAACACAGGACTTCCAAGACAAATTCATTTCTTTGAGGTAGCCTGTTATCAAATCAAAAATATCTTGATCACCTGTAGTTGTGGGCATTTCTTTAAGGCACGAAAAATTGATTGATTATTTCATTCTCGTCAATAAAACGTACAAATGCAAGCAATTGACTTTTATTACTGATATTCATCCACGGTTAAAGCAAAATTAGAATTCTTAAACTTTTTCTGAACATTGTCTTCAATATTTTTCGATATACTGGGATTCTTCTACGTATTGTATCATTTGGAAGCGGGATATTGTTCAATTCCTTCTCAGCCTTTTCACCAAACATGGATTTTACCATCTTTTTGCAAGCTGGGAGGATGACTGACTCAGCAAGCGTGTGGGATTTAGATTTTAATGCTATTATTTCAGCCACCTGAATTGACGCTAGTTGGGCTCGTTCAGACACGGTCATTATTTTTTCAAAATAACTTCGCTGTTTTGATTTCTGCTCTAACAGTCTTTGAAAGTAATCAAGCTTTTTATCTTTCAGAGATGAATGTTTTGAATTAAAATGTCTTTCTAACTTACTTGGTACCATGGATTCATTTGACATTGTTTCACCGCACACAACGCATGACCAATAAAATCCAAATTTCAAATAATTTTCACAATATTGTCAATTAATGTTTCTCTTTTTGACAAAAAGGTTGATGGTTGTTCGCCTCTGGACTTAGACTCGTCACTAATACCTTTCCTTTTCAAATATTCATCCATTGTGAAGGGTCACGAAATATCAATATGACAGTTTTTGGTAGGAGTATCTATATTAAGATGACAATGTCTTTCGGTCCCACAAAGCCTTCTCTTTCGTGTACAAACACAGCAAAACAATGAAAATATGTCTTCTTAACTAAAATTAATGTTTTATAGCTGGAAATCATCAATTTTCGATGTATTATGCACAAAAATAGTCAATGTTTGATCACTGACAACACATCGTAAATCCGCCATTTTTGCTATGTTCCACACACTAGTAGACAGCTACAGGCCTCTACTATACCATCATTAGCATAAGACGATGAAACACTGGAACTCTCCAGTGTAAAAAGTCAGAAAATCAACCCATATTGAACAAGCAAATGCACATCAAGCTTCCTTTTCGGCTACACTCGGTGAATGGCTTCTGCTGATTAGTCCAGTACATCACGTGACCACACTTTCCCCCATCACAATATAAACATGGCGTCCAAACTCACTCTTCCGATGGGATAATCCACCAGAAAATTAGGAAATTATGCCATATAGAGATGAAGCAAGACAAAATATATGTGAAGGGAAGCTAACATGGACTCATTAAGTAGCATGAACCAGAGAATTTTGAGCTAAATCATCGGAATCATCCATAGATTGTTCCGAAGCAAAGGAAGAAGCTGACATTTGTGTTTCTAATCTTTACAAGCAATTTTCTCAAAATGGGTACTTCTCAAAATTTCAAAGCTCTTTCTAGAAAATCTACTCGAAAGATTTGCTTGAAATTTTTAGAAGACCTTCCTTATAAGAGTAGCTTCATCATGACAGAAGCCTTTTTTTTTAAATTCTGCCTTGGAAAAATGTATTGACCAATATCCATTCATATGATCAATACTAATGACGAACGAAACAATAAAAGATATAGAATTTTTAACATTGCGACATTTGGAAACATTTCGCTCATCCCTAAATGAACAAAGCTATGTGGTGCAACATGTTACACCACAGACTGTGAATACTCAATTGGGATCACGTGGTTTTTTTACATTTTCTTAGTGTGCTGTTCAAAATTTCGTGGCACACTGGTTGAGAATCACTGTTTTAGCAACTCTGCCAATTTTCCACCTTGTGTGTGTATGTGTATTTATATATATATGAAAATATTCAGGACCCCGTTGGCTGAGCTCCTGCTATATCAGCAGTCAAAACGGCCGGAGCTCAGCCGTTGGGGTTCTGAATCTTTTCCTATTACCCACTCTACTACCCCAAGTATTGAGTACTCTGGTGGGTTATGGTCCACTTGGTATTTTACCACACCCTCTCCAATATATATACATATATATATATATATATATATATATATATATATATATAAATATTTCGTATATCTCCAATATATATATATACATATATATATATATATATATATATATAAATATTTCGTATCTCCAAAGAAATACAGTTTTAGGAAGCCTTAGCTATGCAAACACCAGGGGGCTAAAGCCCTCTGATGATGTCCAGCAGAAGCAAGGGGGACAACCGTCTATGCATTTCAGGCTTAACTGGCCTTCGTCAGAACGGTCCCTCCCTCCGCTTGCGACTGCTGGACTAGAAGACAGCTGAGAATAAATACTTTTCTCATCTATTGTATAAAGCTATGCTTGAAGCGAAATCCTATTTCTTTTTTATATATATATACATATTCGTATACATATATGGAGGCACATGGCTTAGTGGTTAGAGCATTGGCCTTGCAATCGAAAGGTTGTGAGTTCAATTCTCAGACCGGGTGATGTGTTGTTTCCTTGAGCAAGACACTTTATTTCACATTGCTCCAGTTTACTCAGCTGTAGAAATGAGATGATTCCACTGCAAAGTGGTCGTGGAGGTGCCACGGCAAAAAAGCACCCTGCACTCACTGTAAATGAGGTTGGTGTTAGGAAGGGCATCCAGCTGTAGAAATCAAGCCAGAATCAGTTCCCGTCCCACCCTTGCAAGCAGGGAAAAGTGGACGTAAAATGAGATGATGATGATGATGATATTATATATATATGTGTGTATATCATCATCATCATCATCATCATTTCATTTTATGTCCGCTTTTTCCCTGCTTGCAAGGGTGGGACGGGAACTGATTCTGGCTTGATTTCTACAGCTGGATGCCCTTCCTAACACCAACCTCATTTACAGTGAGTGCTGGGTGCTTTTTTGCCATGGCACCTACACATCCAGTTTACAGTGTGGGCTGGGTGCTTGTTTGCCGTGGCACCTCCACGACCACTTTGCAGTGGAATCTAACCACTAAGCCACGTGCCTCCATATATGTATATATATATATATATATATATATATATATATATATATATATATATGCTATAGGCATATCTACAGAACTTGTGTTTACTACCTATTGTATTTAACATTTAGTTCTGCACATGTTTAAATTGATTCCTTTGCTTTAAATTGTTGTAGTATCTTACATGCCTGATGCAATTCTAGCAACTTCCATACCACTGCAAGTTTCATATTATTCATGCAAATATGTTTTCATTTTTTCTCTTTTCAGGTGACATTACATAACTTGAAATGACTTCTGCTGTTAAACATATTGACCTGAAAACTACAGTTGTTTATTTGTAATGTGTCACAAACCTGCCTGTAGCGCCAAAGCCTAGTCTTCTGGTTGAATTAACCATATTTCCTTTGCCAATATCATGCATATGTGTGTGCATGTGTGTGTCTTCATTTGGAGGTATAAATGAAAGAAAAAAGATTATTTGTTTATTCAAAGCCAAAGCTTTGGTATGTTGAATTTCCCCATTAATAGATATTGGAAACTCAGAGTAACTATAGAGTCAAATTGTAGCTTGGAATAAATGAATGATTAAGTGTGTGTGTGTGTGTGTGTGTGTGTGTGTGTGTGTGTGTGTGTGTGAACGTGTGTGTGTGTGTATGCAAATATATATATACATTCATAAATATATTATATATGTATATTATCCAACTTATATGTAACTTACATGCATATATGCATAAAAATATTTGTTATAATTGTTATGTATTTATGTAATATATGAATATATGTATATATTTATGTATATATATATATATATATATATACTCACAAACGTATATGTCTATCTTACAGATGTACACATTATATCTATATAATAAACTCTACTGCATGTATTGAGTAATTTTACTCTTGTTTATATCTACAAAGAAATACGTACAATACATATACATACATATATATATATATGTGTGTGTCTGTGTGTGATTAAGTGTAGAAGTGGAACAAAAAGTACTGGATACATGCAGCAGAGTTTATTTATTCATTCAAAATTTGTCATACCCTTCATTGCTGCTTCAGTTTTCTCACCTTAGTTTATTCAACTGCATGTATTCACACTAAAGCAAACAAACTCAGACAGTATCATCAGCTTTGAGTGAATATGTATGTTGCTGTCTTGAAAAGGAAGAAGTGAGAAGTTCAGTAAGTTATAGGTTTTATTCATGTGGTAACTAGAAAGTCAATC
>OZ024741.1:191812342-191842342 GCA_964016885.1 Eledone cirrhosa
TCTCATCAAGGAGATCTTTGAGTCTCCTTTCCCACTATACCATAAAAAGGTTGGCAACGTCACCAGCTATGCTGACGCCAATGGCTGCTCCCTTATTTTGGGTGTAGATCTTTTCGTTGAATTTGAATATATGGCCCTTTAGGGTAGTTTTAATACTAGCCCCTATTGCATGTACGACTATTTTTCTGATCTGATCATTGTTTTGGGGGGTCCGCATGGCTTTGGTCCATCCAATTCACCTTCCCATGGGTGTCGTTGTTGCCATTGAGGTTATGGTGGGGGGGTTTACCTCTTATGGGTCTATTGGGGCAGAAACGGCTAAGGTCATGGCTGTCTAGGTACTCGGTGTCATAGGTAAGTCTAAGTAGGAGGCCCAGTTCATTTGTGTCGACATCGCAGAACTCCACCTCACTCTCACTGATCATCTCCACACATTTTTCCACAGAAAAATCAATGTTAATGGATGGGTATAGTGATACCACGTCCATACTGCCTATTATAGGTTTTTGTTTTTGATGCACTCATTGATTCTGCTGAGGAGGTCCTCTGTACTGTCACATACATCTGGGGACATCTTGATTATGGGGTGTATAACCATTGAGAGGAAGTAGGAGATCCTGTAGTTGCTAGCGGTATTGGCTCCGCATACAGGTCTTGTTGGTGGTCCTGTTGTCGGGTCGTCGACTGTCTTATGGTCTTTGCGGAGCCCATACAAGGGTGGTATGTCATTGTTAGATGCCTGGAAGGTGTTGGCAGTGCGTCTGCTTGGCTTTAGGATGTCGGTCCACATCATCATGTGAGCATTGAGGATCTTCTCTCTCCCCTCATGTGTTTGTTGTGTAATTTCGCTCGTGTTGGTGATGTGGGGTTGCATAGCCTTGATGTAGTTTGACGTGCTGTCTATCGACATCCTACCAGACTTATCTTTGGGTAGACACACTACCTCACCATCCCTTGTGCGCTGCTTGAGGCTAACTAAGCCTTTTACAGGTTTCCTTCCAAGTTGTTGGACTTCTGGTCTGCTTTGTCTCTTAGTATATCGGTCTACTATTTGTCTAATTTTATTTCTAGCTATGTTGAACTGTGCCTCTGTCTCGTCATCTATTTGTTGTGGTATACAAACCCTTTTATTAAAGGGTAACCTCGTAGGATAAATATTACCCATCTTATAAGTTTTGTCAGCTGGGTTGAAGAATATTTTCTCTAAGGGGGTGTCATTATGTCTATCGTCATAGTTGTGTGTGTTGCTATTATTGTTATTATAGTTGTTGTTGTTCCTACCATTAACATTATTATTATTGTTATGATTGTTAGATGTATTGTTGTTGTTACTGTTATTTCTACCATTATTTTTATTATTATGTTTCTTGTTTTTGATGTTGTTGTTGTGGTTGTTTTTGTGTCTATCACTAATGTTGCTACTCGTATTATTTCCATTATTACTACTGTGGTTGTTGTTGTTCTATCTATCGTTAATATTACTACCATAACTTTGCCTTTCATCCTTACGGGGTCGATAAAATAAAGTACCAGTAATACACTGGAATAATTGGTGGCCTTGTGCCAAATGTAGAAACAATTATTACTATTTCTCACTCTCCTGCTATTGTTATTGTTATGACTATTACTATTGTAGCTGTTATTTCTATACTCAGAGTTATTGTTTATATTAGTACTATCGTTATTGTTGTTGTTGTTGTTGTTTATTTTTGCATTCCAACGTATTTTTGTGAAACACTTTTCCAGCTCCGTTTTACACTCGATTGGATTAATCTTTTTGTAGATAGCAAATTTCGGTGGGAGCTGTAGAGCCTGTTGTTCTTGTTCATGGATTAAAGTGTTCCCATAAATATTTATTGTGTGGTCTTTGGTAAACTCTGTCAGTAATGCTACGTCTGTCATACAGATATTGTTGATCTTATCTGGGTATTTTTGTAAATTTTCTATTTTCCTTTCTTCTTGTTTTTTTCTTCTTCATCCATTTTAATTTCTTATTGAAATGTCTATTGCATTCGTTTTGAGCATATTTTGTTTCATGTCGAATGATGCTCATGAGTTCATTTATCTCGTTTGGTGTGGTGAGATTTTGAATTTCCTTAACGTTAACGCATTTCTGTTTGTAAAGTTCGTTAATTTTCATATATGTTATTATATGTGTTCTGTTATTATTTCTGGCAATATTATTACAACAATATGACCCTCCCCAAGTATAACAATATTTGTTTCGACACACAATTTCATATCAAAAACCTTGCAAAACAAATATATATATATATATATAAATACACCAGGATTTTTTCATTCTGATGATTGAAAGCAAAATTTGTTTGCTTTTAAGAAACCACTTGCCTTATGTTGTTTATTACATAACTATATGTATATATATAGAGAAAGAAACATATATATACCTATACATACATATACACACACATTATGTATACACATCATTATCATCATCACCATCACTGTTTTACGTCCATTCTTCCATGCTAGCATGGGTTAGACGAGTTGTCCTGTTGTGGGCAATGCCAGGTCAGGTGACCGTGTCTTGCTCATACAGAACTGATTTTGGCTTGGTTTCTACAGCTGGATACCCTTCCTAACACCAACCTCATACAGGGAGTACTAGGCTCTTTTTACTGTGGTGCCCACATGACCACACTACAGTGTGGACTGGGTAATTTTTTGTCGTGACACCTACACGACCACTTTACAGTGGGAAGGTGGTGGGGTATATTGTCTATATGCTTCAGCTTCGCCTTGTACCAATGGGAAGTCAGGTCTTCTGTATTACTGGGTAACTCCAGAGGTCTCGGTCCTGTGACATCACCTTTGAGAGGTAAAATTAATCAAGATCAGTTTTTGTCACCTCATCTCAGGACTTCTTAGGTCTCCCCACTTCAAGGCTTCCATCGACATTTAGCACTCTGCACCTTTTTATACAGCTGTTTATGCTTTGCCGTTCAGGTATATTACTATTACACATCCATCGGAGCATGCAAGCTTCATTTCTTTCTAATCCATGCAAGTCTTCTGCACACAACGCCCAGGTCTCACTACCATGCAACATTGCTATTCGTATGCACACATCATACTGTCTGCCTTTCATTTTGAAGGAAAAGCCTTTTTGCAAGTAGCAGTGGTTGTAGCTCCCTGAACTTCTTCCATCCCGTTCTTACCCTGATTACTGTACTTTCAGAACACCCACCTCTGCTGCTAATTAGATCACCTAGGTAGCAGAAGCTGTCTACTCTTTCTACAGAGCCTTCCCAGAACCAGAATTTGGTAGTGCTTGTTTCCTGTGGACGTTTTCTGCTTACTATTCCAGTGCAACTGCTACATGTAAAGCCATATGATGGCTGCCCCCTCATTATCAAGTATGGCCATTGCCCGAAAAAAAACAACATAATAACAACAACAACAACAACAACAACAACAACAACAACAACAACAATAATAATATATATATATATATACACACATGTGCACACACATAAACATATCTACACACACGATAGCAATTAACAGCGCTGCAATCGAATGTGGCTTTTTAGCCCAGCCAATGATCTAAAATATCTTGCACAGAGTTGGCAACCAAAACATTCACTGAGAATAGCCGGCTGTGGTTGGAGTTCATGTACTTTTGCATGTCGTTTGAGCCCTCCTGCTGATCTACACTCTCTTCCACATGCTTGGCAGGCATAATGAGTAGCATCTCCAACAGCAGCCTGGTAGTCAACCACTGGTCTTACTTTATGACTGCGAAGATGACTTTCGAGTCCAGCTTTGCTTAAAGCCATATTTATATATATATACATACATACATATATACACATACATACATATATATATACACACACATATATATACACATATATATATATATATATCATTATCCTCATCATAATTTTACGTCCACTATTCAGCACATCATCTCTCCACTTGTCACGGTCCTTCGTCATCTCCTCCGTGAGTTTCAGCGATCTGAGGTCTTCTCTCACCATCTCCGCCCAAGTTTTTCTTGGTCTTCATCATCATCATCATCACGACCGTTTTATATCCATTTTTCCATGCTAGCATGGGTTAGATGAGTTGTCCTGTTGTGGACAATGCTAGGTCAGGTGACCATGTCTTGCTCACACAGAACTGATTTGGGCTTGGTTTCTACAGCTGGATACCCTTCCTAACACCAACCTCATTTACAGTGAGTACTGGGTGCTTTTTATCATAACACCTACATGACCACTTTACAATGTGGGCTGGGGGGGAGTCTCTGGATGTATACTTTGGCCTGTCCTCATGGGAGGGTGGGGTGGTGGGGTGCATACTGTATATATGCTTCAGCTCTGGCCTGTGTCTGTGGTATGTCGGGTCTTCTGTATTACTGTGTAACGCAGTATCAGCTTTATCACCTCGTCCCACGTCTTCCTGGGGCTCCCCACTCCAAGGCTTCCATCGACCTTATATTTATATATTTATTTAAACAGACGAAAAATCTATATATTTTCGCCTGTTTCAAAGTCCGGCAGTGGCGAGAGCGGAACCATTTAAGTCCTAAATGCATCGATGGTTGTCTCCCTTGCTTCTGCTGAACACCACTCAGCGGTGTTGGCCACCAGTGTTATATTCATAGCTGTGGCTTTCAGAATGTTTATTTATAAAGAATAGAGAAGGAACTATGATATATGTTAGATGCCTTAGATAAAGTGAAGTGTGCTCAATGCTTAAAGATGCGAGATTAAATAGTATAGTGGAGTTAATATTTAAGGACTCAGCCCAAGTAATGGACCATGTCAGTATCTACCTCCTTTAGACTTAGAGAGGAAATCCCAGTACTACAAGGAGGATTATACAGAGATGGTGCTCTATTTACCATAAAAATTATAACCCTCGTAGGGTGAAAAACATTAGCCAGCATATACATAAAATATTTTAAAACAAACGGCCTCTCCGTAATCACAGACCCTTACCATAAGATAGTCAACTTCCTAGACATAACCTTAGAGCTAGATACAGGTTTATACCGACCATACCATAAGCCAGGTGAGGTGCTTTCATATGTAAGTAAACTATCTAACCACCCCTCCCTCTATCCTTAACTCTATTGTAAAGAACGTCTCATATAGAATCTCTAGACTCTCAGCTAATATATCCAATAACATCGCTGGTTATTATAATGAGGCACTGGATGCATCAGACTACATCAATAAGATCTTTTATATCCCCAATACTAAATCTCTAAATAACCCTCATAAAAATAATGTAAGTACGCGGTATAGCAACCTTACAAAAGTTAGACACAATAAAACTAGGGTAGACAAGTGTAATAGGACCAATAAGTATGGAAATAGTGATGTAGCAGGTACAGATGATACTAATAAACTATACTCCGCACCTCAGACTGGAGCAATAAACCTAGCAATATTCCCTGCCTATAGATGCAATAAGGGTGACAGACTACTCCACATGCCTAGTTAACTTAGAATCAAACCAAAGGATGTTCCCAAAGCTGTAACGGCACATAATGTATATCACCCCTTATGGCATAAGAAACAGCGTAAGCTTAGATCCACCACATAGAAAGCTTGGCAGCAATATTTTATAGTATCTTCCAATCTACTCAATGTAGCCTCAAATATTCCTAAAATTTTCTTCGCTATCTTATATAATAACTTCCCACCCAACCATAAATACTATAAGGTTTTTCACAAAAATAATGTAAAAATATCATAATCCACAACCCCCAACTTAGCCGACTATATAGCATTTAGTAACCATAGTAAGCTGTCTAAGATTAAGTATTCGAGTGATATTAATGTTAAGCCGTCTCATAACGTTACGCCCATTAATAATACTGATAATAACAATAGCAACAATGTCGACACACCTAGGTCTGCTGCAACCACCATCATAAATAATAATAATATTAACACATCTAGTACTTCTACTAACATCAACATAAGTAAGATAACCCTAGCAACCATAATCACCCTAGTACCATTGCGCCTGTTGCTCGCAGAAACTGTAACTGTAGAACTCCTAATAACTACCCATTGTAGGGTCACTGTCTGGTTAGTAACATGATATATAAGTGCACGGTCACCACTGATAATAGTACTAATTCTTACATAGGGGCTACTGCTAATAAATTCAAAATTGGATTTAGGTCCCACCTCCATTTGTTTAAAAATAGAAAACTTAGGAATTCCACTTCTGTCACTAGCTATATCATAGAATTAACTGAATCTAACACTAGTTACACAACGCAATGGCGTATTATAGACAGGGCACCCTCATATAACTTTAAGAAAAAATGCAACTTATGTCTAATGGAGGCATATTATAATAGATGCTCCTTATGCACACTAATTAACAATAAGGCTGTAACAGTAATTAACTACTCGCACAGACTTCCTTATTCCTTCTCTAACAGAGTTTATGATCCTACATAGCCAACTAAACAGATCAGACCTAAATTCATCCTTCAATCCTACAGTAAATCCTGTTAGGTAACTGCTATATGCTGGACCACAACATCTAAAAAAATTTTTGATAAGCTTGCAAACCCAGACTGAGCAGAATTCCAGTAGCGAACATATGGATATACATATATGCCACCTGTACTTGATTCTAGTATTGGATATATGTTTACCTCCAACTAAAGCACATAAATAAAAAAAATAATATGTAATGTTTTCTATATGACACTATTCCTATTCTTTGCCACTAAACCAAACAATGATATGCAACTGCAACACTGTAGCTTATAATTGATAATTTAATTTAAGACTGTAGGCTTTAGTAAAAAATACACCATAAAACCAATGCTCTACTAATATGACCTGATTCATAGAAGTTAATACTGAATACCCTAGTTATACTCTAGTTACCTCCCCTGTATCATTTCCTCCCTTTAAACACTGCCATCTTAAAAACACGAAACCTAAGATGGATATGGACATGTTCATAATATCTCTGAATGTGTAAATGCTAAAGTGTTCTTGAATGTGTAGCCCATATTTTGCATTTGTATGGACTCTGATTATCGCTTTTGCGACATTTTTAAGAGCAAAAAATCTTCCTCTGAAGAGTCTAATAGGTACATTGTTACAGCAGAATGTAAATCTTGTTATTCACCTGTTGAATTATTAATGTACTTAATGACAAAACACTGTGTAAGGAATAAATTTTGTTATTAAATGTCTTGCTTTCTCCACCATAGATTATATATATATATATATATATATATATATTGGTAAACGGAATAGAAAAT
Organism: Eledone cirrhosa; assembly: GCA_964016885.1. Lineage (NCBI taxonomy): Eukaryota > Metazoa > Mollusca > Cephalopoda > Octopoda > Eledonidae > Eledone > Eledone cirrhosa. The sequence continues at coordinate 191,819,616 of OZ024741.1, forward strand.
GCTGACAAATTGTTCACAGTTGAAAAATGGTTTAATTAGGAATAAAAGAGTATTAGTGATTGTATGGGTTAGTATTCAGATGTGGTTTTAAGTTTTTAAGTTTTTACCGGTTGCGCATTTCTAAATGCTTTTCAAAAATAATTTTGAGATAGAGTGTCCGTGCTGTTTGCTCTGATCAGAGCAAACAGCACGGACACTCTATCTCAAAATTATTTTTGAAAAGCATTTAGAAATGCGCAACCGGTAAAAACTTAAAAACTTAAAACCACATCTGAATACTAACCCATACAATCACTAATACTCTTTTATTCCTAATTAAACCATTTTTCAACTGTGAACAATTTGTCAGCATTTTCTATTCCGTTTACCAATATATAATAACTTGTGTGTTACACCTCTATTCTTTTAACTATATATATATATATACACATACATGTATATTTATATATAGACATACATACATATATCCATCAAGTATATATGCGTGTGCCTTTTGTTGTGACAGCTACAAGGCATGTAGGTGTAACAACAAAAACACGCAGCACATCTGTAAAGGCAGCCGATGTTAGAACGGGAATCCGTTATTTATATATATATATATATATACATATATATATATATATATATATATATATTTATATATATATATATATATATATATATATATATATATACATATATATATACATATATATATATATATACATATATATATATATATACATATACATATATATATACATATACATATATATACATATACATATATATACATATATATATATATATATACATATACATATATATATACATATACATATATATATATATACATATATATATATATACATATACATATATATATATATATATACATATATATATATACATATATATATATATACATATATATATATATACATATACATATATATATATATATGTGTGTGTGTGTGTGAAGGCGTGTGGCTGAGTGGTTAGAGAATTGGATTCGCAATCGTAAGGTTGTGAGTTCGATTCCTGGACCAGGCGATGCGTTATGTCCTTGAGCAAGACACTTTATTTCACGTTGCTCCTTCTACCTGGAGTTGCGACCGATAGATAGTATTAGCAATTGGAAAGACCAACGGAAACATTGTTTCCTCGGTCCGATTTGACGAAAGTCAATCGTTTTTCTCTCTCTCTCTCTCTCTCTCATATATATGTGTGTATAAATTAGCATTGGTGCTCTGAAATAGCAATTTATATAAAGCAAAGCAGAGTAATTGACAGTCACCGTTTCTCAGTTGTCAGTGGTTGTCAAGACCACCTACACCTTCACTTCTGCCAAGAGTTATAGAAGCTGGATTATTATAGAATTCCAGTTATATTTATGAGCTGTTGAAACTCACTACAAGTGAGAAATGGTGACCATCGATTACTCTGCTTTGCTTTTGCCGAGACTAGGTATGTGACTTTAGTCACTACTTTAACATTCATAGTGAATGGCCTTCAAAATGTTTTTAAATAAACATACAGTATATTAGTAAATATACTATATGTACATTCATATATATATATATATATATATATATATATATATAATACACATACATATATAGATACATACATATATATATGTATCATCATCATCATCATAATCATCATCGTTTAACGTCTATCTTCCACGTTAGCATGGGTTTAGACGGGAGTTGTCCTACTTGCGGCAAGAATGGTTGAGTGACCATGTCGTGCTCGTATAGGACTGTCTGGCAGGTTTTCTATGGCTGGATGCCCTTCCTAGCACCAACCACGTTTACAGTGTGGACTGGGAGGTTTTTACCGTGATACCTACACGGCCACATTACAGCGTGGTCTGTGTGTTTTTTTGTCGTGACACCTACAGGACCTCATTTATTTTGGACTGGATGTTGTGGTACCAACATAACTTTACAGAGAAAGGGTGGTGTTGGTGGGAGTGTGTGTGTGTGGGAAGGGGGGGGGATAGGGATAGTAGGATGGGGTATATATTTGGTTAAGAGGTGCCTACTGACTGTAGGTTTCGCTTTGTACATAGGCAAGGCGGGTCTGCTGTATTACTGCGTAGCGCCAAAGATCTCGGTCCAGTGACATTGTCTTAGAGAGATGTAACTGTGTAAGGTCAGAATTTATCAAATCGTCCCAGGTTTTTCTGGGTCGACCTACTCCATAACTACCATCAAATTTGATCACCCTGCACTTTTTTTATACAACTGTCGTCTTTCAAGCGCATCACGTGACCATACCAACGTAGTCTTCTCTCGAGTAAACAGCATCTAATCCCTCTTATTCCTAATTTCTCACTTAGTTCATTTATGCTTTGCCGTTCACGTATATTACTATTACACATCCAACGGATCATGAATGCTTCATTCCTCTCCAGTCTGCGCAGATCCTCTGCACACAATGCCCATGTCTCACTGCCATGTAACATTGCTGTTCGTATACAGGCATCATACAATCTGCCTTTCATTTTTAGAGAGAAACCTTTAGTGGCCAATAGTGGTATTAAGTCTCTGAACTTTTTCCATCCATTCTGACTCTGGCTACTGTACTTTCAGAGCACTCTCCACCACTGCTGATTTTGTCACCCTGGTAACAGAAGGTGTCCACTATTTCTATAGAACTATCTAGGCAATAGAAGGAGCTAGTATCCTGTGGGCACTTGCTACTTATTGCACCTGAGCATCGGCCACATAAAATCTACGTTCTTAGATAGCTTACCTGTGATGTGATCCCACTACATCTTTTATGTACCCATAGTTTGCATTTGGGACATAAATGGAATTTCTACCTACTCTTTTCCTACACACTGAGCATGGCCATTTCCCAGAGGGTACCTGTACCCTATTTTCCTTTCTACATACTAGAAATTTAGTCTTAGACAAGTTAACTTTAAGTCCTTATGATTCTAGGCCATGCTTCCATGTTTGGAATTTCTTCTCTAGTTCAGCCATCGATTCAGCTATGAGAGTTAGATCATCTGCGTATAGAAGTTCTCATGGGCAGCCAGTCTTGAACTCCTCTGTTATAGCCTGAAGGGCACTAATAAATAGGAGGGGGCTAAGGACAGAGCCTTGATGAACACCAACTTTTACGCTAAATTCTTCACTATATTTGTTGTTAATTTTAACCTTGCTGACTGTTTCTTTATACATGGCTTGTATAGCTCTCACAAGCCATTCATCAACACCTAGTTTTCTAAGAGCCCACCAGATAATGGAGCAGGGGACTCTGTCAAAGGCTTTCTCCAAGTCAACAAAAGCTAAGTATAGGGGTTTACTTTTAGCTAGGTACTTCTCCTGTAGTTGTACAAGGAAAAGAGCGTCCGTGGTACTTTTACCTGACACAAACCCAAACTGCATTTCATCTAGATCAGTTCGCTCTCTGATTATTTGCACTATAACTCTTTCTGTGGCCTTTATGACCTGGTCAACCAATTTAATGCCTCTATAGTTTCTCCTATCTAGGGCATCTCCTTTACCCTTGTAACAGTTAATGATGATGCTGCTACACCAGTCTTTTGGTATGACTCAATTCTGTATGACTTGGTTTACTATCCGGGTGACCATAGTGTTTCCCACCATTCCAGATGCTTTCAGCATTTCAGCAACTATCTCCAGGCTGCCTTGCCTGTCTTCATATCTTTGATTGCCTTACTTACTATACTACCTTTAACTTGCACTGCTGGTCCCTCTATTGGATCGATTAGGAGTAGACTATCTTTTTCCCATTTATTCTCCTCATTTAGTAGTCTCTCGTAGTGACACTTCCAAGCTACCTTCTTATCAGCATCAGTCATGGCAAGTACACCATCATCATTACAGACACACTTCTCCCCGACAATATTACGGTTTTCCTTGACACATTGTCTTGCAATCCTGAACACCTCACGTTTTTGGTCCTCACGTTGTAGAACATGCTCGAACTTTCTTTCCTCTGCTTCCCTTCTTGCAAAGTACACTTGTCTCCTAGCTTCTCTCTGGCTACTTGATAGTGTTCTCTACTTCCCCCATCCCGCCATATTTTCCAAGCCTGCTTTTTGGCCTTGATTGACTCCTCCACATTACTGTTCCACAACCAAGTTACTCTCCTCCTGCCTATAGGTCTGCTCCAGCCACAGATTTCATTTGTTGCTTTCAGCAGGTTAACTTTCAGGAATTTCCACTGTTCCTCTATATTGTACGACTCTAATTGTTCTTCCTTACTGTTAAAAGCATCAAGTAATATGCTTTTAAATTTGTTACTGGCTGTGGGGTCCTTTAACTTCCATATTCTTCTCCTAAGGATAATCCTTTTCTGCTGTCGGGTACGTCTCGTCCTGACTATGAGGTCGCTAATTATCAGTCTATGTTGGGAGGTGCATTCTTCATGAGGGAGGGATTTAGTGTTTACAACAGACACTCTGTCACGTCTTCTGGTAAGGATATAATCTACCTGGCTGGTATGTTCCCCTGATCTGTAGGTGATCAAGTGATTGTCTCGTTTTTTTATTGTCTCTGTTGTCGAGTACGTCTAGTCCTGCCTATGAGGTCACTAACTATTAGGCTATGTTGGGAGGTGCACATATCACCATCATCATCATCACCGTTTTATGTCCGTTCTTCCACGCTAGCATGGGTTAGACGGGTTGTCCTGTTGTGAGCAGTGTCCAGTCGGCTGACCTTGTCTTTTTCATACGGGAACTGATTCTGGCTTGATTTCTACAGCTGGATGCCCTTCCTGACACCAACCTCATTTACAGTGAGTGCTGGGTGCTTTTTTTTTCGTGGCGCCTACACGTCCACTTTACAGTGTGTGCTGGGTGCATTTTTTCTGTGGCACCTCCACGACCACTTTGCAGTGGGAGGGTGTGGGGCATATTGTCTATATGCTTCAGCTTCGACTTGTACCCGTGGGGGGTCGGGTCTTCTGTATATATATATATATATTTATATATATATATATATATATATATATTCTTATATATATATATATATATATTTTTTTTGCGATCGACTTTCGTCAAATCGGACCGAGGAAACAATGTTTCCATCGGTCTTTCCAGTTGCTAGTACTATCTATCGGTCGCAACTCCAGGTAGAAGGAGCAACGTGAAATAAAATGTCTTGCTCAAGGACATAACGCATCGATCGGTCCAGGACTCGAACTCACAACCTCAAGATTGTGAATCCAATTCTCTAACCACTCAGCCATATTCTTATATATATATATATTCTTATATATATATATATATATATATATATATATATATATATATTCATATATACATATATATGTATGCGTGTGTATATATATATACACACACATACATACATATACATACATTTATATATATACATATATATATATATATATATATATATATATATGCAATGCATATATATATATATATATATATATATGGTGGCTGCCAACTCGTTTTCGAGTACGGCCACTACTTTATATCCATGTAGGAGAACCCCTACCGATGCGCTGAACGAGTGTGACTTTTTAGTCCAGCCAGCGACTTGAAAACTCTGGTACTACACTTGTGACAATTATTGACACATAGTGCTGGGCCCATGGTACCATGTGACGACAAGTGCAGAGAGATCTCCAGATATAAAGCAATGCCTGTGCCGTGAAGCTTTTATAGTGAGCAAAGGCACTGCACAAAGCCAGTCCCACTCTCTTAACCAAGATGATATTTACCAAAAAGAAGAACATGTCAACATCATTGGATACCATCAGAGTTGCAGGTGTTATATCAGTGTTTTCCTTCTCTAGACTTCTGCCTATATATATATACATATATACATGCATATATATATATATATATATGCATGTACATATATATATACATGCATATATATATATATGCATGTACATATATATATACATGCATATATATATATGCATGCCTATATATATATATATGTATGTATATATGATGATGATGATATGTGTGTATATATATATATACATAAGTTTAGATGTTAAAGTCCTTTATTGATAAGGCTGTGATACATATTTTGATGATGGCAGTGACCACGCGATTTTGTGTAGTACCCAGTGTCATGATCTCATCAGACAGCTTCTTACATAATAAGGTTACAATGAAGGAGGTAATCTAAAATCGAAGTGACAAGGGAACGGATAAACAGCGATGTTCAAGAATCAAATGCCCATTCCCCTGTGAACTTCAGTTCATGCTAACAGGTCTGCGCATGCGTAAATGTAGGATTGCAAACCATAGCAAACTATGACCATCTCCCCTCTCTCGTTTAAGGTAACTGGGTGCCAGTCAGTGCCCTGAATTCAGCCGATATTTTGCTGGCCGAAGACCAAAATGCTGTGGTAGAGGGAGATTATGAGTTTTAGTGGCTTTTTTATACTACCCACATAGTGGCCTAATTTTGGGTAGACATAGTATGGTTTCCTAATGGAAGTTAAAATTAGTAAATGAGACTAAATAAGTGAAATTAAAAGTTTTGAATTGTTGTAAATTAAAGAATATAACCTAAGGTATAGAATGGGATAATTTAAATGAAGTAATATCATCCTCCATCAGATGAATTAATACACATAGTGAAAGATTAAAAGCATGGTAAGTATACATACACACACCCATACACATACATATAGACAAACACCTACACACATACATACACACACACATATATATATTATTTTAATAAATATATATATATATATATATATATATATATATATATATATATGATGGCTGCCCCCTCGTTATCGAGTATGGCCATTGCACGATATACCATTATTAATAATTATTAATTAATTTTATCGTGCAATGCCTGTGCGTGAAGATATTTTATAAAGTGAGGAAAGACTGTGCACTGAGCCAATCCCACTCTCTGAGCGACAGTAGCTATAACCTGAAAAGAAGAAAAGATCAACATCATCGGTAACTACTGAGCCGCATATTTTATATCGGAGTTATCCCAGTTTCCTGAGTTGCCTTCTCCTAGAAGAATGCCCTGACAAAGGCTATGGGTCCTTCACTCCCAGTGGTTTAACCGTGTGATCGGGTGTCCAGCCCGACTATTTCTATGCTCCTGCGCATATACATACATATGTACATGTGTATATACATATTTACACACTTTTGGATGGCTGTTGACTCTTATGAGTTCTTCCGCCCTTTGTCAGGTTTTGTTTTTTGTCCTGCAGGGTGTCCAGAATCACCCTCCTCACCAACTTGGTGGGGTTGCCGGTTTAGTCGCCGACGATCCGACCATGCGACAGGTTGTACTGGGTTACATGTTACAAGTAGCACTCAAGAGTGACCCGATATATATATATATATATACATATCTATACATACACAAATGTGTGGATATACATACAAACCCATATATACACAGCCGAGTATATTAAGATAGAAATACTCCGTCATTCCTGTGTGGAAAATGCATGTTGAGTTCCCCAATTGAATTACATCAATATTTTATTATATATATATTTATGTATATATATATATATATGTATATGTATATATATGTATATATATATATAAATTAATGTATATATATATAATAACTAGAGATTGATTAATATATAAAAATACATGAATAATCACAGGAGATAATTTAAGCTTGCGTGCAACCGCGCATAGCTAGTTTAGGCAATATTTACCTTTAAGAATGATTACTTTCCTTGTATATATCCCATTAAAGAAATATATTTCACCAATTAATCAGATGGTAAGTCATGGAAAGTGGATATTATTGGATTGTCAACAAGGAAATCGATAATTATCCAGTCATTCGTGCTTACAGAGCGAGATCAAATCTTTCAACTATCCGTTACCACGTGTTGCGTCCACACAAGATAGCGGTTTCGTTCCAATTTTCCCTGCTTGCAAGGGTGGGATGGGTCCTATTCAGCACAACATCTCTCCACTTGTCACAGTCCTTCGTCATCTCCTCCGTGAGCTTCAACGATCTGAGGTCTGCTCTCACCATCTCCGCCCATGTTCTTCATGGTATTCCTCTACTACGTCTTCCTTCTAATGGGATTTCTTGGCACTTCTTTACCCAGCAATCATCCTCCATGTGCATCACATGTCCAATGACAAACAATTTTTTAGCCTGATAGTGGAGTTTAGAACCCTCTAAGAAATTGAAAAAGATGAGTATTGACGTACATATATATATATGTATATATGATTATATATATATGTATATATGATTATATATATATATGTATATAATCATATATACATATATATCATCATGTATACATATATATATCATCATCATCATCTTTGTTTAACGTCCATTTTCCACACTAGCATGGGTTAGACAGAGCATGGGTATAATCATATATACATATATATATAATCATATATACATTTATATATAATCATATATACATATATATATGTGATGTGTTGTTTCCTTGAGCAAGACACTTTATTTCACATTGCTCCAGTTTACTCAGCTGTAGAAATGAGATGATAGGGACTGGGGTCCCTATCATTCCACTGCAAAGTGGTCGTGGAGGTGCCACGGCAAAAAAGCACCCAGCACTCACTGTAAATGAGGTTGGTGTTAGGAAAGGCATCCAACTGTAGAAATCAAGCCAGAATCAGTTCCCGTCCCACCCTTGCAAGCAGGGAAAAGCGGACGTAAAATGATGATGACGATGATGATGATGATGATATGTACGTCAATACTCATCTTTTTCCATTTCTTAGAGGGTTCTAAACTCCACTATCAGGCTAAAATTTCGTATATATATCATATGTCATTGGACATATGATATATATACATCTAAACCCATACTAGTGTGGAAGGTAGACGTTAAACGATGATGATGATGTATATATATATATACCCAATTGCACCTCTCAAGGGCGATGACACACGACTGAGACCTCTGGCGTCATGCAGTAATACAGAAGACCCGACTCCCCACGGGTACAAGCCGAAGCTGAAGCATATAGACAATATGCCCCCACCCCCTCCCACTGCAAAGTGGTCGTGGAGGTGCCACGGCAAATAAGCACCCAGCCCACACTGTAAACTGAACATGTAGGCACCACGGAAAAAAGCACCCAGCACTCACTGTAAATGAGGTTGGTGTTAGGAAGGGCATCCAGCTGTAGAAATCAAGCCAGAATCAATTCCCGTATGAGCAAGACAAGGTCAGCCGACTGGACACTGCCCACAACAGGACAACCCGTCTAACCCATGCTAGCATGGAAGAACGGACATAAAACAGTGATGATGATGATGATATATGTGTGTGTGTATATATATATATGTATATATATGTGTATATATATATATATGTATATATATATATAAATATATGTACGTATATATATGTATATATATATATATGTATATATATGTGTATATATGTGTGTATATATATGTGTATATATATGCGTATATATATATATATATGGATATATATGTGTATATATATATATATATACGAGGGGGGATCAAAAAGTTCGCGGAATTTTATCGTAGTCAGAAAAAAATCAGGTTAAAACAATATTAAACATGTCAGAACATTGTCACTTGGTGTTTACCTTGCAGTCACTTGCAGTCAGTTATGCGTGGACTATTGTACAGTACTGACACTCCTTAAACAACCTCTTTTTGGAACAATGGAAAATAGATATTTTGAGATAAGATCGAATATCAAATTTCTGGTGAAACTCAAATGGAATGGGACACAGATTATGGAGGCTTTAGTTAAAGTTTACAGTACTACTGCTGTCTACAAATGGATTCAGCGATTCAAACAAGGGAGAGACGACCTTGAAGACGACCATCACAGCGGAAGACTAGGAACATCAAAACATGACCAAAACGTTGAGGCTGCTCAGACTTTAATTGAAGAAGATCGAAGAATAACAGTTAATCAGTTAGCTAAGTCCCTAGACATTTCATATGGTTCGGCAAATTCAATTCTGCACGATAATTTGGGACTAAGCAAGCTTTCAGCGCGATGGGTCCCAAAAGCGTTGCACCCTGATCAGCTGATTCTTCGAAGTGATCTGTCTTTGGCGATATTAAACAAAATTGAAGTTGATGAAGAGCATTTCCTGACCAGAATCATCACCGGAGATGAAACCTGGATCTACCAGTATGATGCTGAATCCAAACAGCAGTCAAAACAGTGGCTTCCACGTGGATCATCGGGGCCAATCAAGTTCAAATCTCAAAAGTCGGATCAAAAAGTGATGGCCACCATTTTCTGGGATTCAGATATGGTGATACTAATAGATTATCTTGAAGGTCAAAGAACTGTGACAGGAGCTTACTATGCAAATGTTTTAAGGAAGCTGAAAGAGGCATTAGTCAAGAAACAAAAAGGGAAACTTCATGGTGGGATCTTGTTTCACCATGACAATGCACCAGCGCATTCTGCGTGGGTTGCAAAAGAAGTTCTTCGAGAATTTCGATGGGAAGTGCTTCCTCACCCGCCTTATAGTCCAGATTTAGCCCCATCAGACTTTTTCCTCTTTCCAAAACTCAAAGAAATGCGAAAAGGAACCCGTTTTAGTGGTGTTGAAGAAGCTAAAAACACTGCCAACACATGGCTTCGAACAAGGCCTTCAACTTTCTTTAGAGACGGCTTACGAAGCTGGAAGCATCGCCTTGTCAAGTGTATTGACCTGGATGGCAACTATGTAGAAAAATAAATTGAAGGCAAATCATATTTTTTGAAAAATAGAATATTTTCTGAAAAATTCCGCGAACTTTTTGATCCCCCCTCGTATATATATTATATGGAATAAGAAAATGCAAAGTAGTTTCAGATATTAAAGTCCTTTATTGATAAGACTGTGATACATATTTCAATGATGACATTCCGCCTAACCTGTGCCATGATCTCATCAGACAACTTCTTACATAATAACATTACGTTCTCAGTGGTAGTGGTATAAGTTTCAATACTACCTCTGATTTATGCTCGGACAATAGAATTGACCATCACCCGCGAAGAGAATATAAACTTAATTCTAGGATCTAGATATGGCTTCACAATGGAAATTAAAATTGGCAATAAGATCGAAAATTAGAAATTAAAAGTTAAAACTTGATTGAAGTTAATAAAAAAAATAATAAATAAGAAATTATTTAAAAAATAATAAATAAGAAATTATAGTTAGAAATTATTAGAAAGGGATCAATATTGGATATTACAGATATGTTATCCATATATTGAACGATAGTACCATAACGAAGAATGGAAGATAAATTTAATGTATAGAATGTGATAATTAAACAAACAATTAGTTAATATCTTCGTCTATCACATGATCCCAAAACAAAAAAATATATAGATACAAAATGAGAGAGGAAAAAATATGTGATAAAAACCATGTATATATATATATCGAGATGGTAGGGGTGACGAAAATAGTGAGTACAATTACTTTCACAATGCAGTGAGAATATTGGTCATTTTTGTCCATGTAATGTGCACAGGAATTTCATTGTCCGTCTGTTATCGGCTGAAGTAAGAGGGGGCTTCGGTTCCAGGCCTCTGTGTGAAATGCAAGTTGTTGCAGCAAAATAAGGGATTTTACGTTGCTTTTGGTCCCTTTAATTATCCAGTCGAAAGCTTGTTCATAATTTTAAGTCCGTCCAGTGGTAGGGATATCCAGTATGTGTAATCAGTCCCACGGTAGAGGGAATTTCCAGGTGTAGTTGATAGCTGTTGTCTTCACTTCTTCAAATATATTGGTTACATCATAAAGCGCTCAATATTTAGTAGCTTAGTAGCTAAATCTTCCAGTAAACATTGATGCAATTCAATTCAAGGACTCTACATACTTTATCCACATAGGAGTGACGAAGTATATTTAGAATAAGAAAATGCGAAGTAGTTTCAGATGTTAAAGTCCTTTATTGATAAGGCTGTGATACACCTAAACAGTGCCATAATCTCAGCAGACAGCTTCTTACATAATTAGGTTACGTTCTCGAGGCAATCCAAATTAAAACAAGGGGTAGATTAGAAACCCTACCACTACCACAGAGTTTTGGTCAGCTGCTGCTGGACGTAGGACTAGCAGTAAACTATAACTTGGTGGCTACCATGAACCATGAACCCTGTGACCATATCACCTTACTGGCTGGGATGGCGAAGAATCGTTGTGTTTTGGGCCAACTTCCTTCACATTTGCACCCCCAAGGAGAATTGGCGCTCAAGGGAACAGGTGAAGGCTTCAAGAACATCATCTTTCTCAATTCCCTTGTCATTTTAATTTGGACTGCTTCGAGAACGTAACCTTATTATGTAAGAAGCTGTCTGATGAGATCATGGCACTGGTCAGGTGGAACCGCATGACCACTGTCATTGAAATATGTATCAATAAAGGATTTTAACATCTGAAACTACTTCATATTTTCTTATTCTAAATATACTATGTCATTCCTATCTGGAAAAAGTGTGTTTGAATTGAATTGCATTAATGTTTACCGTAAGTAGATGTATATATATATAGTAGTGAAAGAGTGAAGAATAACATGGTCAGCTGTACAAAAAGGGTTTTATTTACAGTATTAACAATTGTTTCATTGATCAGGTGAGTCTAAAGGCCGCTAATCACTCGAAGTTGCGTCACTCGACCTTAAATACAGTGTGTGTTTCTGATCAAATCATCGGAATACTGGAGGGTGTAACAAATGGCATTGGTATTTATAGATACATTGGATAATCAAGTGAATGAAAACAATAACATCAATAATAAAAGATAATAATAAAGAAGTGAAAATGAAAATGATAAAGATGTAAAAAGTAAGTAAAAAATAAGTACAGAATACGATTGCTGATAATAGTAGTGGTGGTGGTGGTTGAAGTTATAATGGTGAGTAAGTGGATATGTAAAATAGTGATGACGGTAAAGATAACAATAACATGAAAAGAAATACGAAATACATGATATGTAGTATAAATGCAAGAGGTATTATCAAATCTCAGAGGATTAAAATAAAAAATAAAAAATAGCAAGTAAGAGAGAAAGAGATAAGGGAGGAAAGGAGACAGAGAGTGGGGATAAGGATTCGAGGATGAGACATAAGGGGTAGGGCTAAGGACGGGGAAGGGGTAGATAGATAGATAGAGAATAAAAAGTGAAAGGGGCAGTGATGATGTATGGGTGATTAAAGTCTGGCAGACTGAACGGTTGGTCAGTTGACAGCTAATGACAGTGGAGCTAGTACATTGGTTCTGTTTGAATTCCGAGATTGGTGGATGGAATTATGCCATTAGAGAACTTGGTAGCTGCTTTGTGCCTAGAGAAAAATTGATCGTTCTATTTTGTTGTTAATCAGCATTTTATCATAATCTAAAATATGGAGCAGCTCCATATTGCAAAGTCCACAGTGGGACATTCCATTTTGTAAGCTCTTGCACTCAATAACTTCGACCAGCTAATCTCATATTCCTGGTTGATGTCCTTAAGCTGCCAGATCTTATTGGCCAGCGTCGTTGAGTTCTCTAGTCTACGGTTTTTTATAGAATGCCTATGCACATACCATCTTTTTTTTAAATTCCCCAGCTGTAGAACGTATGTAATGCCATGCTAAGTTGCCTCATTTGATAGTACACAGGTACACTATACTTGATTCCAGGCATCTATTTTAGTGGGCATCAACCAGGAATGTGAGATTAGCTGGTCGAAGTTATCGAGTGCAAGGGCCTACAAAAAGGGAATGTCTCACTGCGGACTTTGCAATATGGAGCTGCTCCATATTTTAAAGTATGATAAAATGCTGCTTAACAACAAAATAGAACAGTCGTGCATGGATGTCAAAAACGTTCGCAAGTGGTGTTTACAGCCGGTCGTACTGAAATTCACGACGAACAAAGGAGCGGGAGATCGTCGCAAAGGTTGAGGAAAACATGCATAAAGATCGGTGGATCACTCTGAATGCTCTCTGCATTTTGGTTCTTGAGGTTTCCCGAAACACCATCCACAGGATTTTAACGGAAAAATTGCGACTGTCTCGTCGGAAATTGGCGGTCTCACGCTCCTTTGTTCGTCGTGAATTTCAGTACGACCGGCTGTAAACTCTCTAATCACTTGCGAACGTTTTTTACATCCATGCACGACTGTCTATACACTTCCGTCAATTGGCGATGAATTTCAATCGATTCAACGCCTTTTGCGTTCAAAAACCGAATAACTGCGCGAACTTCGCACTTGGTGGTAGCGTTCAACGGCAGCTCCATTCTCAACGGCTGCTAAGCCAAGATTGAGCATCTCGACGAAGCGCGCGCATGCTTGTTTGGGAGTGAAGGAAGCACCAATCACAACAGTGTTGCCAACAGCCGTACGAACAGTTTCTCTGCGTCCCCATCGCTTTGGAGACCTTACTTTTGGGATTGTCCTCGTATAATTGAATATAAAAGAGATAGAAACACAGACATATACATTTATGTGTTCAAATTGTAAGGGACCAGATTCGCTAAGGTGGAAAAGATACTAACTAAGGACAATAGGGTTTGCCAGACTCAATTTAAGAATAAATCAAGAAAATAAATACAAACCGGAATTGTGGTAACTACCAATCACCCAGACAGCGTTTGGCGATGTTGTTTCGCAATCCAATTGTGAAGAGAATTACCAATTCTTATTGTTCATCAGTGGGTGAAAAATTAGTAAACTCCTCATTTCGAAGTATATCAGAAAACTGAATAGTGTGTGTATATACAATAACGCACGTGGTATCAGAACCTAGCGTGTCTCACAAACTCATACCATTAAAAATAGCAGCCAAGTTTACTCGACATTTAAATTAGTTCAACAAATTAACGGAGCCAAATATATCAAAGGTATATATTGAGTTAGAAACTCAAAATAGTCTCTTACGAATCTGGTCCCTTACGATTTGAACACATATATGTATATGTCTGTGTTTATCTCTCTTTTATATTCAATTATAATATATATATATATATATATATATATATATATATATATATATATGTGTGTATATATATGTATATATATATATATATGTGTGTATATATGTATATATATATGTGTGTATATGTATATATATATGTATATATATATATATACATATATATATATATATATATATATATATATATATATATATATATACATATATATATATATATATATATATATATATATATATATATATATATATATATATGTGTGTGTATATATATATATATTTAACGAAGGGTATTAGTAAGAAGTTATTAAATTGATTAACACGGTTATTAGATGAAATAACAATAATAATAAGAATAAATGTAATAACGAGAATATAAAGAATAAGTGATTTGGTTATATATGGTTTACTTCACGTGAATCAATTAAAAAGTACATATAAAACAGTTACCAAGAGTTGTTAATTTTGTTATTGTTGTTGATGTGAAAACAGCGAGCAAACAGATAATGTTGTTGTTGGAAGTTGGAGTCCGTGGTAGTAATTCTGAGACCGTAGTGAGTAAGAGAGGGAAATATGGTTTGTATACCTCTGTTATGGTCTGTAGTAACTGTGAACCACCGTGGCCTGCAGACAGCGGTGAATCTTCCACATTTGTGTTCTGTAGTAGTAGGGCTCCAATCACTCTGATTTCTGTAGACCTTTGGGGTCTGTAGTAACTGTGAATCTTTACATAGTTAGTTAGTAGCGTAATGCTCCGATCTTTCTTGTCTTTCTGTAGACCACTGGGGTCTGTTGATAGTGGTGAATCTTTCACATAGCTTGTTCTGTAGTGGGGTGCTCCGATGTCTCTATGTAAACGTGGGATGATACAGGCTTTATATACCTGGGATAGCCAACGCATCAACCTGTTCACACCAAAAGAGTGATGACCCAGAATGTGACCTTTAGGTGTCACCCAAGGTTCAAGGCGTGGACAGATCTCGCTATATTAGTTCCCTACCCAGATCGATGCAGGAGCAGCGATCGATTATAAAAGGGGTAGCGAAATCTGATTCCTAGAAGCGTGTCCCAAAACACACAAAATGTGGGTACTGCGCCCGCACTTAGAGTGCAGAGAAATTTGGAACGAGAAAAAAACATCGTATAACTGTGTATGCATGTGTGTGTGTAACATTTAGAAGGAACTGTAAAAATACAAAGTTGTGATCATGTATTTCGAACTCTTGTGTATGGATGGATGTACGTTGGGGTTATGGTATCGGATTACGATATGATAACACAGAGGACTATTTCTCTCGATGTATCATCATACGTAAGATTCTTTTCCGGTGAGTCGTGGTTTACGCTATGACATGAATGTGTGCAATTTTGAGTTGCGTGCTCAGTGAGTCGAGCGAGTCGTAACCGTGGGTTGATTATCATGTGTTAAATAGCTGTTGCCGAACCTCGACCAGTTGAATCTCGAAGTGTTATCATACGTAAGATTCTCTTCCAATGAGTCGATGTTTATGCTATGACATGAGTGTGTGCAATTTTGATTTACGTGCTCAGTGAGTCGAGCGAGTAGTAACCGTGGGTTGATTATCATGTGTTTAATAGCTTTTGCCGTACCTTGACCAGTTGAAAAGTGATCCCGCAGAGACCCAACTGAATCCAGAATATACTATAGACAAAAACATGTTGGTGTGTGACAAAGAAAATGATGTGTGTTTGATGGAAAACGTGTTATTCATACAGGCATATAATATAGTAAAACGAATAACAAAAATAAAAATGACATTCATATACAACCTGCAAAAAAAAATTTTTTTGAATATTTATATAATTGTTCTTTACAAAAAGTTCTGTTTTCTCTTCTTTATATGATTGGATTCTTGCTAGGAAGCTAGTAGTATTGTTTGTTGTTGTTGTTGTTGGAGATTACGAAGCAAGTAGTGAAGTGTTTGGCAAGAGAAAGTTGCTGATAATGGCAAAAGAAGCCATGATCATATCAAAAAGCTGCGTGGTTTTCTTTTTTTTTTAAATACCTCTTCGTATTATTTTTAAGTTTTTTTTAACGCCAAGTCACCAATTTAACGAAGGGTATAAATAAGAAATAGTTATTGTTGTTAGATGGATTAACATGGTTGTTAGAGAAAATAACATGAATAATAATAATAAATGTAATAACGAGAATATAAAGAATAAGTGATTTGGTTATATATGGTTTACTTCACGTGAATCAATTAAAAATTACATATAAAAACAGTTACCAAGAGTTGTTAATTTTGTTATTGTTGTTGATGTGAAAACAGCGAGCAAACAGATAATGTTGTTGTTGGAAGTTGGAGTCCGTGGTAGTGATTCTGAGACCGTAGTGAGTAAGAGAGAGAGGGAGATATGGTTTGTATACCTCTGTTATGGTCTGTAGTAACTGTGAACCACCGTAGTCTGCAGACAGCGGTGAATCTTCCACATTTGTGTTCTGTAGTAGTAGGGCTCCAATCACTGGTAAGGCACAGGTTGCTAAGGTCATATGTGTCTAGATAATTATTACTATAGGTAAGTTTAAGTAGGAGTCCCACACAGATAGATGGAACGGGTGGACCAGAGCCATACGGACCCCCGAAAACCACGATGAACTAAAGAAAATGATTGCACTTGCGTGGAGACCAGCATAAAATTAACCCTTAAGGAACATATGTTCAAATTTAATGGAAAAACATATGCCCAAGAGGAGGGAGCAGCCATTGGTGTTAGCATTGCAGGCGACATAGCTAACTTATTCATGGTATGGTGGGACAGTAGACTTAAACTTAAACTTAAAGAACAATTAGAAGACCCCTTAACCCTGATAATGTACTCCCGCTACGTTGATGATATAAACATCGTAGTTAAAACACCCCCACTAGAGAACAGTCAGGAATTAGAGAAAAACACAATGGAAAGCATCCAGCAAATAGCTAACTCCATCCACCAGAGTATTAGTGTTACTATAGACTACCCAAGCAAACACCCCAACCATCGATTACCTGTACTAGACACAGAGCTCTGGTTAGATACCATTAATAACAAAAAACAAATCCTCCATTCCCATTATGCCAAACCCATGACTTCCAAATATCTGATCCACCGAAACTCAGCTGTTTCGGACCATACCAAAATCAACATACTGATTGCGGATTTGGTACGGATGATGAGAAACGTGTCCCGCATGTGCAACCCCGAAGAACTAGAGAGACACATACAACATTTCATCCACCGTATGCAGTTCTCTGGTTACAATCAGAGAGATAAAATCAGAGTGTATAGAGGAGCCAGAACCAAATGGAAAAAATGGTAAATAATGACACAAATGGGACCTGCCCCTTGTATAGGAGCAAATTTTGGAATAGAATAGAAAGAACTAGGAATAAGGCTAATAGAATAAACTCATGGTATGATAGCAATAAATACCAGAGTGTAATGTTCATCGATACAACACCTAGAGGTGAATTAGCTTACAAATTTAGAAGGGCCCTAGATAAACATAAACTCAATATTAAGATAGTAGAAAGACCAGGTACCTCCATAAAAACACTTATTAGCAAGACATACCCTTTTCAAAGACCCCCCTGTATAGATAAGAAATGTATAACCTGTAAATTAAGCCCCCATATTAACTGTAAAACTAGAAATGTAGTATATAGCATAAGATGTACTGAAGGACAATGTAGAGATAAAAATATAGTGTACATAGGTGAGACAGCTCGTAGTGTAGGGGAACGGATAAATGAACACTGGCGAGACCTTCAAGATAGTAAAGAATCATCTGTACTCCACTAACATGCTAAAATAGAACATAAGGATAAATTAGAGAACATAGAAATAAAAATAGAATCTACACACAGAAAAGACGCAATGTTTAGACAAATCACAGAGGCAATAAACATAAAAGAATTACAACCAAAATTAAATAGAAAAACATGAGTGGAACAGCAACATCACAACTTACAATTAAGGACAAAATGAAAACACACACGCACATAGAACAAACAACCAACCAGTAACATGTAAATAAACAAATAAATAAACGAATATAAACACACACATACACCCGGATGTGGCGCATGTGCAGACTGAGCACACAGCACACACACAGAAACAAGATGGCGTAGGACAGAACAAAGGAGAGGGCACAAAAACAAAGAAAAGAATCCCCAGTCACTGAAGAGGTCACAGAATGTGTGACGAAATCACTTTGACAATATATAAACACCCATCTGGTTGTGGAACCAACCAACCGGAAATTTATAAATTCCAAAATTTATAAATTTATTATAATAAATTGAAGTGAATGCAACTGGTCCGTGTGTTTCTTATTGGCAACATCACCCTCCCAAAGTATAACAATATATATATATATATATATATATATATATATATATATATATAGAAGTGGTTACACAACAGTTAGTTCACCACATCGAGAACAATTCTTTCACCTTAGCGGATCCTCAGCTCGTAATGGACATGGTTATACGGAACAGGAAGGACAACCGTGCGAACGCGCATGCGCAGAAACCGTCACTTTACACAGGCAATACTAAAATGCGTGCGAGAGGTGTAAGGGAGATAACTGCGAAAGTCCGAAAAGTTTCTAGTTGATAAGAAAATTAGGATGTTGTTGTGATTCAATCCGGAGCTTTGTAGTTATGTAAGAGGTGTTTCGAGACGTGTGGACAACGTGTGAATAATTCATTTCTCGTGTTTAGGCAATCACTATTGCATAATCTCTTTAGAATATTTATTCGTTCATCAATACATAGTCCACACGACGTATTTCACCTTGCGTATGACTTGGACTTAGTGATGGCTTTCCATTGAATGGAGTAGTCTATACTTGAGTCCTTGAGGGACCATACGTGACTCGCGAGTTTCGTGGATGAACGTCTGTCCGGGTACCTAAAGGTCGACTGGTGGTTCAGGAGGCGTTCCTTAAATCGGCCCTCCGCGATACCCACATAGGATTTGACCTCCTGTGGTTGATTTGGTCGGTTGGAAGTGACCACAGCTTCATAAATTACAGCGGGTGTGTTGCATTGCTGTTGAAGGGGACAAGCTTCGGGCTTACAGTAAGAGTACCCTGGTGAGGTGTTGCTCTTAGGGCTGTTGGTGATGTGGGCCTTCGTGTTCTTAGCGCAGGAGTATCCTAGTTTTACTTTGTATCGGTTAAAGATGGAGCGGTATTTATGACCTATGGGAAAGTGTCTATCTAAGACGGCTAGAAATTTATTGCCTACATTGGTTTTAACGTTGAGTGAGAAGGGAGGAGAGAACCAGATAGTTTGTCTATTGTTACTCTTTCTTTTCTTATTGCTGTTGTTGATAGTGGGAGAGTAAGTGATAGGTTGTGAGAAGCTGCTGTTAGCTAACGCCGTGTTATAGTAAGGTGCCGCCCTGTCAAAGATAGCTTTATTAGAGGAGATGTTTGAGATTCTAGTACTGATGTTACTTACGAAGTTTCTAAAATCAGTGGCATGAGTCCTTGTGAATGTAATTGAGTTTTTCGTTTAGCCCCATGGAAGGGTCTGTAGGTGTGTGTGCGAAGGTCTAAATTAATGTCTAAGAAATCTACGCTAGAGAGGTTGGTAGCTACTGTTATCCTAAGTCCTAACTCATTGAAGGTAGAAGCTAATTTTTTTTTAAACCGGTCTACGTCGTGGCCGCTTTTATGGCGCGGTAAGGTCAATCCGTCAACGCGGTATATTCCCGTGTGGAAGTCCGGGAATCTAACACGAAATATATCTAAAATACATAGGCCAACCAAGTCGCATACGTCAGCACTGTCAAACTGGGACTAGTCAGTAAGGCCATACTTAGAAACATAGTTAAGACCATTAGGACCAAGTCCAACCTGTCCCAGTGGGAGAACAGCGACTCCGTAATTAAGTGGTTCAACTCCTTCAAATAAAAAAAGCGAAGTTCACACAGTTCGACATTGTTGATTTTTACCCTGTTAAACAAAGCGTTGGACTTCGCTACCACTTATACCACCGTCGATGGTTTAGACAGGGAAATCATCGCCCACTGCCGGAAAACCCTCCTCTTCAACGACGGAGTAGTCTGAGCAAAGAAGTCAACAACTTCAGACCTATTCGACGTCTCCATGGGATCGTTTGACAGTGCTGACGTATGCGACTTGGTTGGCCTATTTATTTTAGATATATTACGTGTTAGATTCCCGGACTTCCACACGGGAATATACCGCGACGACGGACTGACCTTATCGAGCCATAAAAGTGGTCACGACCTCGACCGGTTTAAAAAAGACTTAGCTTCTACCTTCAATGAGTTAGGACTTAGGATAACAGTAGCTACCAACCTCTCTAGCGTAGATTTCTTAGACATTAATTTAGACCTTCGCACATACACCCACATACCCTTCCATAAGATAAACGAAAAACTCAATTACATTCACAAGGACTCATGCCACCCTCCCACTGTTTTTAGAAACTTCGTAAATAATATCAGTACTAGAATCTCAAACCTCTCCTCTAATAAGGCTATCTTTGACAGGGCGGCACCTTACTATAACACGGCGTTAGCTAACAGCGACTTCTCGCAACCTATCACTTACTCTCCCACTATCAACAACAGCAATAAGAAAAGAAAGCGTATCAATAGACAAACTATTTGGTTCTCTCCTCCCTTCTCACTCAACGTTAAAACCAATGTAAGCAATACATTTCTAGCCCTCTTAGATAGACACTTTCCCATAGGTCATAAATACCGCCCCATCTTTAACCGACACAAAGTAAAATTAGGATACTCCTGCGCTAAGAACATGAAGGCCCACATCACCAACAGCTCTAAGAGCAACACCCCACCAGGGTGCTCTTGCCGTAAGCCCGAAGCTTGTCCCCTTCAACAGCAATGCAACACACCCGCTGTAATTTATGAAGCTGTGGTCACTTCCAACCGACCAAATCAACCACAGGAGGTCAAATCCTATGTGGGTATAGCGGAGGGCCGATTTAAGGAACGCTTCCTGAACCACCAGTCGACCTTTAGGTACCCGGACAGATGTTCATCCACGAAACTCGCGAGTCACGTATGGTCCCTCAAGGACTCAAGTATAGACTACTCCATTCAATGGAAAGCCATCACTATTCATTGGAAAGCCATCACTAAGTTCAAGTCATACGCAAGGGGAAATACGTCGTGTGGACTATGTATTGATGAACGAATAAATATTCTAAAGAGATTATGCAATAGTGATTGCCTAAACACGAGAAATGAATTATTCACACGTTGTCCACACGTCTCGAAACACCTCTTACATAATTACAAAGCTCCGGATTGAATCACACCATCCTAATTTTCTTATCAACTAGAAACTTTTAGCGTGGGTGGGTACACACACACTTTCACACACACCGAAGCGATGTCCGAGAAAAAAACAAATATAAAAATGTACCAACACAGCACTCACCGAAAGTTAGTTCACAAAGCAACCGAAGCTATGTCGGTCAAATCTCAATTTGACGATGTAAATTGGAAATATTGGGTTAACCAACGCCCCACACTTATACACACACGCGCGCGCAAGTAAGTTCAGTTCAGTGTTCTGCTATACGTGTATAGATCGAATTGTAACATCCATATCTTCAAGTGTATGTTATGGTATATACACATCCGAATCGTCCAAAAAAGAGTATGTCCGGGTATATACACATCCATGTGAAGAGCAAGCAATCAGCTCATGTCGAATTCCTCGTGTACCGCTGTCCCGTTGAGAATCGGTGTCACCAAATCCGTGCGTGCAATCAACTGCAA
>OZ024741.1:191847342-191852342 GCA_964016885.1 Eledone cirrhosa
GTCTGGGAAGAGATATATTTGATATATCTCATATGAAATAATACAGCCAATTTTCCACACAATACAATTAGTTAGCACCCCGAACGTTTAATTAGGAATATACTCACTTATTTCCTAATGTTTGTTGAGTGAGTTGGGATTTGGCCGGAGTATCGCTATTAGCTTTCTCCGATAATGTATTTATATATATATATATATATATATATATATATATATATATATAGTAATAATAATAAATTTGAAGACTAAAATCCAAAGAGGGCTCGATAAGGATAAATATATATCAAATATACCCTAGAACAAATATTTATTAAAATAACAGATTAAAGTTTAAGCAAAGAATCGCTGCTTTCACCCTTAACGGGATCTTCTGAAACTAAAAAAAATCAATCTGTAAACGCAGAAGTAAATATTTCGAAAAACGTTGCAACCGAAGGAAAAAAAGGAAGACGATACTTTGGTTCGTGAAGACGTTCGCCGTTTTTGAACGGAAAAAAGCGAAGATAATACGTCATTATGTGGACCGATGAGAACAATTACACACAAAGACAAAACTACGTTTATGGTATAAATGAAGTCCTAGACTAATATTCTATTTAGGAAACCGAATGATTCTCGGCTTCAGAGTTAAGAATAATGTAAATAAATTAGTAGAACGAAAATGACAGAGAAATCAACAATAATTAAATATATACATACACGCAACCATATATGTACATACACATGCATACGCGAAAACACCCGCTATGCATGCATAAACAAGCACGTACACATAAACACGCGCACACATACATAAACCTGCGCAACATCTGTACCCGCACACATACGAACGTATACATCAACTACACATAAAAAACACATAAAAAAACATAAAAAATATATGTGTGTGCGTGTGTGTATGCATATAATTATATAAACGTATATAAATATACACACATAAATACGTATATAAGGCACGCACACATATCTACAGGTAAATACACATATGTTCACTAAACGTACGTCAACCAAAACACAAAATACACACTTACCTTACATATGTGCAAACCCGCATACACATACAAACACAAAATACGCATATACACATAACCATATACACATGTACCAATATATATAATATGATATACACACCTATAACAAATACAAGCAAATATACGTACGAGAAGTTATACGTACCTTCACAAAACATACGGGTAAGGTATACTTACCTATACAAATAAGTAATGGTATAAACATAAAATATACTTAGCTACCACATCAAGACGTAAATTATCCGCGTATTGTTCGTACTATCCGTTAGGGTATAATGTGGGGTTGTAATACAGGAAAGTTTTATGCAATTTATGTTTACAAGCCGAAATTGCCTCAGATTTTTTGTTCAAGATGTGGTCATTGGTGTAGAGCATTTCCAGGGCTTCAACGGCGCAAAGATCGCATGATATTTTATTTCCGTTATACGATCTAGCCTTAGCTAGGATCTCCCAGTGTAACCTATATTGGGTGTGGTTGTCTTTTAGACTCCAGTCATATTCCTTCTTAACGGGTTAAGAAAAGAATGGGTGTGCATGTAAAGACGCTGCTTGAATCTATTGGCGGTTAACCCTATGTAGGCCCTACGGGACGTGGGTGTTTCGAACTTACATTTGTAGACAATGTTACTGGAGAGGCATTTCCCGGATAGAGGGCAGTTAACCCGATTCCTACAATTACAGTTAGTACTAACTACAGGGTTGCACGTCTTCCTACGGCTAGGTAATTAAGCTAAATTTGAAGCAGTGATGTTATGTGCAAGGTTAGGAGTCGTAGAGTAAGATATTTTAATGGTATTTCTATTAAAAATGTTATTATATCGGAGGCAATTTCGGCTTGTAAACATAAATTACATAAAACTTTCATGTATTACAGCCCCACATTAAACCCCCAACGGCTGTTCTCAAACTGATCACATCGAACGTAAGCATGCTAACCTTTTTCCAACCACATCTCATGGTTCAGGATTATACCTCGTTATGCCATGAGGATATTTGTTTACCACGTTTGTAACATGGACTACAATAAATGCAAGTTATTTTTGATACTCGTTTTGAGAAACTTGTTATGCTTTCAGTCATTACTTCTTGTAGTGAGAGATAATTCTCACACGGCATGATATTGTATGAAAATTCTCCTATCTCATATTTCTATTAAATTTAGTAGTTGGGATTCAGTGGTACTTACTGGAGTAAGTAACCCTGGGACCAGCTCACTAAAAATGGTGACCCCGAATACGCAGCAAAACAAATTCATTCATTCAACAGCGTATAAAAGTAGTGACAAATATTTTCATACACTATTACAACTTATTGCTACACAAATATTGCTAAACAACTCCACTAAAATGGTAAACCCAGCAGCTACACAGCAAAAAAAAAAATTATTCACGACTCCAGGAAATTCGTTTTATTTCAGTCAGTTCGTGTGGGGCGAACAAAAGAATAGAAAACAAAATTTTTGTCCCTCGTGTCGTCGATTCAACCAAGCTTTCGTTTTGAAGTCGCCATCTTACTTGTTCGGTGTTACATCTTACTTCAGCTATTCATGGTACCACCACGTGTGCATATAATTTTGAAAATACAGGTAATTTTTCCTTTCAAATATGTTGCCGTTGGCGGGTTCATGAAAGTTAAACCATGTGTGCGGCAGTTGGAAAAAAATTTTCGCTCAGCGGCTACTGTGTTCTTCATGAGCAATTCTTCATTACTGACATATTTTGGTGATGCAAAGTTGTGGTTTGCACAACTGGACTCGTATTTTGCTGCCCACGGCGTTCAAGCGGCACAACAAAGATTACACGTGCTCATAAGTGGAATTCCTGCATCGCTCACAACCTCAGTGAAAGACATAATCACAGATCCCCCACAAGGCACATCTTACGAAACCCTAAAGGCAGAAGTGCTCAGATGGAACAGCCGTTCGTCTGAGAGCAAATTTCGTTCCTTGTTGGAGGAGGAAAACCTGGGAGATAGAACCCCGTCTCAGTTTTTATGGCGCATCCGGGAACTGAGCGACTCAACAGCAGAGGACAACTCTTTCGTGAAATAATTATTCCTCTCCCGTTTGCCAACAAATGTGCAGACCATATTGGCAAATATGGTCGACACCAGTTCTCTAGACCAAATTGCAGCCTTGGCGGATCGCATAATGGAATTTTCTCGTGTGCCTACTTCGGCAGATTCCCTCATCGCTTCTTCTACCTTTAAAACACAGCCTGCTTCACCCCGTGAGGACTCTATGCTGAGGGCCATTGATGTGTTAACTCGTCAAGTGGTTAAACTGTGTCGTGAGCGAACACCATCCAAGTGGCGTTCACGGAATCGGTCTCCTTCTCTTCATCGTCGCGCCAACCTACCCGCCAACAACTCGTCTTTGTGTAGATATCACGTGCGTTTTCGTGAAAAGGCGAAACATTGTATTCAGCCCTGCTGTTTCGAGACCTCGGAAAACTAAAATTGGAGAGTCTGGGCACGGCAGACCTCTCCCTCATTAATTCTCCTTATCGTGCTTTCTTTATCAGAGACCGAGTTTCAAACAAATCATTTATGGTCGACACAGGATCTAGTTGCCTCTTCGGTTCAGCTCTTCCAAGCCAAATTTTTCCGGCATTTCCTTGTATGCAGTAAACCAGTCTCCTATAAAAACTTATGGACAAATATCTTTATCATTGGACCTAGCTTTGCGTCGAGATTTCAAATGGATTTTCGTCGTTGTGGACCTACCTCATCCTATTCTCGGTGCTGATTTTTTACACCACTATTCACTGTTGGTAGATGTCAGGAGACAGAAACTTGTGGATGGTACCACATCCTTATCTACGCCAGCTCGTAGGTCTACTGCTACTGTCATAAGTCCCGCGTGTTTTATAGCTGCCTCTGGAAACCAGTTTCATTCACTTCTTGCCTCGTTTCCCGAGTTAACTGACATTTCATTTAAACCGAATCAAGTAGTCCACTCGATTCGACATTTTATTAAAACAACTGCTCCGCCTGTTTTCTCTCGTCCACGTAGGCTGGCTCCGGACAGGCTAAAGAAAGCCAGGGATGAGTTCGAACACATGCTTCAGCTTGGTCTTATACGACCGTCAACCAGCCCATGGGCATCTCCGCTTCATTTGGCTCGTAAGGGTGAAGTGGATTTTAGACCTGTGGGAGATTATAGACGACTTAATGCCATCACTACACCTGATCGTTATCCTTTACCAAATTTACAGGATTTTTCATCCGTTCTGCATGGATGCAAGATATTTTCTAAAATAGATCTAATACGTGCATACCATCAAATACCCATGCATCCAGAAGACATACCCAAAACAGCTGTTGTGACCACCCCTTTTGGTTCGTTTGAATTTCTGTCCATGCCTTTTGGTTTGCAGAATGCCTCTAGTACGTTCCAACGTTTTATCGATGAAGTCACGTGTGGATTGGATTTCGTGTTTGCTTACGTAGATGATCTCCTGATAGCCAGTGATTCAGCTGAGCACCATCATCAACATCTATCCCAGTTATTTCAACGTCTCCGATCGTACCAAGTCAGAATCAACCCAGCTAAATGTGTGTTTGGTACAGATTCACTGGAATTCCTTGGACATCTTATAGATTCAGAAGGCATTCGACCTTTGCCATCTAAGGTAGAAGCGATTCAGCATATCTCACCACCAACATCCTTGAAACAATTACGCCATTTCTTGGGATTAGTTAACTTTTATCGTTGTTTCATTCCTAACTGTGCGGACAAGTTGTTCCCCTTGACACAGTTTTTAAAGGCTGCAAAAAAGAAAGATGCTCCTATTTCACTTTCTGCCGATGCCTTGCAGTCTTTTGAATCCGTCAAGTCTGAGCTCGCTGAAGTTTCCTTCCTTGCCCATCCTGTTGCAAACGCGAGACTTTCCTTATCTGTTGATGCATCAGATCATGCTGCTGGTGCAGTTTTGCAACATGCGATCGACCACCAGGTTCAACCACTGG
>OZ024741.1:191854842-191912342 GCA_964016885.1 Eledone cirrhosa
TTTGCGCAAAGTCGAGCCCCGCTTCAGTTTTATTGATTTTTTACATCAATGCGTGATCTCTGAAGTAGATTTGAGTAGCTAAAAACCTGTCCCGGTAAATTTGCTATAGGTGAAAAAAGTTCATCAAAATTGTATCTAGGGTTATTGCCCTTTGCCACAGCCTCAAGCCACGTCTGACGGGATGTTGGTGATTCCTCCATCAGCGCTTGTTGGCGACGAAGGCGAACATCAGCAAGCCTTGTCGTACGTGATGTTGGTGACTCAACCAGCCGGGAAAGACGTCTATCAGCGAGTCGAGATTTGCGCTCAGCAGGTGTTTCCTAGAGAAAATTAATTAATTCTACTGGTTAGCTAAGCCAATGGCAGTGTCAATAGTAAATGAGAAAAGTCTAATATGAACAAAAGGGAATCAAGGTAAGACAATAAATTTAATATAACTACGATTAGAATGTTGTAGTTGCTTAAAAGTGGTGACAGTTAGGATAAACGCAGTACTTGCTAACATTAAGGGAGAATATTGCATAAAGGATTAATCAATTGTGAATGAACTCATACCTGAGAACGCCTAATTCGTTGTCTCAAAGCAGTAGCTGTACCTTTTTTGGAGGTAAGTCTTGAACGTTTCCGTGTGGGCATAACGACGTGTAACGAAGCTGTTAGGTTAGAGAGAGGTGATTAAATACAGAGAGAGATGACACCAGATTCGTTAGCATGGTTACTGGTGAATGGGAAGGTTTGGAAATATGATTACAATAACTTACCGAATTTTCCCGTCTATAAATTGCACTTAAAATAATTAAATTTAATAAAAAAACAGCTCTGCGCTTTATACTCCGGTGAGCCTTATGTATAAATAATACAATGGTAATCAATCACGGCTCTAACAGAAGTAATAGATCTAGACTAAAAGTAAAGAAGATAGCATTTTCCTGGTTGGCCTTACACGCCGTTGCGCGGATTTAAATGATACGCCTTATATCCTGGTGAGCCTTATAGAGCGGAAAATATCTTTTGGAAAAGAATACGAATTCATGACCAAGGTGTGACAAAATAGGCGTCTATACAGCGCCTGAAACAAACTTGTCCAAAACCCTAGGATATTTCTCGTTAAATATCCACCCAAAAGGAACCGTTTTTTAGTTACAAAAAATAACCAAAGTGTATAGTAGCTATATTTCTGACATATCACGCCAAAAAGAACAATATATTCAAAAATGTTCTAAAGTACATTCAATCTCTCTTTTTGACCGATATCTTAATAAGCAAGTTATCGATTTTTTATTGGCTGTCAGTGTCTATCTGCATGCAGGTGTGCACGTGTGCGCAATTAATTGCAAATACGCTCATAACATTTAGTTGTAAGCAGAACAAAAAATGCCATTAGAGGTGGGCTAATAATGAAGACACAAACCCTGGGGAACTTACGTTTAAACACCCGAAAAGTTACTCACTTCCTGTGCAAAAGACTGTATTATAAATTAAGTAATTTTTTAGAATCTTTTGTTTAAAAAAGGAAAACATTGGTACGGAAGTAACATTTTTTACAACTTTGTATGTGTCCAATACAACTTGGTCAACGTATTATTTAGTAATTATTTTTTTCAAAAAGCATGATTATTTAAGACTGTTTGAAAATTTACTCACAGCTTTTAGCATCACAAAAGACACCATTAAATTTAGTTCCCTTTTCAGATAGGGATAATACTGTATTTCCACTTGAATAAGGTGGAATATGAAAAGATAAACTCTTTAATGGTCGGTCGTTTACTGAGACAGCTGGGAAGACATGCAGCTGGCCGTCCAATCAATAACGCACGTCCTTATATGGGCATATGAAATTTATTTTTTATTGCGCCAGATGTAAACTAAGAGTTCTTGTGTTCGAATTCACATAAAATTTCATTGGAATCGAAAAACATTCTGTCATAGGGCCCGATTATCAGTTTTTCGAAAATTTCAAGTAGCCTATTCCACTCTGCGCGTTGAGTTTTATATATGTGTGAGGTTTCATGAAAATTGGATGAACGGTGTAGCATGCAAGTTGGGAACACCAAACAATGTCCATCTTCCCTTTATATATATATATATAGATATATATGTGTATATATATATATATATGTATACATATATATATGTATATATACATATATATATGTATATACACACACACATATATATATATATATATACATACATATACATACATATATATACATACATATACATACATATATATACATACATACATATATATACATACATATATATATATATATATATATATATATATATATATATATATATATATATTAACAATATTAATAAATGGAAAGTATCTTTATAGTACCATATTTATTTTATTATACGTATTTCAAGGACACAAAATGTTAGTGTGCTTTCATCAGATAAAATATATTTGATATTGACATACCTAAGATATTGACATACCTTAGCGTAGACTTAATAGTATAAGCTCGCTAACGGAAGTGAGGTAAAAATTCAAAATCACAAGGGATATAGGTTTATTGGTTTAATCTTCTCCGGAAGATACCGCTGATAACCAACCACTAATTCAATAGGAAAGAAGATATAGATATCCGGGCATGCAAGATAGAGGTTATATGCTCTGTACATATAGTGTTCAGTTCCGAAGTAGTCGCAAGAGTATAGAGAGCTGCTCGTCAGAACGAGGCCGGCAGCGAATAAGAGAGTGAGAAACACAAGTCTCGTCTATTTATAATGCCTACGGGAAGTAACTCTAATTAATTCTCTTTTTTTACCCTAGGGGTCGCTACAATACTCTCCTCCAGACGAGAGGCGAATAACCTCAAGGTAATTGTAGCGACTCCGCAAGAAATTCGGATCACGTCGGTATTGTACAAAGATGACAAATTTTGGAAATTGAAGAATTTTGTTGTACGGGAGCGTTCCTGATTTTGTTCCAAGAGATTGAATAATTAGTGTTATTGTCTTTTAAAGACCAAATTAGTTGTGACAGTGAAGTTGAGAATTTCTTATCAGAGCGTTTAAAAGTATGTTTGTGATTATACCAGCTCTCCTTAAATTTTGATGAAGTGGCCCCTATATAATTATTCAGTTTATCTTTAGTTTTAATTGTGCATTTATATACTAAATTACTATCTAAGGAATTATTCTCTAGCGGGCAAGAAATATTATTCCTGCAATTACATTTTCTTATATTGTTATTTGAAGATGTAGTATTATTATTCAGGTATACGTTATTATATTGAAGGTGGAAAACTAGGAGAGGACAATTGCCCTGGTGGTCAGGGTCACCGTGGCTTTCTCCGCGATGGCCCTCGGAACTCTCCCCCCTATTGGGGAATTTTTCATTGTTCTTTTTTTATATTCTCTGCTTTTTTTGCTTTTTTTTACACGCAGAAATGCCCATTTGTACCGTCCTGTATTGTCCTGTACTGTCCTTAATGTCTACTTTGTGTAAACCCTTGTGGTTAATAAAGAAAGCATTATTATTATTGTTAATGTTATTAATTATATTATTATTATTATTATTATTTATGAAATAAACCCAAATAACAATTGTTTGTATATATATATATACGCATGAAAAAACATACACATTAACATGTACATACATACGCATACACATACACACACACACAGACACACACACACATATGCACATACACACATATATATATACATACATACACTTACATATAAATGTAAACATATACCCACACATATACACATATATATAGATCTATAAGGGCAATATATATATATATATATATATATATATATATATATATATATTGTTATACTTTGGGAGGGTCATGTTGCTAATAAGAAACACACGCACCAGTTGCTTTCACTCCAATTTATTATAAATTAAATTATAAATTTAAAAAAATTAATAAATTTCCGGTTGGTTGGTTGGTTCCACAACCGGATGGTTGTTCATATATTGTCAAAGTTCTATCGTAACACATTATGTGACCTCATCAGTGACCGGGGATTCTTTTCTTTGTTTTGTGCCTCTCCTTTGTTCTGTCCTACGCCATCTCGTTTTTGTGTGTGCTTAGTTTGCGCATGTTACATCCGTGTGTCTGTGTGTCTTTTTATTTGTTTATTTATTTGTTTATTTACATGTTACTAGTTGGTTGTTTGTTCTATGTGTGTGTGTTTTCATTTTGTCCTTAATTATAAGTTGTGATGTTGCTATTCCCTTCATGTTTTCTATTTAATTTTGGTTGGAGTTCATTTATGTTTATTGCCTCTGTGATTGCGTCTTTTCTGAGTGTAGATTTTATTTCTATGTTCTCTAATTTACCCTTATGTTCTATTTTAGCATTTTGGTGGAGTACTGATGAGTCTTTTCTATCTTGAAGCTCCCTCCAGTGTTCATTTAATGGTTCTCCTATGCTACGAGCTGTCTCACCTATGTACATTATATTCTTATCTTTACATTGTCCCTCAGTATATTTTATGCTATATACTATGCTTCTAGTTTTTCAGTTAATATGGGGGATTAGTTTAGAGATTATGCATTTCTTATCTATACAGGGAGGTCTTTATATATAAATATATATACATGCTTACGCACAATTACATGCATACACATACACAAACGGATGTACACATGTAGCGAAATCTGACCACACCTCGAGCCCTGGGTGACACCTAAGGTTCCTTTGCAACCACCATACTCGGGGCCCTACCAAGTACTCAAAAGGACACCCAAGCATTTCATTTTGGACATTAATGGAAGGAGGGATGCTGTCAGTGTCGTCCGTTTAAAAAAAGCTCATGTGGATTTGGATAAACCCTAATCACCAGACCAAGTTAACCCAACATCAGAGCTCCTATCCACCGGCAATCCGAACTCTATGCCAACAACAAGCACTAGATCCGGTCAACGTGTGTACAGGCCATCTTCCTATTGCCAATATGTCAAGTAACATTCCTCATCTCATCGATAATTTGTTCATTTTCATTTAATTGTTTACTGGTCTTATCTTATAAACAACATATAACAAAAAAATGTAACAGTTAAAATTTAAAGAAAAAAATCTATATTTGGAGATTTAAAAACAATCAAGTTGTGATGGAGACTTTATGGACATGAAACAACAACTAGTGTGTGGAAGGAGAGAAACAGAGTTGAACTAGTATAAACATTCTTTTTTCTCCTAGGCCAACAACCTGTCTCGTATATGTGTGTCTATACACCCACGTGCTTGCTCTGACTGTGTGTATATATATGCGTATATATATATATATATATGTGCCAAGCGTCTGTATAATGGTGAAATTATCCTGTCTTCCTCCACTCTTTTGTCTTATATATATATTTATTATTATTTTGTGTTTTATTTAAAGTTCATTTTCGTTTTATTTCCAGGCTGAACAAGGAATGGTGCTTTGTTATGTATATATATATATATATTGTCTGCAGCAGCAGCATCAGTGAAATGAACAACAACGGCAGCAGCAGCAACAACAACAGCAACAGCAACAACAACAACGACAAGAACAACTGCCACCACCATCACTGACACTATCCACCACCATCACCATACTGACACCATCCACCACCTTCACCACCACCACCACCATCACTGGCACCATCCACCACCACCATCACCATCACTGACACCATCCCCCACCTTCACCACCACCACTATCACCATCACTGTCACCATCCACCACCACCACCTTCACCATCACTGACACCATCCACCACCTTCACCACCACCACCACCATCACCATCACTGACACCATCCACCACCACCACCACTGTCACCATCCACCACAACCACCATCACTGACACCAACCACCACCACCACCTTCACCATCCACCACCATCACCACCACCATTCACCACCAACACCACCATCACTGGCACCATCCACCTCCACCATCACCAGCGATCAGGCCTTAAAAACAACTATAATAATAATAATACTAAATAACTATTCTGTTCTTGGCACAGGGAAGGGATTGTCCCAGCGATTTGCTGGTGCCTTGTTGTTTTGGGGGCCCGGAGAGTGGAGTGCCGTTGCTCTTTGCTGTAAAGCAAACAATTATTATTATTTTTTATATAAAAACTGAACTGGACTGGAAAAGTCAACAGTTGACATGATTTTGATTTTGTATCAGTACTGATGGTAATATATATATATATATGTATGTGTTTGTGTGTGAATGGTGTGAGTGTTTGTATGCATGAATGTTGGTGTGTGAGTGATGTCTGTGTTTGTAGCTTGTATGCATGAGTGTTGGTGTGTGAGTGAGTGTGTGTGTGTGTGTGTGTGCCGTGAGTGTCAATAAGTGGAGGTTTTTTTATGACCATGCTGTAAAATGGAGGAGTAAAGAGGACCCTTGAGTCTAGTAAGACATCATTTGTAGTGCTGGTGGCACAAATAAAAGCACCCAGTTCATGCTGTAAAGTGGCGCTGGTGTTAGGAAGAGCATCCAACCAGTGTATCAATGCCAAAACGATTTATCAGTACAGCAATAAGTAAGATAGGAAAACAAAATATGAAGACGTTGCATCTCAGAGTTGCAATACTTAATGTTGGCACTCTCAGAGGTAGACCTGCTGAAATAGCAGAGATGCTGGGGAGAAGGCATGTGGATGTGTGCTGTGTGCAAGAGGTGCCTCTGCGAGACTAGTCGTAGGCAAAGATCTTAGCTATAAGCTTTTCTGGGTAGGTAAGGATGATGGGTTAGGGAGAGTAGGCATTTTCCTGGCTGAGAGATGGATCAATAAGACAATAGAGGTAGTTCGAGTTAGTGATCGAATAATTAAGCTTAGATTAGTTGTAGGCAGGAGACTACTGACAATCATCTCTGTCTATGTTCCACAAGCAGGCCTAGGCAAAGAAGAGAAAGACTGCTTTTACGAGCAACTTTTACAAACAACCGCAATGACAGAGGACGGCGACATCGCTATGCTAGCAGGGGACTTCAATGGTCATGTTGGACAGCTCCAGGATGGTTACACTGGGGTATATGGTGGGCACGGTTACGGCTCAAGAAATGAAGGAGTGAGACTTCTTGAATTTTGTGATCAAGTACACTGACTATTTGCAACACTAACTTCCAGAAACCTGCCAACCACCTAATAACTTACAAATCTGGAGAGCTCATAAGCCAGATTGACTTCTTACTAGGTAGGCAGAGGGACAGGAAGATAGTGTCTAATACCAAGGCATACCCTGGGGAAGAATGTACCCCACAGCATAGGTTAGTCGTTAGTGATATCTCAGTAAGCAAAAGATGGAATGAGACATACAGGAAGGTGTGGAGAAGAAAATTCTGGAAGCTAAAAGACCTTTCACTAAAATACAAATTTAGGAAAGCCCTTCAAGATGTGTATGACGAAAAAGAAGACGATTTAGAGACGTATGACATAGATAATAACTGGAATTTCTTACGTGTCAACTTACTCCAGGCTACTGATGAAACTTGTGGATGGAGCAGAGCTCAAACCAGACAGTGAGTGACCTGGTGGTGGAACAGCACAGTAGATAATGCCATTAGAGACAAAAGACTAGCATGGAAGGCTTGGAAAAAGGATGGGAGTAGGGAAGGATATACAGCCGCTAAGAGAGAAGCTAGACGTCAGGTGTATTTAGCACGCAGGGAGGCTGAGAGTAGGAGGTTTGCCAATGTTCTGCGATGGGAAGATCAGAGGCGTGCGGTGTTCCACATTGCAAGGCAGTGTGTCAATGAAAATCAGGATGTTGTTGGATATAAATGTGTCCGGAATGATGCCGGTGTACTTAGTGTCATGAATGATCAGAAAAAGGAGGCCTGGAAATGTCATTATGAGAGACTGATGAATGTGGAGAACGAATGGGAGAGAAAGAAATTACCCTCAGTAGATGCGGATATTGAGATTGACGAATATAGCGTCCAAGAGGCGATTAAGGAAATGAAAAATGGTAAGGCCGCTGGACTGTCGGGGATAGTTACTGAGATGTTGAAGGGATCAGGGGACGTAGGCACAAAAGTTAAGATACAACATTGGCAGGTTATAAAATAATCTATGGGGTAGTTAGTTACCCTAACACTAACCCTTACCATAACACTTAACCGAACTCTAAGCCTCAACTTAACCATAACATTAACCCCTAAATCTAACCCTTACCCTCACCCTAAAGCCTACCCCTACACTTACCCTTACCTTAACATTATTCCTTACCTAAACTTAATACTAACCCTTGCCAAAACACTAAACCTAACCATAACACTAATCCTAACAACAACCCTTACCCTAACACTAAATCTAAACCTAACCCTATTCGTAAGATTAACTTTAACCTTAAACTTAACACTTATCCATAACCCTAACCCTAACCATAACATTCACTCTAAACCTAACCATAATACCAACTCTAACACTAAACCTGAGCCTTAATCCTAACTCTCAACCTAACTCTAACACCAAACCTTAACCCAAAATTTAGCCCTAAACCTATCCTAACATTAAACCCTTATCTTAGCCCTGACTTTCATTCTAAATCTAAACCTAAAGCTAAAACATTTTGTCTAACCCTAACATGCAACCTAAACTTAACCCTGAACCTAACTGTAAACCTTAATCCAAACACTAACCCCTACCTTAACACTAAACCTATCCCTTACCCTAACCCATACCATAATACTAAACTGAACCCTAACCTTTACCTTAACACTAACCACAATCCTAAACCTAACACTCACCTGAACCATAAAACTCCGAACCTAAACCTATACTGACCCAAACCCTAACCCCCCCCCCCCAATCACCAACAATTTACCACTAACCCTTCCCATTTATAGTTAACCGTAACCCCCTAATTCTAAACCTAACCCTCTAATACTAAACCTAAACGTAACCCTAGTCCTCTAATTCTAACTCTGACCATAACCCTAAACATAACCTTACCCCTAACATTTTTGATGATCAAGATTTTACAATAGTCATCATCATTTTTATGTCCATTTTTCCATGCTTACATGGGCTGTATTGTGAAATTTTCAACATTAGGTATTGCTTCTACAATCTTGTACCTTGATTTTAATGTTCAAGAAGATCTGTATAGTAGAATGTGTCAACAAAATAGCTCTGTAAACAACCCTGCAACAAGTCCTTTAAGTATAGTTCTTATGTTTCTCCTATTGTTCTCAAAAAGTATGTCTCATCTTGTTCATCTTCACTCTCTGAGTTCAAAAGCCATCATTCAACCTACCAACACATCACTTTCACTTCCAAAAATGATAGATGGTTGTCAATAACTCTACATCAACTTGGGTTTTTTTCATAACTCACTGAGCTCCTCATGATTTGACAGGACAACAGTCCATGCTATTCATTTTCATCTTAGTATACGTTATGTGAAATGAAGTATACAACACAACTCTGTCCAGGAACATTATGATCATAACTCATTGATAAAAAAAATATTGTTTCAAGCATTAAAGTCTTTCATTCACTTCAAAAATGCTAATCTTTAATCTAATGATTTTTTAAGTACATTGTTAAATTGAATCCCAAAGTCCAGAAACTACTTTAGCTGATACATGTTTTTTTTACTCACTTTTTAACCTTTTTCTCACCTTATTTTCAATGAAAAACACTTCCTGTGATTTCCTGTCTACTTTCCCTGCTAGCAATGATTACTCAGATGGGCCAGCAGCTTGTTGCGATCCTGCGTAGTACTGAGTGCATTTTATCATATATTTATGAAATTCACTTCAAGTAGTTCTCGATATCATCTCATCATGGGCAAGTGCCTTGTACGTGAAATTCATTAGATGCTAAGTGTCCAAAATCCTATTGTGTATGTGCAAGTATAATCATCTTCACCGTTTCACGTCAATTTTCCATGCTATATTGAATTAGGGTCTTGTTTATGCAGAACTAATTTTGGCTTTGTTTCTACAGCTAGAGGCTCTTTCTGATACCAACCACATTTACAATGTGTATCAGGTGCTTTTTGTCATTACAATGCAACCACTTTACAGTGCGGACTGGGTGCTTTATGTTGTGACACCTACATGCCCACTTTACAGTGTTTTGTCAAGTCACCAAAATGACTGTTTCAGTATGGTTTGGGGACATGGGTGGGGGTGGTCCATGGGAGTGGGGAGGTTGATCCAGAGAAATGGGAGTGGGTTGGGGTGTTAGGACGTGGGAGGTGTATGGAAGGGAGGATAGAGGGTAAGGTATGCTTCAACATGGGAAGGCATAACACCAGAGATCTTGGTCAGTTTTTATCACCTCATTGTAAGTCTTCCTACTCCATAACTTTCATCAACATTGAGTACTACACCTTTTTATACAGCTGTCATCCTTCATACACATACCTGTCCATACCAACACTCCTTTCCTGCATCTGATTCCTCTTATGCTGTTAGTTTCTCCCTCAGTTCATTTATGCTTTGCTGTTCATGAAGCATGGAAGCTTCATTTCTTCATGTCCTTTGCACAACGTTCAAGTCTCATTACTATGCAACATTGAGCAGCAGTAGTAGCTTCCCTTTTCCTACTCCAAATACAGCAGTTTCAATTAGTTTTTTCTTTTGAAGTCAGAATTGTGTATGGTTGAAATTAAGTAGCTGTGTCTCCCTGAGTATATTATCTAGTATTAGTCAGCTTTCCAAGATTTTTTCTCTCCTTAACTCTTTCATCACCATATATCTACTGAACGACACTGCCTATATTTTGAAAATAACCAATAATTTGGAGGCATCAAGTAAAAGCCAATAGTTAACAGCCAAAATTACTTCAAATCCTATGCTACTGTCTTTAATTAAGCTTATGTTAGGAATACAATGGTACTTACATAAAATTATAATGGAAGGTTTTAGATAGTTATAAGTACTTTAAAATAAATTCAGGTGATTTGGTATTGAAAGAGTTAACTTTTTTGTATTTCACTCCCAAGTGAATTTAAGGAAATGTATTGAGAAAGGCTAACAGTAAAATCATGTTTCACAATCTATAACCAGTAATTGTCATTATCTAGTGATCTCATTGCTTGTCACTCATTCCACATGCCCTTTACATTTTTAGAACAATGAATTACAAAAAATAAGATTGGAGAACAAACTTCACTCAGTTACTCAACTCGGTACAAATTACAGCCAAAATTACTTCAAATCCTATGCTACTGTCTTTAAAACAAGAAGGATGCATTGGATATGTGAGGATAATCATAGCTAAAACACCTATGATCAAAGGTCTGCTCAAACTGGGATAACTTCAGTACTAAACAATAAAACTGTCAATTTTGATGCTTATATACAAAAGGTCATCAAATGCCTTTATAGATATTTTAATGGAGATGATCATGTAGCCTGTTGTCAATTTTGATTATCAATTCAAATTTTGAAAAAAAAAAAAGAAAAAAAAATGAACAACAGCTTCCTTCTTTTGACTTTTCTTTATGTTACAACTGCTTATTGACTGTTATATTTATTTCCTTAGCATGCTGAAGAAATTAAGGAAATTTGAACAGAAAAAAAGCATTAGAGAGAGAATGGTGTATGCACATATTTGTCACATCAGCAACTAATTGAAAAGATAAATTATAAATCCCTGCAATCAGCTCAAATGACCAGATGACCTATAATTACCATTATCATTTTATGTCGACTTTTCTATGCTTGCCCATAAATTAAAAGCTCACCAACTCAAAGCAGTACATTCAATGATCAACTTGACAGATTAAAATTAGCCATATATTATCTAATCTTGTCAAGTCACTTGTCTATTTAAGTTAAACTTTATTTCTAGACATCATATACAAAATGACTGGTTAAGAGATATACACATTTACAATTAAAAGAATCATCAACTAATGCAACCAATAAGCATGAGTGATATCAATTTTCCAGTCAGGGTGCTTGTGTCAAGATACATGGATACACTTAGGAATATGTGGAAGTCATATTAAAATATCTAAATGAATAAATTACAAGATTGTCACTGCCAAAAACAATGAACATTTGATATACCTTTAATTTTATTTACACAATTTGAATGCCATGAATACATTCTACAAATGGTAGAGAAAATCTGTTAAAAAATTTTTTTTTTAGTTTTTCAATTATAATATTAAAATCAACAGCTCATGTGTACACAGCCATATTTTAAGTAGTGTTAATGGATACTAATGATGTAACCTGCATTTGACTAATATTTTTTTTTATTTCATACATACCTTGCACTAAATTCTTAATGCATGCAGTAAAGCCACTTTCAAAATATACCTTCGTTAAAATGAAGTGTTTCAAAAGAAGCAATAAAACAGCAAAAGGAATTGCTCTCTAAAGACGGAAATAAAAATACAGTAATTATTGTGGATAACAATTATTAACAATAAAACTGCCATACAATGGGCTTAAGAGTGACTAACATGAATAAACAATAGGACATTCAGTTTTAGCTTCAGTTAAAAAGATAAAGAATGTCTATTTGCTGTTTTTTTAAGACACTTGAAATGAAATGTTGAAAGACTTTATTGTAGTTTTTGAACCATATAAAACAATTTTTTGAGGATCTGAAGTTGTAATGTTAGAGAATAAGATGTATGTATGTGGACTTAAATGGCATTCCATCAGCTCAGGAAAATATTTACAATTCACATCTATAAAAAAGGTAATCGCTAATTGATTTAATGCTATGTGACTTTCATATTTTTACTATCAACTTCTTTAATTAGAAACAATTTGCAAAGAAATTTTACTGTATCAAATGAATTGTTAAATAACGATATTATTTAGTAAAACACTGCATCAGTTATAACATTTCACAACTGTAATTCTATGTTTCGAAAGCGAGAATGAATGTGCCAAAAAACATCAGATTAGTGCTGCTTTAGGTCTCATCACACCTCTTGCTTGTATGCATGAGAAAAGATTTCTTATAAAAGCCCGAAAAATCAGAATTACTAAGTGAAAGGAAATAGTAAGTTGTGACATTACTGCCTTTCTCAAAAGCATTACTGATGGTGTAGAGAAGTTCAGATTGGATTGAAACTACAAGGCGGGCTCAATTTATGGTGAAATTATTGTCATATGGAAATAAACAGACGTGTCATATGTGTTAGACTTTAATGAATTATTATTTCATCTGGATTATCTAGCAGTAACCTTTATCAAATTAACTACAATTTGCTTTTTAACAATTCTTTTATAAAGATAGAATTAGCACAAATGCTAATTAACTGATGAAATTACAAATTTATGTTCAGATCTTTACCATTTAAAATGAAAATTTAATCAGAATCTTTTAAATGTATTTAAC
Organism: Eledone cirrhosa; assembly: GCA_964016885.1. Taxonomy (NCBI): domain Eukaryota; kingdom Metazoa; phylum Mollusca; class Cephalopoda; order Octopoda; family Eledonidae; genus Eledone; species Eledone cirrhosa. The sequence goes on from OZ024741.1 coordinate 191,868,130, forward strand.
AAAGTAATAATAAATTTACTATCAGTTTTCACTGTTAGTTCATGTTGGTATAAATCATTAGAAAAAGGTAAGTAAAATATAGTTTACAGCATTGAAAGATACTGAGGTCTATTAAATAAAAGAATTTTGTTTCACCCTTCCCCAACTATTTTTTAAAACCCTAAAATTTATAGTAAACTCATTCAACAATAAATACACTAATTATTCATTAAAATGAATGACTTGACATGTACCACATAGAAAGAAATATATTAACTATACAGAAAGAAAAAATAATACCATACATTACAACTTTATATAAACCGTATTTCAACATTTATTAATAGTGCTGTACTGTGACCAAGGGAAAAGTAATTTAATTTTCACTGGCTCAATACAATGGAGCTGCAAATAAGTGTAAACAGTAGAAGCATTGAAAAATATTGTGTTCAAGCACTATAGGTTTAAAAAAAAAAGAAACAGAAAGCCACTCAAATACATCTGCAGCAAGAATTTCTCTGATATTGGCAGGAACACCAAGAGTAAAACTACCCAGTGGTTAAAAATAAAACACTAAGGCATACTCAAGAAAAGACTACTATACATTGCAACTATCTATATAGTTAAAAAATGATATTGAGTAATTTGGTAGAATTAAAAGATGAGTTTCAAACAGAGAACATGCAATTACTAATTTCAAAATCCTTGATTCTAACCTTTAAATATTTTTTCTCCTTCAATTCATTTTCCTTAGAATAAAGAGATGAGAGAAAGCACTAATAAATGATTCAACACCTTTGAATTAAAATACTTTAGCACACGTTTTACACCAACGAGAACATTTGTTTTATTTATCTTTAAATAAAAACCTACTTGAACAATTTCAATTGTAAACAATTTTCCTGTCAAAAATGTAGTTTGTTTGAATATATTATGAAATCAAATATCAAATGCAAAAATAGAGTTAAGCATAAACTGTATTAGACTGTAATATAGGGGTTTCAATTGACTCAGTAAAACATATTTAAATCATTCATAGATGGTAATTTCCTTCAAAAGGTATGTTTTGAAGATGTATCAATGTGCATTTTCAAATAATTATGTTAACATATGTAAAAAGCATGATTACCAGTTCTTAAAACAGTTTTACCAAAAGAAAATAATCAAACTCCAGATATATAAAACTTACATGTACATAAAGTGGGCTTTGTTAGTACAAAATCACAATACACAATGAAAATATAGTCAGTTCCTACTTCTTTCATGGTAATAAGTAATTTCATATTGCAGGTTTCATGCTCCATAAACTATTAGAGAAAGGGGATTTTAGAGCCAGATACTATTTTTAATACAACCATGAAGTAGGTGTTGTAGGTAGCTTTAGTTAAGCAGATTGAAGAAAACAAATAAAATATGCCTTGCTTAGAAACACAGCATTTTGTACTGTAGCAAGACTTGAACTTATGGTCAGCAGTTCAGGACTTTACCTCACAACCATTGTGCTACTTCATGAATTTGGTTAATACTGATTAACTTGTGTAAATTCCAACTGTTTTTAATATTACAATTATTATTATTATGCTGCTAGTTATATAATTAAAAATGATTTAGTTGAACACATAAATAACAGTTATAAAATGAAATATTGCATATTTGCATAGAAAAATTGTTTGTGTAAATGTTACAAAATTTGTCATTAATTATATATCTATAAGAATTAATACTACAAGACATAAAAAGTAACATTGCTAGTTATTCAACAAAGACCACAAAATTAGTTTTGATTGTAGGCAGCTTTAAATACCCCAGAAACGAACAATTGATATAAAACATCATTAATGTATGGAACTTAAATATAGCAATCGATTATAGCATTTAAAAGAAACCCACAGCATAAAATACAATGATGCAATGAAAAAAAAAAAAACCCATCACATAGATCATTAAATGTAAATTATTTCAAGGTTTAATGCATTATTTACAAAAGGTACAAAACTAGAAAATTGAAATATGAAGTAATGTAGGAGAAAGAAAATTATAATTGTTTATATTTTACTGAATTGACTAAGATTGTGACAGCCACTTACTGACACACTAGTGTAAACATACACTTATAGAGAGGCACAGTAGTTGTAGTTAGTAGGCAGAGATATGGATTAATATTATTTGAAGCACCATATAAATATTATCGCTGAATCATTTTGGATTTTACTATCTTTAAAATACATGGCAGCAAAGTTAATTAGAAAGCATTCTTAACTGGTAATAGATAAATGTATTTTTTAAAACACATTTGCACGTGCACACACAAGGTAACTAAAAGAGAGTTGTATACCACAGATCTACCCCATCGTTGTAAAATGTTATATACTAATGGTATATCAGTAATATATGAGCAATAATGCCATTACTCATTGCAATATAATTGGTGTATTAAGAGGATATTCCTATTAATGACATAGTGAAGTATTTGGATATAAAAATCACTTATGATAAAGCTAGATGGGAAGATATATGCATAAATAACACACACACACATACATACAAAATGAAATGAAATAAAAAAATATCTTTTTTATTTGCTCTGTATATATTTACTATCTACTTTTTTTTTTGTCTTAAGGCTATTTTTCATTTTACAAATAGCTAGCTCATTCAAAATTATTTACTCTTCTTGGTTGCAATAATTTTTATATCTTCCTTTCATTTAATATTAAAATCAAATTACAGGTAAATTGTAAACCTTTAAAAGGAGAGTTCATTAAAAAAAATATATTTTACTTAATCCCATAGCATACAGTCTAGCTATTTAGTTATCAGCTCATTTTGGGGAATTAATCTACAATAGATTGTTTTTAGGATATTTGTCATTTCTTCTTCTGCTGTTGCTTTATGGTGCCTCGAGTTGGAGTGTTTGGTCGACCAGAATTCAAACCACTGTATTGATATTTCGCTTTCTTTTCAGAAGGTTTTAGAATCTATGTAAAAATAAAAAATCCATATATAAACAATTTGTTTTATTAAAAATATTACAAGTTAGAAGACATGAACAATAAAGAAACTCAACAAAAATGGTTAACAAAAACTTCTGTAATCAATTTTATGCTATGAAGAAAAAGTAGTCTAATGCCATAGGAGAGAATGGTGGCAATGTCCATGATGTTTTACTTGTTTTGGCACATCAAGAACACCCAGTGGTCCAAGACCACAGTAACTCTGCCCTGCTAGATCTGAGTGTTGTTTTGACCACAACTTCCCATCATACAAGGTGTCCAAGATCTCAAAGCGATGTTTCCAGAAGCATAGTTGATAGGCTGTTGAAGGTGAAGTGTCAGCCCCTCACCATTTTAAATTCTTTTTTTTTTTAATCTTACTTTAAATTGTGTTTTAGAAGTATCAGCCTTTACTTTCAAATTTGCTGAGAAAGAAAATAAAGCAGAGGAGGGATGTTGAATGTATGAAAGAGGGAGAGAGAGAGAGATGGGGAAATTACAGTATTTCATTCTAAGTAAGAAGATACACTGTTCATTTTCCTGACATTTGTACATTATTCTATGTACTATACATGCACCTTTGATGAGTTGTAGTGCACCTGAGCACTGTACACAATAATTTCATTATTATATTATATCAGTCCAAAGTGAGAAAAATGATTTCAAAGTGTGCATATGTGAGATCAAAATGAAAAAAGCAATTTTACAGAGAACTCATGTTACTTGAAACCTAAACTTAATTATCAAAGAATACATATAAAAAGAGCCCCTTCAATCATGAATGGTCATGGGTTTTTCATCAAGAAAGTTCCACACCGAGGCATATGACCAGACAAGGTGTTTTTGTAGAAGACCAGCAGTTGCCAATGCATACCAGTCTATCCAAGAGAAAGGCAAAGGCCTATACTATACAGCTTGGCACAAGGGAGGTCACAACTCATTTCTACAGCAGAGTAAACTAAAGTATCTTATTCAAGGACAACACATTGCTTGGTTCAAGAATGAAACTCACAACCAATACTAAGCCACGCGCCTTCACTACACCCAAGCATACAAAAATGTATCTTTTAATAGTGAAAATGTAGCAGGAAAGACTATCATTTGGATAATCATAATGGCTCATTTTCTATGGAATTATTGTATTTATAAAATCTGACAGAGTATGTCATCTAAAATCAGCACAGTGCAACACCTAGTTGTTTAAATATTCAACTGTGTATTCCTCGAACAGTGTTTTTTGTAATAACAAACTGTTTAATGAACAGTGAACAAAGGTATAACCATCAAACCCTGCATGAGCACCTCTCTAAGCATCTCACTGACCTTGACTTTGCAGATGACATTGCGCTTCTTGCAGATTGCCTAGAAAATGCGCAACAACTTTTGACATCTCTCCAGGAAGCAGCCACCCTTGTTGGCCTACCTCTCAACGAGGGTGAAAGAGTACATATGAAACTGTACAGGCAACAACATCAATGGCAGCGATATCAAGCAAGTCGAGGATTTCAAGTATCTTGGGTCCTGGATCATGGACTCTGGGAAGGATTTTGCTTCCAGAAAAGCCCAAGCATGGTCAGCTTGCAAACAAGATGGATCGAGTTTGGAGCTCAAATCTTTCCAAACACACCAAAATCAGACTCTTCCAAGTAACAATTCAACCAATCTTACTATATGGAAGTGAAACATGGACGATTTCATCCAAACAATAAAAGCACCTTGAAGGCCTACTTCGACACATTCAGAACATACGCTGGCGACATCTGACTTTGTAAGAAATATATGCTCGCCTCCTGCACATGTCTGTCATAGGTAAAAGGAGAGTAAGATTTGTTGGCCACTACCATCATGCCACCTATGAGGCCGTGTCCCCATTAGTGCTCTGGAAACCACAAGCAGTCACTAATAACAGGGGGTGCAAGCTCGCCTATCCCAATGTCATCTCCAGAGATTCTTGTATTGAAATCCAGGACTTGGCAATGGCAGTGAATGACAGACCCACGTGGAGATCAATTGTTGAGTTGATTTCGGCTGAGGCTGCCGGATGATGATGAAGAAAACATAAGTGTCTAACATTGCTCAAAATAACTTCATCAATTGTTGGCTGGTAAAAACTTATAATTAACCAAGCAAGTTTACATAGTTGATATCACAAATGATATTATGGTGTTATTTCATGTTCTATGTTCATCTCCAAAAATATAATCAAATCTTTTTGTTCTAGTCTTATTTTTAAACCACTATTCTCACTTCTAAATCATGGTCTTGTTTTGAAATCTCTAATCTCACTTTGAATTGGCAATGAATTGCTATGCCTATCCTTAGAATTATAAATACTATAGTAAGATATGGTGTGAATAGTTTGCAAGCTGTCAGTCAATGAAGGATGATATAAAGTGGGAGTAACAAGATCCATGTCAGTTGAAATGAGAAAGATGTTGGAGAATTGAGAACGTAAAGCAAGATATGGATAGGACACACACAAAGTTTAACCCTTTTGTTATCATATCTCTCTCTATATAAAATTCTATGTGTGTCTGTCCTATGCATTCTCAAACGGCTGGACCAAATCAAATCAAATTTTTCAAGGTAATAGTTTTAGACCTCGGGAGTGTCAACATGTAATTTTTATTTTCATTTGGATTAAAACAATGACATTTTATCTAAAATTTCTATAGTGAACTATAGTAAACCACCACAACGACACATTTTGTATTTGAGTGTGTATGTGTCTGTGAGTGTGTGTTTGTAAATTAATTGAGTACGTTAGGCCTCAGAGAATTAAACACACACACATCTACACTAGTAATAGGTGTGCGAATGTATGTCTGTGTGTGTCTTAGTATATGTATGAGTGTATGTGTGTGTGAGTGTATGTGTAATAATTTTTATTTTAACATTAGGCCTCAGAGAATTAAACACACACACACATCTACACATACATATAGCCTTAGTAAGTTGCATACATATCTTCACACACAGACAATTAAACACACACACATCTACACATAGATACATATGTGATGACAGACAGGTGTGCGTGAGTGTATATCTGTGTGTGTCTGTCTTAGAATATGTATGTAAGTGTATGTGTGTGTGAGTGTATGTGCGAATTCTTTTTCATTTGGATTAAAACAATAGAAAACAACACATCACATTTTGTATATGAATATGTATGTGTCTGTGAGTGTGTGCGTGCGCGTTCTTTAGGTACGTTATTAAACACACACACACATGTAGCAACAAACCAAAAATGAGGTAAAAAGCTATGCGTGTGTCTGCGTGAATGTATGTCTGGTGTGTGTCTTAGTATATGTATATGAGAGTATGTGTGTGAGTGTGTAGCAACAATTTATTCATTTGGATACCAACAAAAAATTACACAATGAATATTGTTTACCCTAAGGTGCTTCAAGATTGACCAATTTTCATTTCTAAATCCTATCATTACAATTTTGATATTTTTTTCATAAAATATAGATATTTTGAAATAATTATGAGAAAAAAAACATATCTTCATATTTATTGTTTACTAATCTGAATAAGAACAGCAGTAACCCGGGCAATGCCTGGTAATTCAGCTAGTTTCTTATAAAAGACACTGCCTATGATTTTGAAATCATTTCGAAAATAATCAAAAATTTAGTGGGATTTAGTAATATAACTCAAAGGTTCTTAAATAAAATTATAAGTTTTTGAATAAATACACACTATTTAAAACAGTTTTGTACCATAGATTAAGGAATAAAAGAGGAAGTAAAATGAGATCTTTAATAAATGGTTGGCATGTATAGAATATAGAAGTTTTAAAGAATGCAACAAAATAAGAGTCTATAATGGAGTGGTAAAAATTCTAAATAGAGAGTGGGACAAAAATGGAGTTGGGTGAGTGGAAATGATAAGATAGGATTTAAAAGCTTCTTTCACACATTCACACACATACATATCATCATCATCCTCCTCATCATCGTTTTAATGTCTACTTTCTCTGCTAACATGGGTTGGATGGGTCTAAATAGACAAAGTCAGTACTGAAGCAGAGCCAGAGACCTGTACGCTTATGTACAATCTCACATTCCATCAAGTGCTTAGAAGAGATTATCATGCTTTTGACACAACTGAAGGCCCTTCTAACCCTTTGTTTGGCAACATTTTTATGGCTGTACACCCTTCCTATCATCGACCACTTTACAGCATGTACTGGGTGCGTTTATTATGTAAATCACCAACACTAGGGAGGTTGTCATCATACCTTTGACGCACGTGCAACTGGTAATTTTTGTTTATTAATTTGATAGGTCTAGAGAGAAGAGCAGTGCCTATGGCTTTCCCAAGCCCTCCAAGATGTGCTGAATGACACAAGCAAACAATTCTATATAAACTGAAATGAGCCTTTTAGCTGGAGAAAGAAATGGCCCAATAACTAAAAATGATCTAGCTACAGTTTTGGGGATCGCTTGGGTGATGTTCCAACCATTACAATGGTGCTCAAAGAAGCAGTTACCTAAACGATAATCATTTAGCCAACATATAAGAAAATTGCAGAGTTTACATTTGATACAATATACAAAGCTACTTTATTTAAACAAAATTCAAAATATTAACATGAACATCATACATTAACATTTTATATGGAAAAATAAAATTTATTATCAACAAAACAGAAAAAGTCATACCTGAAATGAACACAGAAGACATTCATCTACTGACATCATTCCTCCAGCATTATCAAATTCTCCACAGTAGTTTGGTGCAGAAAACAATGTAACCAACTGCCGCTTGGCAAAAAATTCATAGCCATCTTCAACAACCTGAAACAAGAAAAACAACAAAGGTTTCATAGACTTCAATATTTTAAAATAAATTCTCGTGTGTATTAAAGGTTATTTAGTTATATCTATTAAACAAATCATATATCTATTACAGAAGTATTTTACTGTTTGGTGAAGGAAATGAATGCAGAGCCTATGACTCATTATTTTTTTCAAGACCTCCAAAACTGATGAGAGGAAAGAAGGTAGTATCCTCAAACCAAAGATCTGGCCTGAATGCTTGCAACAAGATTAATTGGTGGTGTTAAACTGTGACTAACTATGTCTCAAGTGGGTTGTATTTCATAGGAGATTTTTTGGATGTTTTAATGATAAGGGTCCTAATCCTATCATATCACTATTTTTCTGGTAACAGGAGGCAGGATTTGAACTCAGAACACTCTGAACCAGAAGATATTGCAAAGCTTATATTCAACACTAATAATTTTGTCAAGTAACCACCTTCTACTAGTACTTTACTTATTGACCTTGAAAAGATGAAAGGCAAAGTAGACCTCAGTAGAGTGCCAGAACAAATACTGCAAGTTATTTAATCTGATATTTTAATGACTCTCAATATACGTCTGCGTCGTCATCATCGTCACCATCATTATCATCATATAACATCATATAACATCTGCTTTTCCTGTTAGCAGAGGTCAGACGGGGTATAGGCAGACTGGGTTGGTAATCACAGCAAAGGTACTAACCCTACAGTAGGCAGGAAGCTTCCATCTCACATATGTTCCTGCATCTGACTTACAAAACATTCCCACTCTACCTAGTGCATTTTATTGTGATGCCAGCACTAGGGAGGTTGTCACATCTTTGACACAGCTACCTTTGTTTGGCAAGTTTTCTACAGTTGGATGCCTTTCCTATCACCAACCACTTTATAAAGTGTACTGGCTGTGTTTATCATGTAAATCACTAGGAAGGTGTCATGTCTTTGACACAGCTGACTAGTCCTCACAACTCTATGTATGTGTGTACGTTAAAATGGTTTATATAAAGCTGACTGCTTACCTGATGTGCTCGACAAATAAGATCTAAATCATGCCGATTCAAAAATTTGCTGACAATTTCAGCACCAAAAGTAAAAGAAACACCACGATCATTTTCTCCCCAACCATGTACTTCTTTGTCAGGATCAGACCAAAGTAAATCACATAAAAGACCTGAAATATATATAAATATATGTATATGTGTGTGTGTGTGTGTATATATATATATATAGTAATAATAAGTACAAAGACCAAAATCCAAAGAGGGCTCGATAAGGATTGTATATATATATATATATATGCATATACTTGGCGTGGCAATAAAGTCCTTACAATAACCCTTTAAATGAAAATGCACAACATATTGAAACTAGAATTTATTTATTCTACAAAACAATCTCCATTGAATGCAAAAACACCTCTATAGTGTTTATATGCAAAGCATTTAACTCTTTCTGGAACCATTCCTTCAGCAATTGTCGAAACCAGCACTGCAATTCATTAACCACCTCTTCTAATGAAGTGAAAACAAATTTTCGTAGATGTTGCTTTAATAACTTGAACCCCCAACAATTGCACAAATTTAAGTTGGGATTGTTTGATCATTGCTATTCTTCTCTGGAAAACATCTTTTGTGGATTGAGCAGTGTGGGGGTGTGTATTGTCATGCATCCACTTGTTACCAACATTCCTAACAAATTCAACGTACTTTTCTGCAGTAATAGTTTCACTAGGTGGCATACCAGAAACAACAATCTTGCCATCGCCTGTGAATGTGACAAGCAGTGAAATCCAGACCTTATTTTCTATGATTACTGTCAAAAAGAACCCAAGTTTCATCCTCCACTTGTAAGTAAAAAGATCAACGATTGATGATGCACACAGTACTCATTTGCGTTTGTTGGCTGGCGATAAGACAGGTGGTACCCAAACTGAGCAAAGTTTTCGGAAACCAAGGGTATCTGTTAATATTTGACAAACCATTTTTTTGTTTATTCCAGTAACATGTGCAATGCAACGCAATGATTGTTTTGGTTCTGCATAAATGACACTTTGAATAAGTTGAATGTTGGCATGAGTAGTGGTTAAGCAAGCATGGCCAGAACGAGGAGCATCAATAAGTGATGTTCTACTGCCATCTTTGAATTGTTTCAACCAATGATAAATGGTTGAATTTGCTAGAACGTTGTTAATTCCACTCTCCTTCAATTGTGCAATAATATTTGTTGCTGATTTGCCTCATTTCCATTCAATGAAAACATATGCCCTACAATTTTCTTGACTTAAATCCATTTGATGCATGTATTATAAGCTCATAAGAACGACAAAATAATTATGCATAGGCCTGTGACAGAAGAGAGCATTCATACAGAATATCACACGTGTACAACAAAGTTCAAATTCCAACTAATATTAACTATATTTAATGCTATATACGGTACACAGCCTACTATCCTAAAGACTTTATTGCCACGCCAAGTGTGTGTGTGTGTCATCATCATCATCATCTTCGTTTAACGTCCATCTTCCACGCTAGCATGGGTTAGACGGGAGTTGTCCCCCTTGAGGCAAGGTTGGTCGGGTGACCATGTCTCGCTGATATATCTGGCAGGTTTTCTACGGCTGGATGCCGTTCCTAACACCAACCACATTTACAGTGTGGAACTGGGAACTTTTTACCGTGTTACCTACAGGGCCACATTACAGCGTAGACTGTGTGTGTGTGTGTGTATATATATATCATCGTCAGTTTACGTCCGCTTGCAAGGGTGAGACGGGTCCTATTCAGCACAGCATCTCTCCATTCGTCATGGTCCTTTGTCATCTCCTCTGTGAGCTTCAGCGATCTGGGGTCAGTTCTCACCACATCCACCCATCTACTGCGTCTTCCTTCCACTGGGATTTCTTAGCACTTTACCCAGCGGTCATCCTCCAAGCGCATCACATATCCATACCAATGCAGTCTTCTCTCCTGCACACTGCAGTTTATCTCTCAACTCGTCTATGCTTGGTCATTCACGCACATCCATTGGAGCATGCTTGCTTCATTTCTCTCCAGCCGTCACATATCCGCCGCAGTTGTTGCCCATGTCTCACTACCATGCAGCGTCGTGCATCTCACACAGGCATCATATAACCGGCCTTTCGTTCATAGGGAGAAACCCTTCTTTGTCAACAGAGGAATAGCTCCCTAAACTTCTGCCAACCCATTCTTATTCTAGATACTATGGCCTCGGAGCACCCTCCTCCCTTGGTAATCTGATCACCTAGGTATCGTAAGCTATCAACTATCTCTATAGATCCTACCTGCATTTGAAAGATGTCTGTCACTGCGACTGCGACTTCTGTCAAATTTCCCTGAACATCTACTGTATATGTAGTTTTCCCTACCTGTTAGCTAGATTCACTCTTATTTCTCTTGATTCCAACTGCGTTTCCATAGCCAGAATTTATTCTCTAGCTCCTCTACTGATTCTGCTATAAGAACCAGATCATCAGCATAGAGAAGCTCCCATGGACAGCCAGTCTTAAACTCCTCTGTTATGGCTTGGAGAACTATAATGAACAAGAGTGGGCTGAGGACCAAACTCTGATGCACTCCTACTTGTATCTGGAATTCCTCACTAAACTCCATTCCTACTCTCACTTTACTGACAGCACCTCCGTACATAGCTTGCACTGTCCTCATAAGCCATTTCTCTACACCTAGTTTCCTTAGGGACCACCAGATGACAGATCGAGGAACTCTATCGAAGTCCTTCTCCAAGTCAACAAAAGCTAAATATAGTGGCTTATTCTTCTCTAAGAACCTCTCTTGTAGTTGTCCCACTAAGAAGAGGGTATCTGTTGTACTTTTCCCAGGCACAAAACCAAACTGCATCTCATCTAATTAGTTGTGCTAGCACTCTTTGTCACTTTCATAATCTGATCCATCAGTTTTATGCCCCTATAATTGCTTCTCTCCAGAGCATCCTTTTACCTTTGTAGCAATTTATAAGAATGCTGCTGCACTAGTCTTTGGGTATGACTCCGCCATATATAGCTTGACTGACTATGTGTGCAACTAGTTTAGTTCCTACTTCTGATTCCTTCAGCACCTCACAATCTATATATAATGATAATTGTTTCTACTTTAGGCACAAGGCCAGCAATTACCCAGTGCATTACTGGTACTTTATTTTATCGACCCCCGTAAGGATGAAAGGCAAAGTCAACCTCGGTGGGGTTTGAACTCAGATCGTAAAGGGACGTAACTATGCTGGAAAGCATGGCGTCCGACTCTCCACCGATACTGCCAATCCACCGCCTTTTATATATAATTATTATGGTATATATAAGTATGTATACGTACATACATATATGTATACAGACGTACAGTAGTATGTATATATATACATACATGCACACATATATATATGTACGTATGGATTCACCGAACATTTATTATAATGCTCGGTTTGTTTGTAAACAAACATCCCGAATTAAGCCGTACAGTGTCTAGCAACCATCATTGCCCTTTTGTTCAACACTGACAAAGGAACAATGTACTAGTTTCAAGCTTATTAGCTATCGTCAGCACTGTATACCTTCCTGCCAGATGATTGAACGTCTGAAAGTATATACTTTCCTTATGCATATTAACGGCTGAGCAGCCTAATTTGCATATCGTTTCATTTTTTTCATTTATCATTTTCGGTGCGCCCGGCCGTTTGCCACATTGGCTCAGCACGTCCTCTATCTCAGTGGCTGAAATCGGCTCCTCGCAGGACTTCGCCTCCTTGTCTGAGAGACACGGCAGGCCGTCGAGGTATGGACCGAAGTCCACTTCCCCAACCGGCTCCCCACCCCTTCCGAACAATCTGGCAAAGTGCTTTTGAAAAGCCTCGCACATCTGCTTAGGTTCAAGGATCACCTGTCCATCCTGGTCTCGCAAAGACCGGATAGTGGATCTAGTCCCTCTTTTGGCTTCTCTCACGCAGGCCCAGCTAACAGCTTTGGTCCCCTCATTTCCCAGAGCACGTATTTTGCTTCAGACGATGCATGCTTCATGTTTTGCGTCGAAGAACTGGCCCAGGGCCGTTCTCGATGCTAGCACTCTGGCCACGTCGCCGCTTCTAATTGCCTCTTCTACACTATCTACTAACTCCCTTTCCTTCCTATTTCTATTTGAGGCTAACTCCTTACTAAATTCTATAGAGACTACTCTAATCTCTCTTTTGAGAGATCCCCACCACCTGTTGTTGACGATGGGCCCGTCAACCGCTCCTTAACTAAAGTGCTAATCCGGTCCCTGTAAGCTTTACTTGCCGGTAAGGACAAGTTGAGCTTCCAGTAACCGGGTCCCTGTCTATGCGTTCTTTCAAGGTTGACTATGCAGGTCACTAACTTGTGGTCTGAATAGCCAACCATGAGCATTTTTGGACAACTTAAAAAGTCCTTATCCTTATTTCTAACTAAGAACCTATCTAGGTACGACCTAGATGATCCGCTGCGGTTTGCCCAAGTCCAGGTTGGCGCAGTCGGAAAATCTAGTCGATATCTATTGGCCAGATCAAATCCGCCGATTAACCCTTTAAGGCTGTTACACTCCTCTCTATCGGGACAGGCCCCTACGTAGTCCCAACGTGCATCTAGGATACCATTCCAGTCCCCCACTAATAGCAAGGAACGGGACGTCCCTAGAAAAGTCCCCAGACGATGGAAGAAGTCCGGCCGCGTTGACCCGAAAGGGCCGTAGATGGCTACCAGCCTAAACGCTCCGCCTTCACCAATGCCAAGGTCCAGAACCACTAGTCGACCCTCCGGGTCCAAATGTACCATCTGTGTTGCGAGACCCAGATGTTTTTGCAGCAGAACGACAACCCCACCCCCACCTCCAGGCTGACAGAGAGATGCGTGCATCTCAAAGTCATCAAAAGTGGTGGGGGGGGGGGGGGGGGGGGGGGGCAGCTGTCGCACGTTGCTGATTCGGGCCCCGCAAATAACTATCACATCTATACGTTGTGACCTGAGGTCATTTAGAAGCATTGCTTGCTTCCAAGTTGAGCCCAGGCCACACGCATTTAGACAGCCTACTCTTAGCATAGCCATGTTGGTGGTGAAGAGAAAAGGCACTTACCTCTCTGCGTCCCGGGTATCGGGCTGCACAATTTCCATGAGGGTGGAGGATGGGTTGTTGGGTGGGGTGGTGGTTTGTGGAAGTGTAGAGGCATCAGTGTGTTGTGTGGTTGGGGTGTTTGGAGGTGTGTGGATGTTTGGGGAGGGGGTGGGGAATTTTTTTAGGAGAACGCGGTTAATGAGCCCAACGCAGGGGGGGGGGTCCTCTTTAAAGTTGTTTTTTAGCGTTTTGTAAGTGTCCTCTGGGGCCTTAATCATTTTGAGGTGGGGATCCCCTGCCTGGGTGAAGTTAGGCCCTTGGGTTTTCACTAAATTGTTGTTGTATACAATGTTTAGCAGTTTTTTATTTCTTGTGTTTATGTATGTGTATGCATGTTTTTGTTTTTGTGTGGTGTTTTTTGTTTGCTGCTGTTGTGTGCTCTTTTGTGTTGGTGTCTGTGTTATGTTTTGGGGAGGAGTTGTTTTCATTTGTGTGTTGGAGGTGTGTTTTCTTTTTTTTTCTTTTGATTGTGTGGAAGTGCTCCACCTCGTCTGACAACGAACGAGGGTCATCTTCCGTGTTGGAGGGGAGGGGTAGATTTCCGGGTTGTGTTTGCGGTGCGGGTGTTTTGGAAATTGTTTTTTTTTTAGTGGGGGGGATGGGTTGGACCGTGTTCTGTTTTGGTTTGAGCTGTGGTTGTGGTGGTTGTGGTTATTGTGGTGGTTGTGCAGTTGTTGGTGGTGTAGGCAAGATTGGGATTTTCTTTTTGAGTTGAGGACAGACAGCCCTCAGGTGACCTCTGTCTCCACAGAGGTAACACGAGGGCCGCCTACCCTCAACGGTAATGTTAATAAAAGTTTGGTCATCCAGTATGACATGTTCAGGGATCTGGGCGATCCTTTCGAGCCTCATTTGAACTAAAAGTTTGAGGCCCGTTCCACTGAACGCATCACCCTATGCCTTTCCCATGGATATTAATGTGTCGTCGTCTAGGTCCAGGAAACCTGTCAATACCCACCATTTGTCCATAATCGGAAGGATGGTGTGAATTTTTATTTTTTGTGTCCTACCCATGTACGTAGAGTAGAAGGTGTATGCGGTGGATGTGATTGGTTTTATTGACAGTTTTGCTGCCGTGTCCCTGTCCTTCATGAGAATGGATAGACTCCCGTAGAGTCTATCCTTCTGAATGAATATGATGTCTTTCATGACATCTTTTAAAACCAGCTCTATCTCACTCTGTGATGGTTGAGCTGGTCTTTTGGTTTTGTTTGAGACTGTCCTAAACATGACAGTGTTTAGGAGTTTCTGGCTTTTTAGTTCCAGGGGGGAGTGGATCGGAAATGATCCATTTTCCCCGTACACTACGTATTTTTTGGCAGCTGCCAGTAGCTCCTGAGCTTTGCTTATATCTACTGGCAGATAGTCGAGGGTTTTCCTTGCAGTCTGGGCGAAGGAGACCTTTTCCTTGTTCGTGTTGCTGTTGGTGGTGGTGTTGTTATCATTGTTGTTGTTTTTGTTGTTGCTGTTGTTGTCGTTTTTGTTGTTGCTGTTGTTGTCGTTTTTGTTGTTGCTGTTGTTGTCGTTTTTGTTGTTGCTGTTGTTGTCGTTTTTGTTGTTTTCAGTTTCTTGTATAGTTGTGGCTACATCAAGTTGTCGGTCAGCAGGTAGAGAAAGTTCTACCTCTGGCTGACCTCTGCCTTTGGCATCTGCTGCTGTGCCAGTGGCAAGGGGAAGCTGTGAGTTTAGTTTCCCTTTTCTTCCATTGAATGTTGGTGAAGATGCTTCAGCCATTTTTAACAAAGTAGGAAATTTTTCGAAAGATAAGCATTTTTTTTCAACACTATTTCACCTAAAGGCGTAGAATAATTTGAGAGACTGACCAGATCAAAATTTAACCTGGCAGTCCCTCTACAAAATGGTACAAAAATGCAAGTTTACAGTAAGAATTTCTATGGAAATTTAGGCAGAACTTACCCAGCAAGTTTCACGCGTGTGTCCACCCCAGATAGATAGATACACACACACATATATATATATATATATATCTACATAATTTCCACTTAGCTTTTACAATTTTGAAAATCGAGTTAATAACATAATTCATTTTTGTTCAAAATTGCTAAACTTTGGTGTGTGTGTGTGTATTTCAGATAGTGCTAGAATGTGCATGTTTTCCATCAGTAATTATACAGAAATTTTGGAACGTATTAATTTCAAGTAGTTATGACATTGTCCATTTTTTATCCTCAAACAGTCCTTGAATTCATGAGTTCATTGGAATTATTGCAGTGTAAAATAATGGTTAGATAAAAATTGGTGATTTTATTACCTGTGTCTGGAACATCAGTAGGGCGCATGATTCTGCGAATTTGTTCCATTGACTGTAAATCTGGAGACAGACCTAAATTAACAGATTTTAAAAAAAGAAAAAGTAAATACAGAATTTTGCTCATTGAATAGTTGTTTTTGATGCAGCAATAAAACATGATGGTGGTGATGATTTTTTTTATATCCCTTTTGCCATGCTAGCATAGGTTGGATATTTTAGGCAGTATTCGACAGCTGGATATCCTTCCTGATGTTAACTCTTACTTTATATTTGTATTTTTCTTAAAGTAAAATATAGATCTTCACAAATCAAACTGCTGAGCTGTAGAACTTCAGTTTATGCAAGACATATACAAATGTCACAATATGTTAGTGATCTCAAATGTGAAGTGAAA
Organism: Eledone cirrhosa; assembly: GCA_964016885.1. Taxonomy (NCBI): domain Eukaryota; kingdom Metazoa; phylum Mollusca; class Cephalopoda; order Octopoda; family Eledonidae; genus Eledone; species Eledone cirrhosa. The sequence continues at coordinate 191,884,738 of OZ024741.1, forward strand.
ACACAAAAACACACACATATATATGACAAGCTTCCTTTCACCTACCATCAAATAATTTCACTCACAAAGCATTGGTCAACTCTAGGCTAATCTAAAAGTTTGAACTAGTTACCATGCAGTAGGACAGAACCCCCAAAACATGGTCTCAAAGTGAATTTTTTAACCACACAACCAAGCTTGAGCCTAATATGTACTTAAAAAAACATTTGTTTCACAAGCCCTAGTATAGCTATGCCCCAAACCCTTATATGAAAGTGAAATAAGATGTTAGAAACTAATAAATTCTATAATGTTCTGTTTATTCTATATAATCTAGAAGTCTAAAATTTAAATTTCAACAATAGCCTACCATCATTTTTCTTTTTCTACGTATTTTTGCTTAATTTATTTCAATGATTCTAATATCAATATCAGTTATGACACCATAATAAATTTTAAGCAAAATGCACTAAACTTAATCACAACCAATTAATTAACATTTGAATAATTTCACAAACTGTTGAAGTCAGAGCTTCCATTTAAATGCTCAATTTTATATAACGTTGAAAGAGATAGAAGGTTAAACAATGCAAAATGGACTGTAAGATGAGGTTACGAATAGTAAAAGTTACCTGGTAATCTTTGTTTTGTTTTGTTTTGATTTGTTTTGTTGTCCAATATTTCGGGACCTAAAAGTTCATTCATCAGGGTTTAACCCTTTTGTTACCATATTTCTAACCAAAATACACCCCTTATGTGTTTCAATTAATTTCTAACATAATCATAAATTTAGTCTGGTTTCATTAAACAACTCTAACTTTTTTATTTATCAACATATGTGATTTTTGGAAGAAAATTTAACGAAAGGTTCTCAACCAATTCTATTCCATAATTTTTGTCTCAAAGTGACTCTAATTACAGGTAAATACAGGTAAATTCAACAAAATATGAAATTATTTAAATTTTGTTCAAACATCGCTATAGAAAATGGGTTATTAGCTAATATTCAATTGGGTATACAAAAAAATTTTACTATAGAAGAGTTGTGCATATTACTGGATTTATCAGGTGAATTTAAACACGCAAAAGACAGGTGTACCATAAAGGTATAAATAAAATGAAAGACTTGAATTTGTCTGTGAAGAAAACTAGAAAACAAAATACACACACACCATCAACTAGATTAAATAAGCTCTCCCACATACATAGATACGCAGAAATATACAATAATGATTTACAAAAGAAATTAATCAAAACTCGTCATTCACCTTACAGGTAAATTAAAATAACAGGTAAATTAAAATTACACATAAAGAAAAATAAAAACGAAGTAAATTTGAAAATATTAATAAAATAAAATCACACACATATACAAATCAAACAATATTCCTATCATGAAAACTTGTAAAGCACCCTGCTCTACATAATGCAACCTTGCAGAATGCACATTGGAAAGTTGTTTCAACAGACCTTCCACTAGGAGCTTTCCTTTTTTGATGAAGGCATTCACGACACTGCCTTTTGCGACCCTCGATTTTTTTCTAATTTATGGAGATCGGCTGAATTCAGAGGGATATCTCTCTGGCAGGCTTTGGTTTTTCTACCTAGTTATTTTTTTTTTAGGAATAACCAGCTCTTAATTGTGTTGCTACATCTGCTCGGAACTGCAGATGGTCGCATCGCTTTCGAGCCGGTCCCGATTTGGTATATAGTATAAACGCATTAGTAATACTCATATTTACTATATACCAAACCAGGTATCGCCACCATTTATTTCCCGGTCTGCTAACTGGATAATAAGACATCATCTGATTCATCCGATCTACACCACCCATGTACCTGTTATAATCGAGATTCACAAATGGGGTGCCATTTTCATCCACATGTGGCCGTGCACAGGTAGACAGAAAATTGATCTGCCTCTTATCTCTGTATGTGGTTGCTAGCAAATTTCCTTTCTGCCGTTGAATTATTTCACCTTTTTTTTAAATTTTGCTTTTTTTATATCCAACGGCAGTCCTTTTCTACTAGCGATCACTGTAGCACATGTATGTGTTGCCACAGTATCTAAATTCTCCGCAAGTTTGACCGAACTGAAAAACCGGTCAAAAAATAATATACGGCCCTGGTTATGGTATGAAAGTGATAAATTCCAGACCACATCATACCCTAGGCCATGCTGACTTACATAATTGTCTCTTTTGCCAGTATAAAATTCAAATCCAGAGCAGTACCCAGTATTCGATTCGCAAATCTTCCAAACTTTCATCCCCCATTTTGTGGGTTTTCCTGGCATATATTGTCGAAAACGCACTCGGCCTTTATAGCCCACCATACCCTCATTGATAGATAAATATCGACCTGGTTTGTAAACTGTTTTATATGTGTTTTGAACACAATCAATGAAGGGTCTTATTTTAAATAAGGGATCATAGTTTGGTTCTCCACGTACTGGTGTACTGCTCGTGTCTCTTACATGTAAATACTGCGTCAATTTAAAAAACCGTGTCCTCGTCATACTTGAGACATATTCGTCTCCAAAGGGTTCATCGGTACTCCAGTAATTTGTAATTCTGGGTAGCTTTCTAATGCCCATGATAATATTTATGGCAAAATAAGCCCTAATTTCATTTAAGCTTGTGGGAAACCTCAAACTATCCTTTTTTTCACTTTGTTTACTTTCAGCGTAACAGTTTGTTTCCGCCGTAATAATTTCAAACAAGCTCAGAGGAAAAAGTAAAAGGAAATAGTCTAAAGCTTTGCTCTCCTGGGATAGACTGTGACTTGGTCCAGTTTCTTCATAAAAATCACTGAAAGAAACAGTTTTTAAAGTTTTACTCCATTCAGGTGCCAATTCATTTTCTTTATCGCCATCATCAGAGCTCTCGGATTCACTGCTTTCACTTTCGGAAAATGAAACATCGGATTCATTATCAAATATACCACGTGCTTTTTTTTTCAGTTATAGAGTTAGATTTTTTAAGGTCTTCAGTAGAAAATCCTTCGAATTTTGACTCGCTGCTTGACTGAATGAAATTGGTATTAAATTCACAGAATTTAGCTCAATTGTTTACGTAGTATAATCACGTGTTTTCACGAATGTACTAACGAGATTTGCTCTGATATTCTCATTTAAATATGAATGTGTGAGTACGGGCGGTTTTGGGCGGCTTGGTCACATGAACCAAAATTTTTTTCGGGCAGCTTTGAGCGGTTTGTTAACGAAAGGATTAAGGAACCTTCAGTGGATAACATTCCAATTTCCTCTCTTTGGGATAAAATTTTGATTTTTTTCTAAGTCGTTTTGAAGCATTTTTCGATGGTTACTTCACTTTCCACATGAATGACGTCAATTGCCAATATTGTAATCGCGAAATCAATTTTCTTTTTTATATGAGATGTTTAATTAGTGTGCCTGTGGGTTTGTCTTTTTATGTCAAGTACTGTGTGCTGAGTTCTAATCTATTATTTATTTGCAGGTTGAGTCTATGTATGAGCAAGGCTTCCTTAGTTCTTAAGTTGCCCACATTTCTATCATTGGCTTTAATGGTAATAGTAATATGTTAGTTGATGTTTCTACATTTGTCGATGTGTTTTTTGAATGAGGATGCGCGTGTGTTGAGGTGTTCTTTAATGCGAGTGTAGAGTGTTCGAATTGTGCTACCAATGTAGAACTCCTTACATTTGTTGCATTCAATCTGGTATACCACATGTGTCCGTTGGCACATACCTGTATCACGGATAGGGCAGTCAGCGAGCATTGATTGTTGTTGTCTCTGGATTGCTTTTGAGACAGGTATCCACGCAGTGAAGGGCTCATTTTTATGCAAGTTAACCTATCTGTAAATGGAATAAAGGACCTATCCTCCAAGTAGACTAAAAATTGTGATGTATGTTGCAACAGTAACTTTATGCCGGACATCTAACAGTATAATCACTCATCCAATATTCTATAAATTAATATTGTTATATAAGATTGGGATATACAAAATGTTTGTTGGAAAAGCGAAATAATTCTTACTACATACTCTGAATCTTTATCCTACAATTCAGATGAACAATGCCAAAATTTGTAACAAACAATAACTAATAAACCAACAATTTTCATTTCCATCACAAGACTTGAAATATTTTGCTCAAAAGCATTAAAAAATTGCTAAAGCATAACAAAACAAAAACCTTTATTAAAAAAATGTTAGAGAAGATAGTAATAAAATAAGTACTTACCTCCATGACAGCAGAATATCTTTTCATCTATAATGGCTGCAATTGGCAGACAATTAAAACAATCTGTAAAAGTCTTCCAAAGACGAACATTGAATCTTCGCTTACCTACGGAAAGAAAAGTTGAAACAATAAAACAATCAAATCTATGACTATAGCCTTTTTAATTCAAGTTAAATAAAAGAGGCTTGAAAGAATTGAAAAAAAAAGGTCAAATCAATTTTTCAAACTGAAAATATAGTATTATGATTTATAACACTATTTCTTTGACAAAATTCAAACCTAATTAATATACCAAACTTTGCACTCGATAGGTTTAATGCCAAGTGCTGCATGGCTAGAATTAAAATCAGTGCTGCAAAAACTGACACACACTCTCATCTCAAGGAAGCCTGCGCAATGCACTATATGTGAATGGAGTTCCACTGAAGCAGGTGGAGAAGTTCAAGTATCTCAGGGCCATTCATGAGTGATGCAAGGCAAGAGGCTGAATTAAGTGCAAGAATTGCAGAAGCTGGTGCAATAATGCGCCAGCTTCAGCATTCAGCAATCAGAAGAAGGGAGGTAGGCGTAAAAGCCAAACTTGCTATCTTCAATTTGGTATTCATGCGAACCCTAATGAATCTTGGGTAATGACCAAAAGAATATAGTTGCGAATACAAGCGGCCAAAATGGTGTTTCTACAAAGGGTCTTTGGAGTAACATTACTTGATAGAGTGCGTAGCTCGGAGATGAGAGAGTAGAGGTAGAGCCACCACATCTCCGAATTGAGAGATCACAGCTCCGATACTATGGGTATGTGGTTAAAATGTCTCAGATAAGAATTGCTGGGCAGAACCAGCCAGCAAGAGATCCAAGGGTAGACCCCGAGCAAGAGGGTTGGATAACATCCATGAGCTTGGCAGGTTTTGCTTGGAGATCCAGCCGGATTAGTTGGAGATGGTTGTTTCTGACAGGACCCACTGGAAGGAGTGTTTAAGGACTCTGACCCCATGACCTTCTCAGGAATAAGTGGGCGAAGAAGAAACTTTACTGGTTGATTAAAAAAAAAAAGAGTGCCACATTTGCAAAAAAAATTGGATATATAAAAGATGAAAGAAACAAGGAGCGAGATGATTACTATAGACTAGACCACCTGTGACACGGGTCACGTTCACTTAAAAATATTTAAATAATCAAAATATACAGATATGTATATAATGTAAAATGAAATTGAAAGGCCCCTATATATATATATATACCTCGATATATGCGGGTGTCTGTGACCTATATACACCGGTCACAGACACACACACATACACTAAGAAACCCTTTCTATTAGCAGTATACAGTAATGCTGTATTTGTTTCTTTAAAGTCACCGGTTATAATTGCATTCAACAACACCACCAGCTCTCTCTCTCTCTCTTCCAGTCTCCTTCTCTCTAACTCTCTCTATGTCTCTCTTTCAATCTACTCTCACATAACCACTTTCTATCTGTTTATGAAGCTACCCGGAAAAACCCCGTATCTTGGAAACCCATGCTTCGATTTAGGTGAAACTTGTTTTATTCCATTTGTATTCCCCTTTCAGGGTCAACTTCCTTTCAAAGTATTTTCCCATTATGCGCCCTTTTGGCTGTATAAAATTATAAGCAAGCAAGCAATCAATTGCAGAGTTTTAGTAATATATAGATAGATGAAGAATAATAAACATATAACATCACAAATCGACATGTTTTCAACCAGCACAACTATTTTCAGAAGATGCTCCACAAAATTCATGAGAAAAATTTTATGGACAACTTAATATATATTTACTTTTAATTGCATTATGCAGCACAACAAGGCATTAAAACTCCCTATAGACCACTGGGCCATATTGGGTATGATTACTTTAACCCTTTAGCATTTAAACCAGCTGTATTTGGCAAGAATTCTTTCATCTCTTTCTGTTGAAACCAGCTGTATTTGGCAAGAATTCTTTCATCTCTTTCTGTTGAAACCAGCTGTATTTGGCAAGAATTCTTTCATCTCTTTCTGTTGAAACCAGCTGTATTTGGCAAGAATTCTTTCATCTCTTTCTGTTGAAACCAGCTGTAGCTGGCTGCTCATGCTCAAAATAAATAATATCAATATCTCATAGATTTGATATTATGTAAGATAAAGCCTTTACCGTGAAAATACAATAATAAATATAGAGTAATTGTTTCTACTTTTGGCACAAGGCCAGCAATTATCCAGTGCATTACTGGTACTTTATTTTATCGACCCCGTAAGGATGAAAGGCAAAGTTAACCTCGGCGGGATTTGAACTCAAACCATAAAGGGGCGTAACTCTTTGCTGCAAAGCATAGCGTCAGACCCTCTACCGATACTGCCAATCCACCGCCCTAATAATAAATATAGAGTAATGTAAATGCTAAAGGGTTAAACATTGTCATTGAAAATCTGAAATATATTTATTTCCATAGTGAACCAATCAATTCATTAACAATTAGATATCCATATATTCTTCACAGAATTTTTCAGTGTTATGTTTAATTTTATCATTTTCTCTCCACATGGGTTGAATGACCAACAAACAAAAATGATTTTTTCCAGAGAGAAAATTAACTTTGAATGCAGAAAACAGATTACAACAGACTGTGTATAAAATATTGAAGAACCCTGTTTTAATTCTCTTGATACCCAACTACTCCTGGTTCTACAATACAAAACATGAAAGTACTAGTACTAAGGTTAGAACTCATGACTACAAGATCACTATGTCACCATTTTAAGCTCACATTCATTGTGCCTCTAATATAAGATAAACAGGGTGCAGCAAAAATACCTACCACACCCTGTAGTTGCAAGACACACACACATGTATATCTACACACACAATTCAAGATTAAAAAAAGACTAACACAGGGATACAATTACACAGTCTTAGTTTCATGCTTGGTGGAAAAAAAAAAGAGGAATGTTTCAATGTATCTGATATTTGTCTTTCACCAGGAGTAATGTTATGGGAAAGAGGAGGCTGGAAGGTTGAAGTAGAAGAAAAAAAAGGTGTGTGTGTGTGGGGGGGGGGGGGGGGGGGGGTATCTATATATCTAAAACAGAGAATGTCTGTCTGTCTCTGTTTGACTCCCTAAAACTCAAGAACCATCCAACCGATTTTTTCCAAACTTTACACATGTAATACTTATGGTCGTGCGAGTGTTTTGAGCAAAACATATTTCAAATTTTCAATACCCTAGGGACCGCATTAGGTGCCGGTTAGCGATTTCTCTCTTTCTTAGTCTGTTTTTTTAGATAGATACATAGCTACGTCGTGCCCTTATAATATCTGTCTATATGTCTGGCTGTCTGCATTACGACATTATGACAAATATTGTTCTCATTGCTGACGTATTATCTTCGCTATTTTCCGTTCATTACCAGGGAATGTCTTCACGAACCAAAGTATTGTCTTCCTGTTTTCCTTCGGTTGCAACGTTTTTTGAAATATTTACTTCTGCGTTCACAGATTGATTTTTTTAGTTTCAGAAGATCCCGTTAAGGGTGAAAGCAGCAATTCTTTGCTTAATCTTTAATCTGTTATTTTAATATATGTTTTTCACACGGGCAACTATACATTGGCTGCTCAAGAGTGGGAAGCAAGACAAATCTCTTTGCATATGCCTGACACGGAAGAACAAGGAACATTGTGTAAAAGGAGGTGCTACAATCATTTTTTAGGTAGACGATTGGCTGAAGAAGGACGAAACTGTGTTAGTAGTACGACCAACGGCCGCTATCACACCAACAGCAGCAGCAAAAACAACAACAAAAAAGAGAGGGAACGCAATTACATGCTTTTGAAAAATCTTAATGGAAAATCATTTGCCTATTCACCCAAGGCGACTTCACTTTTCATTAGGACTTCTGCATCAATTGGTGAACATACGACGAAACTGTTTCAGAAAGGAGGGATAAACATGTCAATCTATGTTTAGAATCCTGAGCAACGTCGGGCCATTCTGCTAGTATTATATTATAATTATATATATACTTACACTCATCATAAAAACCATAAATTCTATTGATACTGGCACATTCATGGTTACCACGTAATAGGAAGAAGTTCTCTGGGTATTTAATCTTGTAAGCTAAAAGTAAGCAAATTGTTTCCAAAGACTGTTTTCCTCTGTCCACATAATCTCCAAGGAAAAGATAGTTGGCTTCCGGAGGATAACCACCGTATTCAAATAACCTTAATAAATCATTGTACTGGCCATGAATATCACCTAGAAAAAAAAAAGAGATTAAATGTAAATGTTAGTTATTACAATAAATGTATAGCAACTATTGCCCTAAATATATATACCTTCCAGTCTACCTTGCAAGGTGGTCATACTGGTAACATGACAAAAAAAAATGTTAAAACGCCTAGACCACCCTGTCAGATGGTCACGCTGGTGACACAACAAAATGTGGCCAGTGCACCCTGTAAGGCGGTTGTGCTGGTGACAACAAAAACAACCCAGTCCACCCTATTAGATCATCATTTTGGTGCCACAATAAAAGCAACTAGTCCACACTGTAATGTGGTTATTGTTAGGAAGGGCATCCAAGCCAAAATGCAAGTTTGTATGAACAAAACATGGTCTCCTGACCCAACTTGTCTCATAACGTGATGACTGGTCAAACCCATGCAAACGGATGAAGATAATCCTTAAGGAAGAATATGTTTGCAAAAACAAAGTCATAAAAAGAAAAACAAAAATCACAATTTCTATAGTTTCAGAATTTTACTAAAAAAAAAAAAAAAATTATTTCCTGAATTAATTTCAAAATGAAAATTACAGAAAAATAATTTTAATTAACAATAATTTCATTTTTTATTTCATAAATAAATTTAAAACACTGAAAGTCTTTATGATTTGGCAAAAATATTTAACAGTTAAAACTGCTTCCCTACAGACTAAGTGTTCTTTTAAAAAATAGAAAATAATTTATCACTTTTAAGCTTTCTGACTGTTCACATATCTGGTACAGCACAGCTGTTGCATGTATGCCTTGTGCACACACACGACTGCATCCAATATACTTTTATGTTTTTTTTTATGAATCTGAGTGTCTTTCCTCCACTACACCTTCAATACCATGAGTTTTTATTCTTCCTCCATGACATCACCCACAATACCATGAGTCTCTCCACTACATAACTTCTAATACCTTGATCCTCTCTCCTTTTTCCACTCCATCACCTCCAATAACCAGAGTCTCTCTCTTTCCTTCACTACATAATCTCTCCAATAGTCTGAGTCTCTCTCTTTCCTCACTCCTTCCTCCACTACATCTTGTCCAATACCTTGAGTCTCTCTCCATTATATCACCTCCACTACCTTCCGGCTTTCTCCACTACATCATCTTCAATAACTTCAATCTCTCTCCTTCCTCCACTACATCACACCCAATCCTTTGTCTCTCTCTCTTCTACATCAGCTCCAATACATTGAGTCACTCTCCTCCCTCCACTGCCAATTCCAATACCTTGAGTCACTCTCCTTCCTGCACTACATCACCTACAATACCCTGAGTGTCTCCCCTTCTTCCACTAACTTGAGTCCCTCTCCTTCCTCCTCTATATCACCACCATGTAATGGTGTAAGATGTGATGTGCTGGAGGAAGAAGAGAGATTCAAGGTATTGGAGGTGATGTAGTGGAGGAAGGAGAGGGACCCAAGGTTTTGGAGGTCATGGTGTGGAGGAAGGAGGGAGACTCAAGGTATTCGGGGTGATGGAGTGGAGGAAAACTCGAGATAGTGGAGGAATGAGAGAAACTCAGGGTATAGGAGGTGATGTAGTTGGGTAAGGAAGGAGATTGTTAGCAACTGTTTCTGTTACCTTGGAATTTGGAAATGAGAGCAATAGATCAACAGTTGACAGGGTCTCACTGTACCAGGTTTGCAAAGACTGAGATAGGAGATATTCTGAAGCTCATAATTTGAGAGTAATGGAAGTTACATTGCTAAAAAAATAAAAGTGAAATGTTCACACTTAGCCTCTATTTGTAGATGGCAATGAGTCAGGTGAAATTAAAAGGAATATTTTGTGATTGTGTGTATCCCACAGTTGGAGGCAAAGCAAGCAGCAAATGTAGCTCTTTTTGTGATAGTACTGTTTATAATTCCATCTTTGTTTGAGAATGTGTAGAGTAATTCCCCCAAAGATGGTAGAGATCCTGTTAGAAAGGGACTGGCAGCAATGGCTAGTAGGATGCTATTTTTTGGATTATAGTTTTGCAAGAAGTGAAATGATATCACCTACTTAGCAAGATTTTGTTTGTGTTGTAAATGAACCACTGAGTAGATACAATTATGAGTTTTAGTTGTGTGAGGGATATGAAGAAATATATGGCTTAGAAGATGATTTTGATCACTGGGCTAGCTATCTCTATTGAGATAAGAATGAAACTCATCTAGTACAAGAGATAGTCAGGGATATTGAGTAGGAAATAGTTAAATGATCTGATAAATGAGATGATCAAAAGATCAAGAGCCTTTGGAGTGTGTGTGTGTCGGACACATGTAAATGATGATACACCAACTGTTGCAGACAGTTAAGAAAGGCAAAAAGTTCCTGCAACCATTAGCATTGATATGGGAAGAACATAAAAGCATAGTTGTGAACATTGAAATCATCAAAGACGGATTATGAAGTACAAGTCCCCAATACAGGACAAGATTCAATCTAACAGTTGCTGATTGTTAAAAGTATTCAGTGATATAGGCAACAGATGAATTTAGAAGAGTGAGATAGGTAACTAGTGAAAAGTCTTGTTCCTATATATGTGCAGATGTCACCTGTAAGAATGAAGCAGAGTGTAGGTAGCAGAGATGGTCTAGAGACAAGGAATGCCAGATTTGTGTCAGTGTGGCTTGCATGTAAGGAGGTAATGAGTGGGCTTCAGCTTGAACCAAAGACCACAGATGTTGGTGTACATGGGAAAGAGTTCCAGTAGATTGAGCGCAATTCATATTTGATTATATTTTATTGTTCATTTGATCTTGCTTTAGTGGTGGAGGAGGAAAAGGAAACCATAACTAACATGTTGCCGCTAACCAATGTTTCAATCTTATGAGGCTTGACTGTTGTTTCTACCAGTATCCTTTGATAAACAGTGTCACTGGGGTTAAGAAACCCTTTCTACCAATATCCTCTGATTAACTATGCAACTTCAGTAGAAGGTGGCACTTCAAGAACTGTATTATCTCCTGACTAGAATCTTCATCCAAATGCTTTCAATAGAGTGAACACACTTAAGATAACTAAGAGCTAGGTGGTGGTGTTGAATAAAGCAATGTTTTGGGACTAACACCAAAACCCAATATAGAAAAATGGGTCTTTTTGTTTTATTACAAAGGCAGTTTGTCTTTCCTGTGGCTGAAAAACACACACCCTACTCCTCAGCTCATTTACTGACAGGTGATTGCAGATTTGTAATGATACAGAAGAAAGTAAGTACTCATCCAATCGGTCGTCACCACTGAGGCGATGCTCTTTCTCTCCGGCTTATTCTTCCTCACGTTCAGGGTACTGTTGGCACCATTATTGTTTTGGTCAAGCTGCTCAGAAATGCAATCCTCCATGTTCTTCTTCTACCCAGGGAAACTCTTTGCGGGAGAACTGAGCACGTCAACTCCCTTGTCAGTACCCACACATAATTGTGCATTTTTCATCAAGGATTTGTCTTCACGAGAACATTGTCTGATTGACATGGGTGCAGCTTGTAGTGTATGGCCATTGAAGCTTCTTAAGGCTAAACCTCCACTTTCACCAATTTCTCAAGAAGCTGTCAATCATTCTGATATTCCTACTTATGGCCAAATCTCTCGCTCTTTGGACCTGAATTTATGTAGAGATCTTACCTGGATTTTCATCATTGCAGATCTGCCGTATCCTATCCTGGGCGCCAATTTCTTACACCAGTACAATCTTCTTCTGGATATGCGGGTACGTCCTTTATTAGATACAACCACAGACATTTCCATTCCTGGTCGGTCATTGACCCAGTTTATCGGCCCAATCTTCTTTATCGCTGCTTCTGATGCCCCATATCAATTACTTTTACATTCCTTTCCAGAATTGACCAATTTGAACTTTGAAGTGAGTACTCCCACGCACTATCAAATATTTTATCAAAACTAAAGGCGCTCCTGTTTTATCTCACTCTCGTCGACTCTCTCTGGAAAAATTGAAAGCAGCCAAGGTGGAATTCAGTCATATGCTGCAGTTAGGAATTATTTGCCCTTCCACCAGTCCATGGGCTAGTCCTTTACATATGGCCCCGAAACGCTCTGGAGATTGGCATCCTACAGGAGACTTTAAACGTTTGAATTCAATCACTGTGCCAGATCGATATCCGATCCCCCACATCCAAGATTTTGCTTCTCTCAACAGGTGTACCATCTTTTCAAAATTGGACCTGGTCAAAGCTTACCATCAAATGCCTGTAAATCCTGCTGTGACCACTCCTTTTGGGGCATTTGAATTTCTAATTATGCCTTTTGGATTAGGAAATGCAGCAGGCACCTTCCAGCGTTTTATGGATGAGGTCGTTCACGATTTAGATTTTGTATACTCCTATATCGAGGACATTCTAGTTGCAGGTACTTCACCTGAAAAACATGTCACTCACCTCCGCCTACTTTTTTAGCAATTTAAGCAGTACCAAGTTTGCATTAACCCTGCGAAGTGTGTTTTTGGTGCGTCTTCACTTGTCTTTTTGGGCTATGTCATCAGCGCCAACGGCATATCACCAGTTCCAGTTAAAGTGAAAGCTCTTCAGGATCTTTCTCCACCTACTTCTTTGCGACAGCTTCGGCAGTTCCTTGATCTTCTGAATTACTATTGTCGTTTTATTCCACATTGCGCAGACCTCCTAACCCCTCTATCTGATTTCCTTTGGAATAGAAAAAAGAAGGACGAGTCTATTTCTCTTGACACGGTTCAGCTTGAAGCATTCACCAAAGTCAAACAGGCATTGGCTAACGCTTCTCTCATTACATATCCTTTGCCTGATGCCCAGCTACAAGTCTTGGCAGGCTGAAAAACTAGCAGCAACTGAACTGTTTGTTTTAAATATTCATGACCGTCACTGGTTCTGTTTACATGGTAACAGCACAGCGTCTTGTAAACAATTTAGAAATATTTACATTTGACAGGAAGGCATAAGCAAATTGTTACTCATTTAGCGAGGATAGAAGCTAGGTAACAAGTATACTTTGCAAGAAGGGAAACAGAAAACAAGAAATTTAAACAAGTTCAGCAACGCAAGACCAAAGGGTGTGAGGTGTTCAGGAATGTGAGGCAGTGTGTCAGGGAAAATTCTGATGTTGATGGAGAGAAGTGTGTCCGAGACGATATTGGTGTACTTGTCCTCACTGATAATAAAAAGGTAGCATGGAAATGCCACTATGGAAGACTACTGAATAAGGAGAATGCATGGGAAGAAAATAGTTTGCTTCAAATAAATCCAACAGAGGGACCAGCTGTACAAGTCAGTAGTAGCATAGTAAGAAAGGCAATTAAGGATATGAAGACAAGCAAAGCAGTTGGACCTTCAGAGATAGTTGCTTAGATGTTGAAAGCATCTGGGATGGAAGGTCATGCCTTAACCACTCGTATTGTAAACCAAGTAATACAAAATGGTGTCATTCCCAATGACTGGCACAGCAACAGCATCGTCAACTGCTACAAGAGCAAAGGAGATACTCTAGACAGAAAACTATGGAGGCATCAAGTTGATTGCCCAGGTCATAAAGGTCACAGAAAGTTATAGCAAAGCTGATCAGGGACCAAGTTAACCTAGATGAGATGCAGTTTGGATTTGTGCCAGGTAAAAGTACCACTCATGCCCACTTCCTTTTGAAACAACTGCACAAGTACCAAGCAAATGTAAACCCCTCTACTTGGCATTTGTTGACCTGGAGGAAGTTTTTGAAAGAGTCCCCCGTTCCATTATCTGGTAGGCTCTTAGAAAACTAGGAGTAGATGAGTGGTTTGTGAGGACAGTACAAGCCATGTAGAGGAACAGTCAGCAAAATTAGAATTAATAACGACTATATTGAAGAATTTAGCATGCAGGTTGGTGTCCATCAAGGCTCCACCTGTTTATCATCATCCTGCAGGCTATAACAAAAGAGTTTAAGACTAGCTACCCATAGGAACTTCTGTATGCAGATGACCTAACCATTACAGCTGAAGCTGTGGCAGAACTACAGAAGAAATTCCAAATCTGGAAGCAAGGCCTGGAATCATAAGGTCTTAAAGTTAACTTGTCTCAGAGTAAAGTCCTAGTATGTAGAAAGGAAAACAGGGTCCAGATCCCCTCTGGGAAATGGCCTTGCTCAATATGCAGGAAAGGAGTAGGTAGAAATTCCATTCTATTCCTCAAATGCAAGCTATCATCATCATCATTTTATGTCCGCTTTTCCCTGCTTGCAAGGGTGGGACGGGAACTGATTCTGGCTTGATTTCTACAGCTGGATGCCCTTCCTAACACCAGCCTCATTTACAGTGAGTACTGGGTGCTTTTTTGCCGTGGCACCTCCACGACCACTTTGCAGTGGAATGATATGGACCCCAGTCCCTATTATCTAATTTCTACAGCTGAGTAAACTGGAACAATGTGAAATAAAGTGTCTTGCTCAAAGAAACAACACATCACCCGGTCTGAGAATTGAACTCACCTTTTTCGATTGCAAGGCCAATGCTCTAACCATTAAGCCATGTGCCTCCATAAAAAAAACATATTTGCTATCGTCCCTGGGTGGACTCGAACCACCAACCTTTCGGTTAACAGCTGAACACGCTAACCGATTGCGCCACAGAGACGGCTGACAAACTATGGGTATACAAAAGATGAAGTGAGACTTCAAGTAAGTAGAAAGAGCCCACATGATACTAGCTCCTTTAAATTCCCAGACAGGCTCTATAGAAGTAGTTTTTGTTTCTTGGGCGACCAAATTAGCAGTGGAGGTAGTTGTTCCCTAAGTACAGTAGCCAAAGTGAGAACAGGATGGGTAAAGTTCAGGGAGCTACTACTGCTGCTAGCTACAAAAGGTTTTCCTTGAAAATGAAGGGCAGATTGTATGATGTGTGTATACAAACAGCAATGGTGCATGGTAGTGAGACCTGGGCACTGTGTGCAGAGGACCTGAGAAGATTGGAAAGAAATAAAACTGGCATGCTTCAATGAATGTGTAATAGTAATACATGAACAATAAAGCATAAATGAACTGAGAGATAAACTGGGCATAAGAGGGATCAGATGCAGTGTGCAGGAGAAGGAGAGAAGATTGCATTGCTATGGACATTTGATGCGTATGAAGGATAACAGCTGTATAAAAAGGTGCAGTGTGCTCAAAGTTGATGTAAGACCTAGGAAGAATTGGGATGAGGTGATAAAAGCTGACCTCGTGCCTAATTGCATCGCTCAAAGGTGATGGCACAAGGTAGAGATCTCTGGCGTTATGCAGTAATACAAAGACTCATCTTTCTATGTGCTCAAGATGAAGCATACATCTATATGCACCACTTTTCCTCCACTTCCCCTCCCACATCCTAACACTCCATGTTCTAACACCACACTCCTCATCCACGACCATACACCCCTGCCCTTCATCAGATAAGTGCCTCATCATAGATGTACCTCTCTAATCTCCATATATCTTCCAGCCCCCATGATAAAAAGTGCTCAGCCCACACTATAAAGTGGTTGTGTAGGTGCCACAACAAAAAGCACTGTCCACACTGTAAATGTGGTTGGTTGGCATTAGGAAGGGCATCAAGCCATAGAAACCAAACCAGAAACAGTTCTGTATGAGCAAGACACAATTGTCTGATCTAGCTTGTCTCACAATGGGACAACTCGTCTAACCAATGCTATCGTGGAAAATTGAATGTGTGATGATGATGATGATTAGCTATCTGAATTTTTCTGGAAAGAGAGTTGATATTGAATAAAGAACACTTAAGCAGTGTATATATTGAACAGTATTTTGTGAAGTATTAATAATATATTAACAAAAGAGAACCAGTAAGGTTACAAAAAGTTACAAAAATACTTTTTTAAAAACTGCTAGTTTTTTATGTCTAAAAATGCTTTACATGAGTTATGCTTTGATCCTCAAATATGTTATAACAAGAAATTAAAATAACAAAAACTAGCAACTTAACAATCACAAAAAGAATTTGAACATCATGCATGATGTGATCCATAATGAAAAATATAGGTCACTGAAATAACTTCAAGATAAAGTATATGTTAAAAAGAAACAGTTCTATTTTGCATTTGCAAAAATGCTTTTGATAGTGTCCCACACTCTATAGAATAATGAATATTAAAAAGTTAAGTGCAGTAAAATACTTGTAAGAACTATTTCAAACCATGAACAAGTGCTGTCATGTAGGTGAATGTTTATCAAGGCTCTGACAACTTCCTCATATTCGTTATAGTCCATGAGAATTTTTATATACCAATGAACCTAATCCTATAGCAGAGAAAAAGTTTCAGACCTAAAGGAGTGATCTAAAGTTCAAAAACTAAAGTGCTAATTAATAACAGAGAATACAAAATCCAGTTTTATCTGGGAAATAGCATTTCTTCATATGTAGGAAAGGAATAAGTTGTCAATATAGTGTGTACTCAGTACAAATAATGGGTATACAAAATATACATTGAGATCTCTGGCACACTGACAAAGAACCAGTTTTTCAAATATGTTAGAACAGGTGTAGTTAGTAGTAGGGGCAACCATGAAACACAGTCTATGAAGTGTTCAGACAACTCACTTGACATAATTACCATTACAGAAGTGGACTTAATTAATGTTGGCTGTAACATAGTTGCAGGGCAAGGAAGTGGGTGGGAGAATTTATGAACAAAGTACAAAAAGCAAACTGTATATATATGTAAGACAAGTGGATGTAAGAGCAGCTGAGCATTAGTTGATAAATGTGTGATGTGAACAAATACTAGGTAAAAAAAGTTGTGTGCTGTCAATAGAGACTAATCACAGAAGAAGCCATAGAAATCAGATCTCAGAAACGCTGAACTTTGAGGAATTAATAACAGATTAAGACAAGTGAAGATATGTTGTATGTTAGATCTGTCCAGCTAATGTCAGCATAGAAAAATAGATGTTATAATGTAGACAGTGATATTTCAAATGAACAGGAAACATTGTGTACTAAAAACAGACAATTGCTTTTCTGTTAATAATGGTAATATTATAATGTCTGAAAAATAAAATTGCTGCTTGCTATCAAACTAGCTTCTATCTTAAGAAAGTGCCTCATTTTATGTCAAATGGAATTAATAAAAAAAAAAAATATATATATATATATATATATACTACTATATATATATATATATATATATATATATATATATATATATATATATATATATATAGTTATACTTGGGGAGGGTCATATTTGTGTAATATTGCCAGAATTAATAACAGAACACACCCACTGTTTGGTTGGTTTTCGCTTCTCGCTGTCTTTTATATCTGTAATCTAACTTACTCGGTCCTCAATGTTGCCATTGACTGACCGACGGTCAAAAATAATATTACAGATACAATATAGACACAAACACATATATAAAGTTTATCATAAATCTTTCGTTGCACATCTGCAATATCGTCAGTGGTGTTATATTTTCCTCCTGTTGTGTTGTATGTCTACGTCATTTTTTATTCAGTCTGTCTAAGTTAGATTACAGATATAAAAGACAGCGAGAAGCGAAAACCAACCAAACAGTGAGTGTGTTCTGTTATTAATTCTGGCAATATTACACAAATATGACTCTCCCCAAGTATAACAATATTTGTTTCGACACACGATTTCATATATATATATATATATATATAGTAGTAGTAGTTCCACAACAGTTAGTTCACCATACCAAATGTTTCACCTGATGCAGATCTTCAGCTCGGTCTGAATGAAGTTGTACGGAAAAGGAAAAACAACCGTACGAATCCACATGCGCAGAAACGGTCACTTCTCCTGGCCAAGGTATCCCATGGTCAATCGATGTAAGGGATATAACTCTGGATATCCGGAATAAATTATTCGAGTTATTCAGAAAAATTAGATTGTTGATGTTATTCAATCTGGAGCTTAGTAATTATGTAAAAGGTGTTTCCAGACGTGTGGACAACGTGAAAAAAGTTCATTCATATATATATATTTATTAAAATAACAGATTAAAGTTTAAGCAAAGAATCAGTGCTTTCACCCGATCCCATTAAGGGTGAAAGCAGCGATTCTTTGCTCAAACTTTAATCTGTTATTTTAATAAATATTTGGTCTACAGTTTTTATATATATATTATCCTTATCGAGCTCTCTTTGGATTTTAGTCTTCACATTTATTACTATTATTATTTTATATATATATATATATATATATATATATACTAGCTGAGGTACCCAGCTTCACTAGGGTTAACAAATGATAAGAGAAGACCGGCAGAAGAGAAAACCTCTATATTGAATGCAGTTGCGTGCGTGCATGTGGTGTGTATATGTGTGTGTGTGTATGTGTGTGTGTGTGCATGTGTGAATGTTCGTATGTGTGTGCGTAAACCACCGTTGGAATCAGAGACATAGACCGCGAAACACGATCATCACTGACACCGACCTCGAGAGAATCCCTTATGGTTGATTCCCAACCTGCTAGAAATAGCAGTCAGGTTGGTTAGCATACGTGGTATGTCTTTCTTCTTTGGGGTTATAAAATTAGTATCAATAAACTTTCCTGGATATACTCTTATCCCAATCCTGTACATACTTTCCGATTGTGACTTCGTTTTTTTTCGTGTGATACGCAAAGGAATCAACCAACAAACATCTCTCTTTTATATCTCTTTTATTTGTTCATTCAAAATATTTTTCAGCTAATTCTGTCGTACAATATACATCAGCAATCGTTATCTAATGTTTAAAACATATGAATAGCTGCGATATATGCACCATATCAATCAAAAACGATATGAGAATTGAATACCATACTGAAGCGCCAGTAAGCTTGCTAAGAACCTGCAGATAGAAATGTTAATAAATACAACATTTGGCTTGGGTAAACTTTAAGATGGTCTTTCATTGTAGGTTTCTTTTCTCAGCCAGTACATTAAAGAAAATTGATAGTTACAACAATAAAGGTTGAACAGAGAACAAATTTTTTAACAAACTTTACAATAATTTGTACAACCATAATGGAAATTCCAAGTAACAGAAAATACATAAATTACATTGTTAGAGCCTCAGAGTATACAATATTTTTTGTTTGGCTCTTGGGAGCAAAGATGAAGAGATTTGTTTGGCGAGCTCACCCTAGAGCATCCTACATACAATTGACCATAGTTTTCCCAGATGAAGGCCAGCCACATTTAGGGTTTGACCCCGAGCTTTGTTGATGGTAATCGCGAAGCTTAGTCTCTCTGTTGCTCTAGTAACATTTTTTTCTTTTGGAAAATCTGATCTTGCGGCCAGGCTAGGACTTTTTGGGTGGCATATCGGCAGTAACAATGACGATAAGCCGTCTGTGCTTTCGTGAAATAAATACGTCTGTTTATATTTTGTTTTTGTGTATGCAAAAATATCTGTACGCGAATATATAATTATATATATATATATATTAAAATAAAGTTTAAGCAAAGAATCGCTGCTTTCACCCATAACGGGATCTTCTGAAACTAAAAAATCAATCTGTGAACGCAGAAGTAAATATTTCGATACTTTGGTTTGTGAAGACGTTAGGAATGTCGTACATTTGAAAATTTTAAAGAAGTGAATATTTAAATGTCTTTAATCTTTTAACAAAATTCAGTAGATAAAAATACCTTCACTTTCTTGGAAAAGGTTACATCTATGGTGCAAATTTGGTGCCGTTTGTTCCAGCCACTTGGCGGAAAGTTTGTTACTTACATACGGCCATCAGCTTTATAGTATATATATATATATATATATATATATATATACAAAATATAAAACAATCAAATTTTTGCTTAATAATTGCTGACGATCGTTTCTTCCAGACAACTGTCTGGAATCATCAGAGTATACACAATATTAAAAAAGTAATTACATTCCTCGTCCCTAGAACATTCATTAAGATACATTATTATTGACAGCTATGATATCTTTTTTCTGTAATATGTATTTGCTTGATATCTTTTTGCACCTGTGTTACCTTTATAAATAACTTTCTATATAATATGCTCACTATTATCACTTTATGTAATAACCTCTTCACAACAGCTCCTAATACTTTGCTATCTGTTTAATATATTTTGTCACTTTTGCTTTTCAATATGATGTCACTGACACTGTCAATAATAATGTATCCTAATGAATGTTCTAGGGACTAGGAATGTAATTACTTGTTTAAACATTGTGTATGCCCCGATGATTCCAGACAGTTGTCTGGAAGAAACGATCGTCAGCAAATAAATGTATTAAGCAAAAATTTATGTTTTATATTTTGTATCTTTGCTCTATAATACATCTGATAATTTACATTGAGCTATTTCTCTTACTGGTAATTGGGTAGTGCTTAATACTACCCTTTCATATTTATAATTATATATAACTCATATATAAGTATAAATAATATTATTAGTAGGCACATGACTTAGTGGTTAGAGCATTGGCCTTGCAATCGAAAGGTTGTGAGTTCAATTCTCAGACCGGGTGATGTGTTGTTTCCTTGAGCAAGACACTTTATTTCACATTGCTCCAGTTTACTCAGCTGTAGAAATGAGATGATAGGGACTAGGGTCCATATCATTCCACTGCAAAGTGGTCGTGTAGGTGCCACGGCAAAAACCACCCAGCACTCACTGTAAATGAGGTTGGTGTTAGGAAGGGCATCCAGCTGTAGAAATTAAGCCAGAATCAGTTCCCATCCCACCCTTGCAAGCAGGGAAAAGTGGACGTAAAATGATGATGATATATATATATATATTGTTATACTTTGGGAGGGTCATGTTGCCAATAAGAAACACACGCACCAGTTGCTTTCACTTCTATTATAATAGATTTATAAATTCCTAAATTTATAAATTTATTATAATAAATTGAAGTGAAAGCAACTGGTGCGTATGTTTCTTATTGGCAACATGACCCTCCCAAAGTATAACAATATCGGTTTCAACACACGATTTCAGATAAAGAATCTTGCTAAACAAATTCAGAAACGAAATATATATATATATATAACCTACAGGAGGCTCAAAATATTATACATACTCAGAATTTGGAGATTCACACTGACAATAGTAATATGAAAGCTCTTTTCATAAACCTAATTAAAGAGAACCCTAAAATATTTCTAATTGCCATAAAAATAAAAGCAGATAGAGAAATAAAAGAGACTGACACTATATTAAAAACAAAGACTCATTCTGAGATGAATTGTTTATAATAACCAGTACACAGATATTAGACTTAGATTGACAAACAAGCAATAGCTGTGCATTAGAAACTATCCCTAATATGAAATTGGACCTATGTGAAATTGAAATCTACTAAAATATACAATTTTTACTATCTTGTTTTCTGAATGTAGAAAAAAATGATTTTAAGTATCTATTTGTCATACATTGTTACCAACTGCAGTGAAAGCGCTCATTTTCAAATTAAAAAGGATTAAAAATAGAAGTAAGGAACATCTTAAGTCAAATCAGATTGAACAATCATTGCAACTGAACACAAAATGAGTGTGTGAAATAGACATTTCCAGTATCAACAAATTTGCTCATGCTAAATCTAAGAAAAATGCAAATTGTAAAGGGCAGCTTTATAAGATATGCTATAGGCCCACACTAGCTTAATATGGCCCTGTTTATGAGCCCATCTGACATACCAATAAAAACTAGAGATGCAAGAACTAATTGTTGTATTCAAAAGTTGTTTGTTGAGCCATCCTCCTTCAACTTCAGAATTAATGGACTTTAAAAAGAATATAAACCAATGTCTATTCCCATTTCACACTTATTTTGCAAAGTCTAAAAAGATCAGAAGCTAAACATAAAATATTCTATACAAGCTTAGTGAACAATATTGAAAGCTATCACATACAGCAGTAATGTGATGAAAGATTCTATTCCATAAAAATAAGCATTTTGATTTGTTTCAATCGTACTACTTATACAAGAGTAGACAGCTTAATATATTTCTATAAATATTTTCAGTTGTTACTTTACAAATCATGTTAACCCTTTAGCATTCACATTAATTTTCAAATGTCATGCTTATCTATTCACATTATTTTGAGTTAATCAAGGGCGGTGGATTGGCAGTATCGGTAGAGGGTCGGACGCCATGCTTTCCAGCATAGTTACGTCCCTTTACGCTCTGAGTTCAAATCCCGCCGAGGTTGACTTTGCCTTTCATCCTTACGGGGTCGATAAAATAAAGTACCAGTAATGCACTGGATAATTGCTGGCCTTGTGCCTAAAGTAGAAACAATTATTTAGGGCGGTGGATTGGCAGTATCGGTAGAGGGTTGGACGCCATGCTTTGACGTATAGAATTACGGCCCTTGCCATTCTGAGTTCAAATCCCGCCGAGGTTAACTTTGCCTTTCATCCTTATGGGGTTGATAAAATAAAGTACCAGTAATGCTCTGGGTAATTGCTGGCCTTGTGCCAAAAGTAGAAACAATTATTTGGAGTTAATCATACTCAAGAGGGTTATCAATTTTATTTGTTTGTAATTTTATTAATTTTCTATGTGCAGGCTTGAAATTTTGTCAGTAGATGTTAAAATATCAATAATTTACAATTATATATTTTTACCTGATTTTTTTTGTTAAATTTGACTGTTATGGGCAGCTGAAATTAATTAACAGGTGTAAAAGTTAATGACTTTATGGATAAACACAAAAATTTAAATACCTTGTTTTTGCCATAATACTTGATATATAAGGGTCACTAAACCTTATATGAGTGTTCCAGTAATTCCGCAGTCTTGGAAATTGTTTTATACCAAACATAATATTTATGGTAAAAAACGCTTGCATTTCCGCAGCATCTGTCAGTCGCCATAACAGATTGGGTTTTCTTCAAATTGAAATCGATTAGTCTCTTCTGCCACAACTTTGAAGAAAATTTGTGGCAAAAACAAAAGAAATAATCAAGTGCTTTAGGTAATGTGTGTTGTGGACCAGTATTTTGAATAAAATCAGGAACATGTATTGGTGTGGTATTTTTCGACCACATTGCTGTAATATTTTCAATGGCATTCTGGAGATCTCCTTTGCTTTCACTTTTAAAACAATAATCATTGTTGGATGAAATTTCAGAAATATACACATCTGATTCATTTGAAGATAAATCAATGTCATCATGTGTAAAACCTTCAAAGTCGGTATCGCTACTTGCACAAGCCATGTTGATACACACAAAAAATCTGTTGTACTTTCAACGTTAAAAAAACGTGTTGTTTCACTATATTAAGTGTTAATTTTCATGGTAAGGGCCTAATCTCGCAGTAATCTCAAATTGATGAGATTTTGATGACGGCATTGTTTATTTTTAGAACGATATTTTAGTGGCCGGTTTAAACAAATAAAGGGGAAATAATTACGGCCGGTTCTGGCCGTTTTAAACACTAAAGGGTTAATATATGATTTATAATGAAACTGATTGACCTTTATTTGAATTTATTTCTTAAAGGTTAGAAATAATGATTCTTACCACATTTTATGAATACTTTATAGAAATAAGAATGTAACCATCTAAATGTATCTCTTAACTTGACAAAATCTAGAATGTTTCCAATGAGGGAACCTCAACACAGTTGCTCAGCTTGCTAGAAATAACAGTAAAATATCCCTCAAATAGGATCCTACTCCTCATCATTATCACTATTTAGCATTTATTTTCTGTTTGCATGGGTTAGACAAACTGTCATGTACTGAGGATAGATGGTCAAGTGACATGGTTTAATTTCTACAGCTGAATGCTCTTCCTAACGCCAACCACTTTACAGCATGTACTAGGAACATTTTATCGTGCCTTTAGTACTACTACCTTATATCGTGGACTGTCATAAAAATAAAAAAACATACATAGGAGAATGTAGTTCTGGATACACTGGAATGGTCCTAGTTTGAAAGTCTGTGATCATTGACCTAAGCCCAAGCTGACATGGGGTGAAACAACTGAGTTTCTAACAACGTACCAACAGCTCTCCAAGATAATGTGTAACAGTAGAATACAAGAACAGCACACACTATAAAGTGTTTGGTGACAGGAACAACATCAAACTGTAGAAAACCTGCGAAACAAGGCTTTGGAAGGACTCTTTAGCTTTGTCAAGAACATGACAACCTCAATAGTGCTAATGTCATGATAAAATGCACTTAGTAGTATGTGGGATCATATGTAAGCAAATCTTGTGGGTTACCAGCTCATTTGAGCGCTCTGTAATATGCAGGAACATAAGTGATGTGGAGGCTCCAGGCCCATGGTGGGAGGTCAGTATCTACACCATGAGTACCAACCCTTGTTAGCAGGGAATGCAGATATTAAATGACAATGATGATTTAGACTAAATGAAAGTGTATGTTGAGTTTTAATAACACTGGTCAACAATTTTTTAAAGGTTATCATCATCATCGTTTAACGTCTATCTTCCACGCATGGGTTTAGACGGGAATTGTCCCACTTGAGGCAAGATTGGTCGGCTCGCTCGTATGGGGCTGTCTGACAGGTTTTCTATGGCTGGATCCCCTTCCTAACACCAACCACGTTTACAGTGTGGACTGGGAGGTTTTTACCATGTTACCTACACGGCCACATTACAGCGTGAACTGTGTGTTTTTTTGTTGTGACACCTACACGACCTCATTGATTTAGGACTGGATGTTGTGTGCTTCTTAAATGAAATTATTTAATTTTTATATATTTTCATGTCCTGAATTTAAATTTCACCTTGATAAATACTTATTAGCTACAGGCTTAAAGATGCACGGCATTTAATATTTTATTATAACATACAATATGTGTGATTATGTTTTAAGCTCTAGTCCGTATCTACTCTCTGCCTTTTTGCTTGACGTTTATAGTGGGCTGAAGAATCATCTCTTGCCAATGTCCAACAATAGTCTGCAAGCATTATTGTGTTCCATTTTCCCTAGTACCACTTTTCCATAGTTGAAATATCTTGGTGAAACCTTTCACCACATTCATCACTAACTGCCCCACAGTTCACTGGAAAAAAGTCTAAATGTGAGTCCAAAAAGTGAATTTTAACTGACATGTTACATCCCATGTTCTTCTAAGTCTTCCTTGATGAGGTCTCTGCCACTAACTTGAATGTCTCCCAAGCAGCTTTCTCATCCCCATGAAGCTCTTGAATCTGAGAACCAATGAAGACTCCTTCTTTTATCTTAGCATCGCTCAGCAAGAGGAATTTTGATACTAAATACTGGAATTGTCCATAGCTTTTACAAAGTTTTTCATGAGCCCCAGTTTTATGTGTAGTGGTGTAGCAAAATTTTGTTTGGTTCACTGAGAGGTGGCTGTTGAACATTTTTCATCCCAGACTCCAATGATTAATATAGTGGGAACATCATGCACAGCTGTCCCATTCGCACAGAAAGTAACAGTACTTGGTGCAAGCCTATCACAAGGGCAACAACCTTTAAGTCACCACAGAGCTGCCATTGATGTTCATCATATTTTATGCATTGCAACATATGCTTTATATTCTCATAAGTTTCTTTCATATGTGATGCTTAGCCGACAGGAACTGGTGGTTCACTATGCAGCAAACATTTCAGACTTGTTTTTCATGACTCTATGAACAGCCTCCAGTGACTGGGTTCACATTCAATATTAAGTGCTTCCATCATACCATTAATATTGTTGCAGGCCAATAAATCACTTTCCGTTATAAAGAAATTGCTGAACTGCAATAGACAGTTATGAAATTTTGAAATCAGCTGCCAGGAGATTCCACTGTTGAAGACAAGAGCTTAGTAGCTCTGCCTTATTCTTAGGTAGTTGTAGATCCATCACAAGGTCATAGAGTTTCCTTAGTGTTATGAGATGTGATCTAGAGGAGAGTGCTTCATCAAAATTTGGGTCACTCTGTAATCCAGCACTATCATCCTTCTCTGCTTCCTCCTCATTATTACTTCACCTGACTCGATCGATACCAAAGTTGGTGCATCAGGAACAGGCAGATCTTCTCCATATGGAACTGGTCAAATAGCTGATAGAATGTTTGGATTTTCAATGGACTCCTTTTTCTTCTTTGACAAGCCCTTTTTTACTGAAGGTGCCAGGCAGAAATAACAATTGTTGGTATGGTCTGTTGGCATATGTGAGGAGCCCACTTCTTATCCTGGTCACCAATCTTGCATCCAAAATATAGGTGATATGCCTTTCTAACCATAGTAGTTAGCGCTTCTGTGATACAAAGGTCACCTCACTACAAACGCACGTGTATGTTGAAAAGTAGAGCTAACAAACATTTTTAACAACATTATTATCAGTGACCTAGGGCGGTGGATTGGCAGTATCGGTAGAGGGTCGGACGCCATGCTTTCCAACATAGTTACATCCCTTTGCGGTCTGAGTTCAAATCCCGCCGAGCTTAACTTTGCCTTTCATCCTTACGGGGTCGATAAAATAAAGTACCAGTAATGTACTGGGTAATTGATGGCCTTGTGCCAAAAAGTAGAAACAATTATTATCAGTGACCTAAAATGTGTTGGAAATTGCTATTTTGGTCTTGGAAGCACTTTGGTTGTTGACCAGTGTAACTGACAACACTAAACAGTTGTAATAACAGTTGTCTGTGGCAAGAGCACAAAGACATTTAACAAAAATGTCATAACGTTAAATAAATATATTAAACAACTTACCACAAATCTTTAAAGGTGCTTCTAATTCTAATAAAATAGGCTGACTGAGAAATATTTCTCTGGACTTCAAACAGAGAACCCGAACTTCTGCTTCTGTCATCTGAACTATCTTCCCAGGTCGGCATCCTCGAACTGTTGATTAAAAATAGTAATATAACTTCTATTAATCAATACAGAAATTAAATATAAAATTAGTTGTTTTTTTTTAAATACAAATTTAATCACAAACTAAAATAATTGTAATTTTAAGTGATACGCTTACCTTTAAAAAGGAAACAGTCAGTTAAAATATAAAATAACTTTAATATAGAAAAAGCATATTACGGCATCTGTTAAAGTCATCTGATTCCAAAGCAAACACTCAGTTTATCCAGTTTGACATCGAGAATTACTATGCCTCAATAACTAAAGCACTCTTGGAGGCCACAATAGATTACAGCTGAAATATCAGACCCATTAGTGATCAGAAAATCGACATAATTCTCTATGCTAGGA
>OZ024741.1:191917342-191919842 GCA_964016885.1 Eledone cirrhosa
GTTTGGCAGGCTGTCAACCGACATTCTGCCAGACTTGTCTGTTGGAAAGCATGCTATCTCTCCATTACGCGAGCGCTGCATGAGCTTACGCAAGCCATTTGCAGATTTTTCTCACAGTTGCTGGGCCTCCATTCTATTATGCTTCTTGCTATACTGTTCTATAATATTTCTAAGTTCGGATCTAGCTATACTAAATTGTGCTTCTGTTTGTTCATCGACCTGCGATGGCAATTGCGTGCGTTTGTTAAATGGTAAAGTCGTGGCGTGGACTCGTCGCAGGTCGAACGACTTATCGGAGGGATTATAAAAAGTAGAGTTCCAGGCTGCTGCTTTATGTATACTAGTGCTATTGTTATTGTTAGTTGTGTTGTTTCTATTTCTATTTCCACCAACAGCCTCATGGTTGTTTCTATGTCTCTCATAATTATTTCTGTCTCTTTCCACTGGCTCATTTTTATTATCTACTCTATTTTGTGTGTCTGTGTGTTCGTCTTGGTTATTAACTTTGTCCATAGTCTCCCTTCTCCTTTTAATCCTATTACTTTCCCTTATATCTGTGATTTCTGTGCTACTGTCATTATTTGTTTTGTGTCTGTGTGTTTGTTAAGATTGTGGTGGTGGTGAGAGGCATTGAATGTGTGTGTGTTGTTGTTGTTCTTGATGTGTGCTGTTGTTGATGTGTGTTGTTGTTGTCTCCATGTGTGTTATTATTGTTGTGTGTGTTATTGTTGTTTGTGTATGCGTGTGTGTTGTTGTTGTTTCTGGGTATGTTATTATTGTTGGTGTGTGTGTGTTGTTGTTATTGTTGTTTGTGTCTGTGTGTCTGTTGTTGTTGGGATGTGTATTGTATATGTGTGTGCGTATGTGTATGTTGTTACTTTTGTTTTTGTTTTTGAGGCTCCAACGTAATTTTGTAAATGATTTTTCTATTTCTGACAGACAACTAATCATATTTACCTTCTTGAATATCGCAAATTTCGGTGGTAGAAGTAATACAGATAATTCATCAGGGTCTATTACCGTGTTGCCGTATATATTTGTGTTGTTATTGAACTCATCTGTTAATGAGGTGTCGGCCATATTTATACCGTCAATTTTGTCGGGATATCTATTGGTATTCTCTACAGTATCCTGATTTAGTTTTGTCTGCTTAAGCCACTTTAGTTTTTTGTTAAAGTGCTTATCACAACTTACAATTAAGGACAAAATGAAAACACACACACACATAGAACAAACAACCAACCGGTAACATGTAAATAAACAAATAAATAAACAAATATAAACACACACAGACACCCGGATGTGGCGCATGCGCAGACTGCAGACTGAGCACACAACACACACACAGAAACAAAATGGCGTAGGACAGAACAAAGAAAAGAATCCCCAGTCACTGATGAGGTCACAGAATGTGTGACGAAAGAACTTTGACAATATATAAACAACTATCTGGTTGTGGAACCAACCAACCAACCAGAAATTTATAAATTTATAAATTCCTAAATTTATAAATTTATTATAATAAATTGAAGTGAAAGCAACTGGTGCTTGTGTTTCTTATTGGCAATATGACCCTCCCAAAGTATAACAATATCGGTTTCAACACACGATTTCAGATAAAGAATCTTGCTAAACAAATTCAGAAACGAAATATATATATATATATATATATATATATATATATACACATACATTATATATATACAGTGGCATAGCTAGGGTGTGGCAAGCAATGCACTGGCCACGGGCGCCATATTTAGGGGGGCGCAATTTCGACCTAGATCGATTTACATCCATGTCGTTTTTATCATTTTTTAAAATATAAGCCAAAAATGAAGCATGTGATTTCTTGATAGCTGACTTCCACGCCATGTCTAGTGCACTAGACAGATGTCTGATTTGACTTCACAACCATCATCATCAGGTTTAGCGTCCGTGTTCCACGCTTGCATGGGTTTGGACGGGGGTTTTCCCACTTGAGGCAAGAGTGGTTGTCTTGCTCGCATAGGACTGTCTGGCGGGTTTTCTACAGTTGGATGCCCTTCCTAACACCAACCACATTTACAGTGTGGGGCTGGGAGGTTTTTACCGTGTTGCCTACATGGCCACATTACAGCGTGGACTGTCTGGCGGGTTTTCTACAGCTGGATGCCCTTCCTAACACCAACCACATTTACAGTGTGGGGCTGGGAGGTTTTTACCGTGTTGCCTACACGGCCACATTTACAGCGTGGACTGTGTGTTTTTTGTCGTGACACCTACACGATCTCATTTGTTTCGGCCTGGATGTTGTGGGACCAACATAACTGTACATTGAAAGGGGCGGTGTGGATGGGGTGGAGGTGGTGGGACGGGGGGGGGGGGGGGGGTGTTTTGATAGAGATGCTTACTGACTGTAGTAGGTTTTTACTTTGTATTTAGGTAAGGCGGGTCTTCTCTATTACTGAGTACCGCCAAAGGTCTCGGTCCAGTGACATTGTCTTGGAGAGGTGTAAGCGTG
>OZ024741.1:191927342-192004842 GCA_964016885.1 Eledone cirrhosa
TTCGGTTCTGTCAGACATTTTAAGTTTTTTTACTATGTTAAGACATTCCTTGTTAATGCTATTGAGTGTAGACTCTATAGTTTTCTTGTATTTTTTATTTAATTCCCGGCGTATAAAGTTGTTGTATGTATTAAGGCTCATGGTGTATACATTTGATGTTTTGTCTGCCTTTACTATAATACCGTTGGTGTTACGCAATTTTTTTAGTAGTGCATTGATGTTTTTTGCAGTTTGTTATGATGTGTTCGTTTTTTTAATTTAATTTCTTTTATCATGTTCATGAGGTCAAGTTCAAAGGCATCAAGTTGTGAGTTGCTTGGTGGATTTTTTTGGTATATATATATGTATATGTATATATACATATATATATATGTATGTGTGTGTATATATATATATATATAAGTATGTAAACGTACATACATATATGTATACAGACGTACAGTAGTATGTATATATATACATACATGCACATATATATATATGTACGTATGGGTTTACCGAAACTAGTTCATCGTTCCTTTGTCAGTGTTGAACAAAAGAGCAACGATGGTTGCCGAACACTGTACAGCTTAATTCGGGCTGTTTGTTTACAAACAGACCGAACATTATAATAAATGTTCAGATATATTTATATATATATACTAAAAATTTTTATTTAATAACACAAGGAATGTATAGCAGTAATAAAAAAAAAAATCACTTATGCTTTGTATGTATATATTATATGCGGGAGTAGATATAATATGTATTTTCTGAGTGTGTGTGTATATATATATTTATGTATCTTTGCCTATATGTACGTGCTATATGATAGGTAATTTCTCTAGCAATATATATATTTTGTAATGTTTAAATTCCAATTTTTAATATATTGATCTCAATTTTTAAACTAAATATCTAATCATAATTAAACAATGATTAATTTCTCATATTATATATGTATATTCCATTCATGAATATTAATATTTCTAATTTTATTTATTCATTTCATCTCAATTGTTAACTCAACTTAATATGACATGACTTAAGGTTTTCGTTCTCTCCCCCTCTCTCTATCTCTATATTTCTCTCTCTTGAGTTTTTTTCTCTCTCTCTGGTGGTTTGATATCTCTGTTGTTTTCCTGTCTTCTTTTTTCTTTCTTCTTTTTCTTTATTTATCTCTCCCTTATTTTCTCCACGTTTCTCTCTCTCTCCGTCTTTTTACTTCTCCTTAACACAACGACTTACTAAAATAAACAAACCACTATCCTGATGTCTTCCAAAACTAACGGTTGCATTTTGAAAGGGTACGTCAATGTTTATTTATAAAACTGGTATATATTGTATTTTGTCTGATGAAGGCATACCATAATTTAACTTGGTATCCTCGAAATATGTATAATGAAATAAATATGGTTTTATAAATATAGTTTCCATTTGTTAATATCGTATATGCATATATATATATATATATATATGTTCAGCGACCTCATAGTCAGGACAAGACGTACTCGACAACAGAGGAGGACTATCCTCAGGAGAAAAATATGGAAGCTAAAGGACCCCACAGCCAGTAATAAATTTAAAATCATATTACTTGATGCTTTTGACAGTAAGGAAGAGCAATTAATGTCGTACAATATAGAGGAACAGTGGGAATTCCTGAAAGCTAACCTGCTGAAGGCGACAGATGAAGTCTGTGGCTGGAGCAGACCTATAGGCAGGAAGAGAGTAGCGTGGTGGTGGAACAGTAAGGTGGAGGAGTCAATCAAGGCCAAAAAACAGGCTTGGAAAGTATGGCGGGATGGGGGAAGTAGAGAAGACTATCAAGTGGCCAGGAGGGAAGCTAGGAGACAAGTGTACTTCGCAAGAAGGGAAGCAGAGGAAAGAAAGTTCAAGCATGTTCTACAACGCGAGGACCAAAAACGTGAGGTGTTCAGGATTGCTAGGCAATTTGTCAAGGAAAACCATGATATTGTCGGGGAGAAGTGTGTACTTAATGATGATGGTGTACTTGCCATCACTGACGCTGATAAGAAGGTAGCTTGGAAGTGTCACTACGAAAGGCTACTAAATGAGGAGAATAAATGGGAGAAAGACAGTCTCCCCCACATCGACCCAATAGAGGGACCAGCAGTGTTAGTCGAAGGTAGTATAATAAGTAAGGCAATCAAAGATATGAAGACGGGTAAGGCGGATGGGCCTTCGGAAATAGTTGCTGAAATGCTGAAAGCTTCTGGAACGGTGAGACACACTATGGTCACCAGGATAGTAAACCAAGTCATACAGAATGGGGTCGTACCGAAGGACTGGCATAACAGCATCATCATTAACTGCTACAAGGGTAAAGGAGATGCCCTAGATAGGGGAAATTATGGAGGCATTACATTAATTGACCAGGTCATGAAGGTCACAGAAAAAGTAAAAGCGCAACTAATCAGAGAGCGAATTGATCTAGATGAAATGCAGTTCGGGTTTGTGTCAGGTAACAGTACAACAGACGCTCTTTTCATTGTACGACAACTACAGGAGAAGTACCAAGCTAAAAGTAAACCCCTATACTTAGCTCTTGTTGACTTGGAGAAACCCTTTGACAGAGTACCCCGCTTCATTATCTGGTGGCCTCTTAGAAAACTAGGTGTTGATGAATGGCTTGTGAGAGCTATACAAGCCATGTATAAAGAAACAGTCAGCAAGGTTAGAATTAACAATGAATATAGTGAAGAGTTTAGCGTAAAAGTTGGTGTTCATCAGGGCTATGTCCTTAGCCCCCTCCTATTTATTATTGCCCTTCAGAGGAGTTCAAGACTGGCTGCCCATGGGAACTTCTATACGCTGATGATCTAACACTTATAGCTGAATCAGTGGCTGAACTAGAGAAGAAATTCCAAACATGGAAGCACGGCCTAGAATCAAAAGGCTTAAAATTAACCTGTCTAAGACTAAAGTTCTAGTATGTAGGAAGGAAAATAGGGCACTGGTCCCATCCAGGAAATGGCCATGCTCAGTGTGTAGGAAAGGAATAGGCAGAAACTCCATTTTATGTCCCAAATGCAAAGTATGGGTGCATAAAAGATGTAGTGGGATCACAGGTAAGCTAACTAAGAATATAGATTTTATATGTGGCCGGTGCTCAGGTGCAATAAGTAGCAGCAAGTGCCAACAGAATACTAGCCCATTCCATTGCAAAGATGGTTCTATAGAAAAAGTGGACACCTTCCGTTACCTGGGTGACAAAATCAGCAGTGGTGGAGAGTACTCTGAAAATACAGTAGCTAGAGTCAGAACGGGATGGAAAAAGTTCAGAGAGCTTATACCACTATTGGCCACTAAAGGTTTCTCTCTAAAAATGAAAGGCAGGCTGTATGATGCCTGCATACAAACAGCAATGTTACATGGCAGTGAGACTTGGGCATTGTGTGCAGAGGATCTACGCAGACTGGAGAGGAACGAAGCTTTCATGCTCCGTTGGATGTGTAATAGTAATATACGTGAACGGCAAAACATAAATGAACTAAGTGAGAAATTAGGAATAAGAGGGATCAGATGCTGTTTACTCGAGAGAAGACTACGTTGGTATGGTCATGTGATGCGCATGAAAGATTACAGCTGTATAAAAAAGTGCAGGGCGATCAAAATAGACGGTAGCCACGGATTAGGCAGACCCAGAAAAACCTGGGACGACTTGATAAATTCCGACCTCACACCTCTCCAAGACAATGTCACTGGACTGAGATCTTTGGCGCTACGCAGTAATACAGAAGACCCGCCTTGCCTAAGTGCAAAGCGAAATCTACAGTCAGTAGGCACCTCTTACCAAAATACAACCCCCGTCCCACTACCCCCACCCCCTTTCGATGTAAAGTTATGTTGGTACCACAACATCCAGTCCTAAATAAATGAGGTCGTGTAGATGTCATGACAAAAAAACACAGTCCACGCTGTAATGTGGCCGTGTAGGTAACACGGTAAAAACCTCCCAGTTCACACTGTAAACGTGGTTGGTGTTAGGAAGGGCATCCAGCCGTAGAAAACCCGCCAGACAGTCCTATACGAGCAAGACAACCAATCTTGCCTCAAGTGGGAAAATTCCCGTCCAAACCCATGCTAGCGTGGAAGATGGACGTTAAACGATGATGATGATGATATATATGTATGTATATATGTATGTATATATATATATATATATATATATATATATATATATGTATGTATATATATATATATATATATATATATATATGTGTGTATATATATATATATATATATATATATATATATATATATATATATACATACATACAGAGTGTGGACAATACTTGTTCGCCATTTTCAACTGCTAATTTTATGCAAATTTTTTTTACTTCCGTTGTCACTCTTGTCTTCATAAAAACAGTGACTATATTTCCATTATTTATTTTCAGAATAATTGATTATGAATAATTTTGAACCTCCAAATTTGTGGAAGAAACACTGAGTTCTTCTTGGAATCCGCACCAGGAGGACAAATAAGGAAATTTCAGACTTTCTCAGCGTTATCAGGAGAATGGTGGAAAAGGTCAGAAAGGAATTGGAAGATTCAGGATTCGACTACGAAGCAACATCAGAGAGGAAAACACATGATCGACGATCTGACGCCTTCAGAGCGCCCGAGTTCGTCACTGAAGTTCAGGATATCATCAACAATGAACCTAGCAAGTCGATGCGTGCCATTGCAAGGGAGAAAGGCGTGGATGAAAAGCTCATTAGGCTGGTGGTACATGAAGACATTCGCTACGTTTCATACAAGATGAGGAAAGGACAATTTCTGTCAAAGGCGATACAAGAAAAGCGACTGAAGCACACAAAGAAGCTGATCAACAAGTTGAAACACCCACTGGGTGTATATACATATATATATATATATACATATATATACACATATATATACATACATATATATATATATATATATACGTGTATATATATATATATATATATATATATATACACACACACACACACATATTATTCAGTTGATAAAAGGTGTTTGATCATATAATGCTCCAACTTTTTCATAAACAGACGTAACACACTCAACAATTTGTATTCCTTAGGGTTTTCTCGGTAAGCTATCATCGGGTGTGTCAATATGAGACAGTTTTATTCATACATCTTTATTTTATGAATTCTATTATCCGCCTTTCAAAGATGTTAGAGTGGTTGTATAATAACCTTCTGGCATGTTTTCATCAGATAATGTCAGATGTTTTTTCCACTATTGAAATTCCTGGTTTCTTGTTTACACTGCTGACCAGTGCACATACAAATAGTATTGGTATTCTAGTAATTATATATGAAGTGGGAGACTATATTGTTGCTGGCATCCCATTACTGAAAGTAGGTTATGATATCAAATTACCAGAGGGGCATTAAAGCATATAAATTTTATCCAAAAAGAAATCAACATAATACTAACAGCCAGGAAAACTATCATCAAATTCAACGAAGAATTATGGACATACGTGGATAGACCAGGAAATTTTGACATCACCATGGGCTCTATGGACTCAACCCAAGGTACAGACATTGATGGACTATACATTCTACACCTAATTAAAAGGATTCCTGAACTAGGTGGTGGTTTGTACTGGGATGATGCCCTTTTTACATTAGTTAACCATAATAACAGCACCATCAATAGCAAGAAAAAATGATAAACTTTTTTGGTCATTACGGTCTTAATCTTGAAATAAGAACTAACAGTAAAATAGCCAATTTCCCAACAGCCATCATGACCAGCACAAACATTACCACTACGACCACTACTACAAATTTCAATAACAACATTACTTCTACTTCCAACATATTTCGTACCATCACTCTAACTCAACAATACTCATCACTAACATCACCATCACGAACTATACTAAAATGAAACTGTAATTACTCTCATATTTCTACACCTAATACTACTACTATGGCCTACACCATCAGCATGATGTCCAAAAGTAACATTATTATATAAGTATCACCACTACAACTTTCCATACACTACTAATACCTTTTTCAAATTCACAACCACATGTGGCTACACACAAGGGAAAAAAATGATGAGACCAATAGATATGTACATTTATATCTAAATATCGTTATTATCATTTACAGATGTCCCTCTGTGGATAAAGTAAAATACATGTTCATTAATGCATATGCATGTATATATGTGGGTGTGTGTGTGCATGTGTGTGTGTGAATATATGTGTATGTGAGTGTGTGCACATTTTTATCATTGGAAAATTTTTTGGACCTACCAATTCAACACCAAACGAGGTAAAAATGTTCAACTTTTCCCTTTTTTTGCATGAGCGTGTGCTTTGTATGAGGCATCTAGAAAGTATCCATCAAAGAACTATGGATTTTACCATTCTGTTGGATCACTTAACTCCCAGGGACATTCAAACGGATTTTATCATTTACAATCCACTGAGAGAAATAACAGATCTTTAGAAGAAAAATTTTAACGGATTGGTTGTGGACCAGAATCCAATTACATTCCACTGGCGACAACGCATGGAACCAACCTGGAGCAATTGTATCACACATTCCTCCTTCACGTGCACTTACAATTTTTCAAAAACAACTTGATAGAATTCAGGACCAGTAATGTAAACATTCTGTAATTGTAAATATCTTGTATCAGTAACATTCATTTCATTCTTTTCAAAGTGATCAAACTAAACTATCGCATATATGTAACGTTACTTCATTAACTTCAATAATTTTCAAAATGTGAGCAAATAACACTTCAGTCCATTACCAAAATAACATCCACAAAATGTGTTAGAAATTCACTAAACTCCTAAATGGCAATAGCCAATGTAACCGCATCTTCGGTCAAAGAAGGCATTCGAGCTTCAGCAGCCAGCCTGGCATCTGAAATAGGTAGCAGTATCAACTACCACTACTATTACAAGAGGAAGGCAATAACAACACCATCAACAACATCATACCAGCAATCACCACAACTACCATTAACAAGAGGAAGCCAACACCAACAACAGTGACAATAACAACAACACCTGCAACATCAACACATATTTTCAGGATTGATAGACTCATCTTTAGCTGCATGTGTGCATGCAGATCTCTGGGTCTTTCTGCTGGGAACCCCCGGTTTTGCTTGTCCACCTATTTGTTCATTTATTTACTAATCTTTTTACTTTCTCGTGTGTGTCCCCTCCTTGACCCACCCATTTTTTCTGCCTTGTCTTCTGTTGCCTCCTGATCTGGTGTAGGTGAGCTATGAAGCTTCACTCATATCAGCACTTTCCCTTCCACCCACATACAGTTGATCCTAACACCCAAGCCGATGACAACCAGCCACTCGCCTTTGATGCCCCAGTCCCCGGCTCCACGCCCCATCTTCCATCCCCATCAGTCGACACCTGCAACACTTGCAGCACCACAAACAGGCGGAAGAGGGGCCGGAACTGTTTGGGTGTTGATTTTTCCACCACCTCACTTGTGTTGGCTTGACGCATCGAGCCTCCAGTGCCCTCGCAGAGTGGAGATGCAGCAACTGTCACTTACCCTCGTCTGCTCAGCCTTGGCCATCTGGCACACCACTAAATGAGACAGCGAGCTTGTCTGATGCTCAAGCCTCGCTGGTCAACATCACTCGGCTCAGACAGCTCCGTAAGATTCCACTCGTGATCCTGAGAGCAGTCCGGGTGCTGGTAGCTGATGCCCTCGCTTCCTCAATTGAAAGGGCCTAGGACTCTAATCAAGCCAGCGACTGGGAGCGCCTCTTTTATTTCGTCCCACTCGCTCTCGGCCTCCCCAACTCTGGTGCTGACCGAGGCACCTTGTCGACAGCAGCGCTTGTCAAGGCCAATGTTTCAGCCTTTGAGCAAGCACCCATCCCAAGCTTGCCAAAGGACGCCACACCCTCTGCCATTGGGTGTCTTCAATCCTCCGCTCCTGAGGTCAGCGCCAAGCGTTTACATGACCATGTAAATGCCAAACTAATCATGGGTGATGTCTCGGCTGCAGTCAGAGGACACTGTCCTCCAACCCACCAAAGAGGTCCTGGCTGCCCTGCAACTCAAGCACCCTGAGTCACCCACTGACCTTTGACCCATACCCCCACCTGATCCTCACTTGCTTATTGTGGCTTCCGACGCAGACATCATGTCTGCCATCAAGCCCTTCCCAGCCAGCAGCAGTGGAGGTGCTGATGGTCTCCGACCTGGCCACGTCAAGGAGTTAACTCCCTTCTCCACTGAGGCTGGGTACCACCTTCTGAGTGCAATTGTGGCACTCACCAATAGGCTCATCCCTGGATCCTCACGCCCAAATACTCTTTTTGGGGGGATAGCCTGACCGCTCTCAGGAAGAAAGAGGGTGGCATACGCCCAATCGCTGTGGGCAATGACTTCTGGAGGCTGTCTGCAGGTCCATCACATCTGAGCTGAGTGAGGAGCTCAGTCCAGTGTAACTGGGTGTCGGCGTGTCCAGTGGCTGTGAGGGGTCCGCACATGCAATCAGGCAGTTCTTCAATAGCTGCCCACTGGAACGAGCACCCAGGGATTCCAGGCTCCTCATTGTCAAGCTTCACATGAAAAATGCATACGCCATGACCATCTGCTCGATGCCTGCCTCAGCCGAGCCCCCTCTGCCTACCTGTCATATGGTGCCCCGAGCATGCTCTTTGCTGCTGATACGGTCATATCTTCAGCCACTGGGCTCCAACAGGGTGACCCTTTGGGCCCTCTCCTGTTTGCTCTTGGTATAGACCACATTGCCCGGAGTATCCCAGCCCCTCTCAATGTTTGGTACCTGGATGACGCTTTGTTGGGCAGGCCTGTAGAGACTATCTGCCACGGCCTACAATCGGTGATTCCTGACCTGGCGGCAATTGGCCTCCAGGTCAACTCGTCCAAGTGGTGAATGTCAACCACGACGCTGAGAGCTTTGCAGCCTCCGTCTCAGACATGTGGTCCATTCTCAACCAGGAACAGGTGATGTCCTCATCCTTGGGTCCCCGATACACCTGCCAGCCATCCGCTCCACCATCAGGTCCAGACTCCAGCAACTCAAGATCCCCACGAGCCAACTGGAACTGCTTCGCCATGCCAAAGCTCCTCTATACCCTTCGCAGCGCTCCATGCTACAGCTATGCATCTCTCCTAACTGACCTCAATACTTGTATCCGAGCAGCAGCTGAGGAGATATGCGACGTTAGGTTTGACGACATAGGATGGCAACAGGCCACTTTACCTGTCAGATATGGTGGCTTTGGCCTCCTGTCCCGGATTTTGTTGGCTTTGCCAGCGTTTCTTTCGTCAGTAACCTCATGCAGCGTCCTCGTCAGCAGGTTTCTCCAAAACAATGGAACCCTCTGTGTTCGAGGAACGTGAGGCTGCCTACAAGACATAGGACTGGCTGGGACTTAGCCCAATAGACGTCCCTCCTCCTCCCGCCCCCTGCTGACGTTCAAATCCCCCCAAAGCGTATGGGATGCCATCCAGTGCAGCCTGGCCTCAGACAGGCTCACGCGCCAGCTCGACCAGCACCGCCTTGCCTGTTTTCGCGCAGCCTCCAAACCCCACAGTGGTGCCTGGCTCCATGCCTTACCCTCCTTCTCCACTGGCATGCAGCTGGACAACAATAGCCTGTGCATCAGTGTTTCCCTGAGGCTTGGCCTCCGGATCTGTGAGCCACACAAATGTCACTGCAGGTCCACTGTGGACTCTTTCAGCCTCCACGTGCTTTCCTGTCGCCACAGTGCCGGTCGCCTTCCACGAGGTCATAATACATGGCTTGGATGCTGCAGGCTTATATTACCCATACCACAAATGAAATGAAAACCATAATTACGTTAGCTACTTCTCAAACCACCTTAGAAATGTTAAAAAGGGTGTAGTCAAGAGCGTAGCACAAAGGATCTCCAGACTCTCAGCAAATAGAGATTTCTTCAATAGCAAAGCTAGTTACTATGATGATGTATTGGCTAGAGCTGGATACCATGACAAAACAAAATACATACAAAAAAATAGAATTACACACCCACACATAGGAACAAACAAACCAATAGCATAAACACTAGCCAACACATGATAAATGATAATAATAATAATAATAGGGGTACCCAAAACCAACATAATAGAGACAGAACAAATCCAACATTCACTAAATCTAGTACCACTACTACCATAAGACCAACAAAGAAAATTAGATCCTGTTTCGCACTATGATATAACCAACCTCACTTGGGATTAAAAAACAAACATAGCTTGATGTTTTTTTAACGCATTAGATAAGTGCTTTCCGAAATCACACAGATATAGTAGAATCTTTAATAGACACACAGTTAAACTATCATAATCCACAACGAAAAACATAGCACAAAACAGCAAAGATTAATAATAGAAATTTAAAAATTCAGCATAACGGAAACACACACACTATCAAACAAAACAATGAACACCAGCTAAATATTAAAGGGATGACTAATAACACGCAAAATAGACAAAACACCACGAAGACACAACAGACAGATCAACGAACACACAGACACAGGGAAAAAATAACAAACAGTAACAATAACAATAAAATTAACTGCCAAATTCCAGCCAACTGCCCTATGCAGAATAAATGCCTAGATAGAAGCATTGTTTATGAATGTAAAATCACTACTAGAAATAAAACATATGCAACTTCAACTAGCTTTAAGGAAAGGTGGTACAACCATCGACACACTTTTAAATGAGCTGATAAAAGAACTAGCACGGCTCTATCTGAACTGATATGGAAGTTAAAAAGTAACCAAGTATAAATAAACTATATCCACGTCCAAACTAGGATATGCTTTTCTTTATTTAAACGAAGCTATATCGACTGTTTGTAATCTATGTACAACTAAGACATTACATGTTATAAATAGAAGACACAGTTATTAATAAACGTTCCAACATATTTAACACCTGTATGCATAAAATCTCGAAAACTTTCCGCAATTGGTAATCTAAAGTAGACCATAAAATAATGACTAAACCATACATCAATACACAGTTACACAGAAATCTCCTTATCCAATGATTAATGCCTATGATAAAAATATATATATGTAGAATTAAGTTCAAAAACTAAAAAACAAATTAGTAGTTCATTCAAACCAAATCTATGAAACCTATGAACTTGAGCAAAGGTCCTCAATTAATTCTTTAGATACAGAGTCAGATATTAGGTATAAAAATAAAAACAACAAAATAAAAACAAAGTTATAAAGTAACTTGACTTTGTTCTTATTATTTTCATTGTTAATTTGATAACACACACACACACGCATATATATATATGGGAAATGACAATGGGCTGGGTGGGGTAGGAATCATGTTAGCAGAAAAATGGGTGGATAAGATAATAGACATAAATAGAGTGAATGACAGAATAATTAAAATAAGACTTGTTCTAAATAGAACTACTGTGACGGTAATATCTGCGTACGCGCCCCAATCCGGACTGCCTGGCGCTATAAAAGACAGTTTCTATGAGACACTGATGCTCACTACCTCCCAAATAACCGACAGTGATTATATAATTATTGCTGGCGACCTAAATGGTCACGTTGGACAACATTGTGACGGTTATGATGGAATCCACGGAGGCTATGGGTTTGGTACTAGAAATGAGGAAGGCTCCAGAATCCTGGAATTCTGTGATGCAAATAACCTAACTATCTGTAACACTAACTTCAAAAAACGAGACAATCACTTGATCACCTACAGATCAGGGGAACATACCAGTCAGATAGATTATATCCTTACCAGAAGACGTGACAGAGTGTCTGTTGTAAACACTAAATCCCTCCCCCATGAAGAATGCACTTCCCAACATAGACTGATAATTAGCGACCTCATAGTCAGGACGTGACGTACCCGACAGCAGAAAAGGACTATCCTTAGGAGAAAAATATGGAAACTAAAGGACCCCACAGCCAGAAATAAATTTAAAAGCATATTACTTGATGCTTTCGACAGTAAGGAAGAGCATTTAGAGCCGTACAATATAGAGGAACAGTGGGAATTCCTGAAAGCAAACCTGCTGATGGCGGCAGACAAAGTCTGTGGATGGAGCAGGCCTATAGGCAGGAGGAGAGTAACATGGTGATGGAACAGTAAGGTGGAGGAGTCAATTAAGGCCAAAAAGCAGGCTTGGAAAATATGGCGGGATGGGGAGAGAAGACTATCAAGTGGCCAGGAGGGAAGCTAGGAGACAAGTGTACTTCGCAAGAAGGGAAGCAGAGGAAAGAAAGTTCAAGCATGTTCTACAACGCGAGGACCAAAAACGTGAGGTGTTCAGGATTGCTAGGCAATTTGTCAAGGAAAACCATGATATTGTCGGGGAGAAGTGTGTACTTAATGATGATGGTGTACTTGCCATCACTGACGCTGATAAGAAGGTAGCTTGGAAGTGTCACTACGAAAGGCTACTAAATGAGGAGAATAAATGGGAGAAAGACAGTCTCCCCCACATCGACCCAATAGAGGGACCAGCAGTGTTAGTCGAAGGTAGTATAATAAGTAAGGCAATCAAAGATATGAAAACGGGTAAGGCGGATGGGCCTTCGGAAATAGTTGCTGAAATGCTGAAAGCTTCTGGAACGGTGAGACACACCATGGTCACCCGGATATTAAACCAAGTCATACAGAATGGGGTTGTTCGGAAGGACTGGCGTAGCATCATCATCATTAACTGCTACAAGGGTAAAGGAGATGCCCTAGATAGGAGTAACTATAGAGGCATTAAATTAATCGACCAGGTCATGAAGGTCACAGAAAAAGTAATAGTGCAACTAATCAGAGAGAGAATTGATCTAGATGAAATACAGTTCGGGTTTGTGTCAGACAAAAGTACCACAGACGCTCTTTTCATTGTACGACAACTACAGAAGTATCTAGCTAAAAGTAAACCCCTATACTTAGCTCTTGTCGACTTGGAGAAAGCCTTTGACAGAGTCCCCTGTTCCATTATCTGGTGGGCTCTTAGAAAACTAGGTGTTGATGAATGGCTTGTGAGAGCTATACAAGCCATGTATAAAGAAACAGTCAGCAAGGTTAGAATTAACAACGAATATAGTGAAGAGTTTAGCGTAAAAGTTGGTGTTCATCAGGGCTCCGTTCTTAGCCCCCTACTATTCATTATTGCCCTTCAGGCGATAACAGTGGAGTTCAAGACCGGCTGCCCATGGGAACTCCTATACGCAGATGATCTAACGCTCATAGCTGAATCAATGGCCGAACTAGAGAAAAGATTCCAAACATGGAAGCATGGCCTAGAATCAAAAGGCCTTAAAATTAACCTGTCTAAGACTAAAGTTCTAGTTTGTAGGAAGGAAAATAGGGCGCCGGTCCCATCCAGGAAATGACCATGCTCAGTGTGTAGGAAAGGAGTAGGTAGAAACTCCATTTTATGTCCCAAATGCAAAGTATGGGAGCATAAAAGATGTAGTGGGATCACAGGCAAGCTAACTAAGAGCATAGATTTTATACGTGGCGGGTGCTCTAGTGCAATAAGTAGCAGCAAGTGCCCACAAAATACTAGCTCTTTCAATTGCACAGATGGTTCTATAGAAATAGTGGACTGCTTCCGTTACCTGGGTGACAAATTCAGCAGTGGGGGAGGGTGCTCTGAAAGTACAGTAGCTAGAATCAGAACTGGATGGAAAAAGTTC
Organism: Eledone cirrhosa; assembly: GCA_964016885.1. NCBI lineage: Eukaryota > Metazoa > Mollusca > Cephalopoda > Octopoda > Eledonidae > Eledone > Eledone cirrhosa. The sequence continues at coordinate 191,941,039 of OZ024741.1, forward strand.
AGAGAGCTTATACCACTATTAGCCGCTAAAGGTTTCTCCCCAAAAATGAAAGGCAGGCTGTATGATGCCTGCATACGAACAGCAATGTTGCATGGCAGTGAGACCTGGGCATTGTGTGCAGAGGATATACGCAGACTAGAGAGGAACGAAGCTTGCATGCTCCGCTGGATGTGTAATAGTAATATACGTGAACGGCAAAGCATAAACGAACTAAGGGAAAAATTAGAAATAAGAGGGATCAGATGTTGTTTACTCGAGAGAAGGCTACGTTGGTATGGTCACGTGATGCGCATGAAAGACGACAGCTGTATAACAAAGTGCAGGGCAATAAAAATAGACGGTAGCCACGGAGTAAGCAGACCTAGAAAAACCTGGGACGACTTGATAAATTCCGACCTCACACACTTAGACCTCTCCAAGACAATGTCACTGGACCGAGATCTTTGGCACTACACAGTAATAGAGAAGACCCGCCTTACCTAAATACAAAGTAAAACGTACCACAGTCAGTAAGCACCTCTAACAAAATACACCCCCGTCCCACTACCCCCACCCCATCCACACCACCCCTTTCAATGTAAAGTTATGTTGGTACCAACATCCAGCCCGAAACAAATGAAGTCGTGTAGGTGTCACGACAAAAAAAAACACACAGTCCACGCTGTAATGTGGCCGTGTAGGTAACACGGTAAAAACCTCCCAGTTCCACACTGTAAATGTGGTTGGTGTTAGGAAGGGCATCCAGCTGTAGAAAACAGTCAAACAGTCCTATGTGAGCAAGACAACCACTCTTGCCTCAAGTGGGAAAACTCCCGTCCAAACCCATGCAAGCGTGGAATATGGACGTTAAAGGATGATGATGATGATGATGATGATATATGCGTAGTGTGACAAGAAGCTTGCTTCCAAACTATATGTTTCCAGGTTCAGTCCCACTGCCCAGGCCGACCAAAGACCTGTGAGTGGATTTGATAGACCGAAACTAAAAGAAGCATGTCGTATATATGTCTATATGTCTGTGTGTGTCTTTGTGTTTGTATTTGCCCTCCCACCAATGTTTGCTGGTTTGTTGACCCCATAACTTACTAAGTCCAGAGACAGAAAAAAAGTGTGTGTGTGTGTGTGTATATATATATATATATATATATATATATATATGTGTGGGTATGTGTGTAGAAGAGGGGTCTCAAACTCAAGGACATAAAAGGGCCATTACGTTCTGGAGAAGAGGCACAGTGGGCCAAACGTGGTGGTGGGAGATGATTTTCACCAGTTCTAATCATTTCTACTATAGGCACAAGGCATGAAATTTGTGGTTTAGGGTCCTGTCGATTACATCGATCCCAATTCACAACAGGTACTTAATAAATCGACCCCAAAAGGATGAAAGGCAAAGTTGAGATCGGCGGAATTTGAACTCGGAACGTAAAAACGGAAGAAGTACCGCTAAGCATTTTGCCAGATGTGCTAACAATTCCACCAGCTCACCGCCTTATTTTCACCAGTATAATGGAATCTGAAATAGTGGTTCTACCATGGGCCATAGAAAAGTAGTTCACGGGCCGTATGTTTGAGCCCCCTGTTGGAGAGATAGATAGATATATTTCTTTATTTCCCACAAGAGCGCACAAGAAAAGGGGACAGTACAAAGACACATGCTGGGGATTTTACATACAGTCGTGTAAAAATATTGAAACAAACAATTATAACAATCGAAATCCCCAATAGGGGGGGAAGCGCCACAAATGGGTTGTTTAATACCCCGTTGATAGAACAACCCTCAACTTCAGGAGCGTGTTGTGCAAGTGCTCCCTTCTTTAACCTACAGGCTTATAAACAGAGAAGGCCCAATCACTCGGTCCATTTTCGCTTCATTCACCCACCTTTCAGTAAATTTACTGGGGTGCAGTGCCTCTCTCTCCACTCTGATTCTCCTTCTAAAGTGATACTTAAAGAAGGGAATCAATTGTTGTCCGGAGAAAAAGGCATCTGTCCTCAGTCCTCTCAATCTCGTCCACCATATAACCTCTTTCACCACTGTACAGAGGAAAACCGTTCTGTTTCGTTTTTTAAAGAAGCTGGCAGTTTGATCCTTACTATGGACTCGGCAGTCAACTGGATTTGTCCCATAAACAACAGCAGTTGTTCTGCATAGTTCCACAGGTCGCTTACGCCCGGGCAGTGTACAATTGCGTGCAAGACGGTTTCAATGTGCTGCTCGCATTTTGGACACGTCCTCTTGGAAGGATCCCTGCCGGGGCGTCTGTGCCTGTGGATCTTATCTCGAATGGGTAGAGCTCCTCGGTAGCACTGCCAGGCCAGGGACCTCTGGAAGTTGCCCATAGGTCCTGGGCGAAAAGTCCTACCGAACAGACTGGTGAGCTCATCGTCTTCGACACCTAGAGCCTAACCGAGCATGTCGTCGCACTTGTAAAGTACTAACCCTCTATAGAATGTCGAAGTGGGGTCTCCACTGATTGCTGTGCCCGCTTGACAGAGGACTGTGAGTGCCTGAGCACATTCAATGTGCCAGGCGCCCATCTTCTTCGGTCTTTGCTTCACCCAAGACTGCAGCTCCATCAGCGAGACAAGTTGTGGGAAGGCCTGTCTCACAAACGGTGCCCACACCGGTTGGTCGGTGAGGAATACCTGGAGATGCCGTAGCCTCAGCGCATGTTTGCGCATCATTAGCCACGGCATGCCCAGCCCTCCGTTGGAAGGGTGTTGACAGCAGACGGATCTCCTCACCAGTGGAGCCTACTTCTTCCACAGGAACTGGAAGAGCATGCATTCCATCTTGGTGAGGCATTCACAGGGACAAGGCACGACAGTCAAGCGGTAGTAGATGACGGACGCTATGAAAGTGTTCGCCACCTCCGCTCGACCTTTCAAAGACAGTTTGCACTCTGCCCACTTCTGGGTGAGCGCAAATACCTTGGTCAAGACCTCGTTCCAGTTTTTCTCCACCTGGAGGTCTGGACCGAACCAGACCCCGAACAATTTCACCGGTCCTTCCATCCAGCGTCCTTCGACGCTGTCGGACGGTATCAGTTTGCCTCTCCACATTCCGAGTTGCAAACCGACAGACTTGTCCGGGTTCAGTTTTGCTCCTGTGAACCTTTCGTATTCCTGTAGTAGGATACCAATTACCTTGATTTCCGAGGTTTTTGACACCATTACCGTCACGTCGTCGGCATCAGCCGACGCCACTTTTCCTGCAAAAGCTCCAACTTCTGCAGTAGTGGCTCTAGAGGGCATCCCTGTCGAATGGAACGCGTGATTGCGAACGGCTCCGATAGGTAGCCGTTCACCTTGACCCTCGAGCAGATGCTGGTGTACATCGCCTTGAAACCTCTGAAAATGGGACCGAAACCGGCCGCCTTGAGAACCACTTCCAAGTATCGATGGTCGACCCTATCGAATGCCTTAGACTGATCTAAATTGATCAGAGCCCCACCGAAGCCGAGTTTACACCCCGCTCTCTCTATGATGTATCGCATGAGGTGGAGGTTGTCGTGTATGGATCTGGTCGGGATTGCACACGTTTGCGCTTTCCCTACCAGGTTTTCGACAAGCGCCAACCTCGTTGCTAGCACCTTGTCCAAAATCTTTAACTCTGTGTTGAGCAGAGTTATGGGCCCGAAATTATCTTCGAGGACGCCAGAGAACAAGTCCGGCATGCCTATGTAAAACTCATAGGGTAGACCATCTAGACTGGGTGATTTGTGTTTCCCGCAGTGGCCCAGAGTGTCCCGTATCTCACTGGCTGTGATCGGTCTTTCGCAGAACTCGGCGTCCAAGCTCGAGAGACGTGGCAATCCGTTGAGGTATGAACCAAAGTCCATTGCCCCGTTCGGTACACCGTCATTCTGCTCAAACAATCGCACAAAGTGCCGCTGAAAGGCCGCGCACATCTGCCCGGGGTCAAGTAGCACGCGTCTGTTTTGGTCTTTCAAAGACGGAATCGTGGACTTGTTGCCACTTTTCGCTTCCGCCACTCGGGCCCAGTTAACAGCTTTTGCTCCCTCGTTTCCTAGAACACGTGATTTACTTCTGACCACGCAGCCTTTGTGTTTCGTGTCAAAGAACTGGTCCAGTGCCGTTCTCGATGCTAGCACTCTAGCTGCATTGCCACTCCTAAGCGCCTCTTCTACCTTGGCTACTAGTTCTGTTTCTGATTTGTTTTTCTCTAAAGCTAATTCTCTGCTAAACCCTATCGATTCTACTCCAATTGCTCTCTTGAGAGAGTACCACCATCTATTGTTGACGATGGCTCCCGTCAACTCTTGCTTAACTAATCTACTTATCCGTTCACCTGGGCTTTTCGTGTTGGCAATGACACGTTCAGCTTCCAGTATCCGGGTCCTTGTCTATGTATTCTATCACGGTTGACTATGCAGACGACTAGTTTGTGATCTGAATAGGCAACCATGTGCATTTGTGGACAGCTTAACATCTTTAGATAGATAGATAGATAGATAGACGTGTACCAAACACACACACACACTTCTTACTCTCTCTCTCTATATATATATATATATATTTGACGCTGTTGAAAAGAGCAGTGGCCTTTCACCCAGCAATAAAAAAACTGGAGACAAAATTCTTTCTGTACCAAAAACAAGGCACACACAGAAGTTTGTGTGTGTGCACGCTCACGCATGTGTGTGTGTATATATATCTATATATATATATAAGGGATACAGATATTGTTTGCTCACTGTCACTAAGCATCTCAATTCATTCATTGCAACTAAGTTTGTGATCGAGGCACTTTATTTTGCAAGGTACTATTTTTCTCTTGAGTTTGTGATTCAAGAGAAAGGTAAGAAATTCTTCATATTTTGCATCTTTTGTATTTTGACTTTACAGTTTGAATTGTAGAATTGTCTATCCACTCAAAATATTACAACAGCTAACAGTGAAATATAGAATTTAAAAAAAAAAAGCTTTTTCGACGGAGATCAAATCTTTGAGAAAATTCATGTCTATTTTTCAAAAATATATAATTTGAAATAGCTTGCTTTTGTTTTTGACTGAAACTTTTTTGTATTTAATTCGTACGAGTATTTTTTAAAGATTTTTTTAAAGCTTCTAACATAACTTGATTTGGCCCAGTAATCTACTGATATCAAAATCAATAGTTTATTGAAAAATGGAAAAATAGTGTAAGGAGGCGTTTTGTGATTTCGAGGGGCAAAAAGGAGCGTTTGGCCGAAATGGGTTGAGAACCTTTGATCTAGAGACCCCTCTGGTAATTTGATACTGTAACCTACTTGCAGTCACAGGGATGCCAGCAACAATATAGTCTCCCACTCCATATATAACTACTAGAATAACAATACTATTTATATGTGCACTGGTCAGCGATGTAAACAACACAAGAAACCAGTAACATAATAGATATGAAAATATATCTTACACTATCTGATGAAAACATGCTTTGAAATACATATAATAGAATTATGTAATAAAATGAAAATGTGAAAATGTACGAATAAAACTGTCTCTCTTATTTATTTATATATACTAGCAGAAAAATCACCATTCGAGTGGCTTTCTGCTAACATGTGTAGTGCGCATATTTTTTAACGTTCCTTTAACAAACTTAGTGTCCTGATCTCTTATTCCAAATTTTTTAAAATGTCTTTTAATAAACTTAGTGTCCTGATGTCTTCATCATCATTTTACGTCCACTTTTCCCTGCTTGAAAGGGTGGGACGGGAACTGATTCTGGCTTGATTTCTACAGCTGGATGCCCTTCCTAACACCAACCTCATTTACAGTGAGTGCTGGGTGCTTTTTTGCTGTGGCGCCTACATGTCCACTTTACAGTGGAATGATAGGGACCCCAGTCCCTATCATCTCATTTCTACAGCTGAGTAAACTGGAGCAATGTGAAATAAAGTGTCTTGCTCAAGGACACAACACATCACACGGTCTGAGAATTGAACTCACAACCTTTCGATTGCAAGGCCAATGCTCTAACCACTGAGCCATAAACATTTTCCCCCACTTACCACCATAGCACAGTCCAATGAAAAAGGAGAACACCATCTTGGAAACCTAACCACATCACCTACACACCCCCACATGACAAATATCACTGACTGAAAAATAATATTCATAATAAACAAGGTCACAATGGAAATGCCCAGCCTTCACGGCATCCAACACCTGAATTGAGGATCCACCCTTGTCCCTCCTCATAGTGGTGCCACCTAGTCACAGGCTCACACAATATGTCTTCGTATTGAGAAGGTTTCGCTGCGTGAAGAGTGCCAGCTCCAAAACTGGGGTACCACTAGCCCCTGGCTCACACAATGTGATTTCATATTGAGAAAGGTTCGTTGCATGGAGCTTGCCTGGCTCCGAAACTGGGGTGCCACTGTGAGAGAGGTTCGGCGCAGCCAACTAGCCTGTCCCTCCTCATAGTGGTGTCATCCAGTGCCTGGCTCCGAAACTGGAATACCTCTGTGAGAAGGGTTTAGCTCAGTCAACTGGCCTGTTCCTCCTCATAGTGTTGTTGTCCAGTGGTGGCTTTCAAAAATTGTGGTTCCTGTCCCTCTTCATAGTGGAGTCAATTGGTTATCCGGTTTCGTATTGAGAAGTGTCCGTCGCATGGAGCGCCCGGCTCCGAAACAGGGGTGCCACTGTAAGAGGGGTTCGGAGAAGCCAACTGGCCTGTCCTTTCTCATAGTGGTGTCACCCAATGCCAAGCTCCGAAATCATGGTTCTGCTGTGAGATGGGTTCGATGCGGCCAACTGGCCTGTCCCTACTCATAGCGGTGTCATCCAGTCCCAGACTCCCAGAGTATGGTTTCCTATTGAGAAGTGTCTGTTGCATAGAGAATGCCCAGCTTTGAAACTGTGGTGCTGCTGTGATGGGTTTGGTGCAGCCAACTGGCCGGTCCCTCCTCATAGTGGTATCACTGGTCCTTTCGCATGGTGGTGACATCCAACAGCAGGCTCCCAAATTGTGGTACCACACCTGTCCCTCATAGTGGGGTCCTCCAATACCGGGCTACTGCGGTAATGTTGTGTGATAGGTTTCACGCAGCCAACTGGCCACTTCTCATAGCACTGCCACCCAGTATCAGGCGCCAAAACTGTGAGATGGGTTAGGCTTTTCGTATCAGTGCCATCCAGTACCAGGCTACAAAACTATGGTTCCACTGTGTGATGGATCGGGCTACGAAAATATGGTTCCATTGCGAGACGGGTTCGGCGCAGCCAACTGATCTGTCCTGCCTCATAAAGGAGCCATCCAGTTCTACACTGTAAATGTGGTTGGTGTTAGGAAGGGCATCCAGCTGTAAAATACCCAGCCTAGTTTACAGTCCTGGTCGGAGCAAGGTGCAACACATGGTCAGTATTGGTGAAATATTCTGGTTGCATTGAAACATTTGTAGATGTATAGATAAACAACAACAACATTAATTCTTGGCCTTATTTTTTAATTATAAATGCTCTGCTAGTTTAACTATTCACTCCTGAAGCACAAAGGATAAAAGAGGGCATTGATCTTAACTTATCTTACCAATTAAAATAGTGAACTAGCACACTATAACCTCATAATATATATATATATATATATATCATCATTTTCATCATGATGATACATATATATATATTATATGAGGTTATATATATGTATGTATATTTATCTATCTAGGGCAGGTAAAATTCCCGAGATCCATGGATGAGTTCTCTCCAGCGGTTACTGTCCTTCATCACAACCACCATGTCCTGCATCTCCCAAAGATCAGTGTCTGTCCTTAAGGCATCAATATATGTCAACCTCAGTCTCCCTCTTCTAGTGTGTCCGTGTAGGGGCTTCCATAGGAGCATTGAGTGCAGTGTCAACTCTGAATGCCGGTAAACATGTCGAGCTAACCTCAGTCTCCTGTGTTACTTTCGAGCTGACTTTTGGAAGGTTCACGTACAACTCTGAGTTCATCATCTTCAGTATATACTGATTAATGTTCAAAGCCATCCTCAGCATTCTCAGAGCCTGGAAAATGGATGTTATAACAATGATGATGATCATAATCATCATGTTATGTCCATTTTTCCATGCAGACTACCATTTATGATGACAACCCTTTCCATTGCTTCTAAAGGTATATGACCCTATTCTGAAAACTGTTGTTTGATGTGGTTTAGACCTTTGTTTAAAAAACAAAAACAAAAAAATTACTCTTTCGTGGACAAAAAGTTAAAATTTTAACTTTTTCAGACAAATAATACACAGACATAATCCATTATTTATGACAAAAGATACACGATGCATAGTTCTGATATTCTTAAATAATTGATCTTTTCTATTCGGCATGCTTTGCTAATTATGAATATAAAAATTTAAAAAAAAAACAATATATTTTAATAATTGTTTCTACTTTTGGCACAAGGCCAGCAAATTACCCAGTTACTGGTACTTTATTCTATCGACCTCGTAAGGATGAAAGGCAAAGTTAACCTCAGCGGGATTTGAACTCTGAACATAAAGGGCCGTAACTCTATGCTGCAAAGCATGGTGTCCAATCCTCTACTGATACTGCCAATCCACTGCCCTTATATATATATTTTAATAATTGTTTCTACGTTAGGCACAAGGCCAGCAATTACCCAGTGCATTACTGGTACTTTATTTTATCGACCCTGTAAGGATGAAAGGCAAAATTAACCTTTAATAATGACAACGAATGCTTGACAGTGTAGCCTGCACTTAACTGTTAGAAAAAGATTTCATTTTCTCACTATAACTTGCATTTTATTTGCAAAGTTAAACACTTTCACTATAGAAATATTAAAATAGCAACAAACACACATCAGGTGAACATGCACCCCACGCTTTGTTCTCATTAGGAAATGAGATACGTAGCTGGCTGTAAATGCTAAGACTTTCCATGGTGAAGCATGTACCACCCAAAATAGACTGGTGATTAGTTACTTTAAAGTAAGGGCTGGATGCATACAGAAACTAAAGAGTGTTTGTTAAAGGAGGATATGATAGTTTTAAGAACCATCGAAAAGTTTAAAGATGTATTTGTAATTTCAAGTGAGTGTATATCACTTTAAAGTGAGAATAGCAATTTCATAGTAAACTCATCTCACTTAAACAAAACCTAAACTTACATGATCTAATTATTGAAGAATACATATCTTCTCATACGGAAATGTAGGATGGAAGACTTCATTGGAGACTTCATTCAACTGCTCTTTCTTAACCACAGCCATAATAGCTCATATTTACTATGGAATTATTGCATTGATGAAATCTGATGGAGTACTTCTAAAATTGTTGCACGAATGGATTTTTCTTCTTTGGCACAGTGGTTGAGCCTGTGACAGTGGAGACTTCGGGTGTTTTGGGTCCCTGGACCACATCCCTACTCACTGCTATCAAGGTGGGGGTTAGCTACCCACAGTTGTGAGTTCAGCAAGATGGTATGGCTGTTCCAGCGCTTCTGCCTTACCACCCTCTAAGCCAATGTCTTCTCCATCATATCCACCGGGACCATGAGATGGACTAACCTTTAAACATGAGTAGTAAATACAGATCTCGTACACACAGTTATAAAATTTGAAAGACTGTTAAATTGCTTATTTTTTGAAGTGTTTGGGTTTTTGTTTTTTTTTTGCAATGCTTAGTCAAACAGTATCAAATGATCATTGAACAAAACATACACAAGTGTCTAATGTTGCTCGCTGTCAAGTGGATCATTGCCAATGCTGTACTTACACCTGAAAAAACGAACCTATTACAACCACATAATGTTTTTTTTTCTTCCTTTACTTGGCTGATAAAAATTTAGAAGCTATCCAGGCAATTTCACATAGTTGATTATGATTAATGTTATGATGTCTTGATGTTATATCCTCATCAAACATCCATTTTTCCATGCTGGCATGTGTTGGATAGACTGTTATGGACCAAACAAGTACTTAATTCGAGTTATTATCCTCTCAATGTCAGACCAGGGGTCCACATCTTGCCTACTTATCTTGATTTTGGTATGGTTTCCACGACTAGATACCAACCACTTTACAGAGTGCACTTTTAACATGGTTTCTCACAAAGAGGAAGAAACAGAGTCATATAAAATAAAGGACAACTGGAAACTCTTGAGACACGACCCACTAAGGGCAAGGTAGGGACTATAAAAGTTAAGTGACAGGCTTCAAAAACTTAGAAAGCAAGGGGAAGAAAGGAGTTAGGTTTACTTAGTGATGGGGGAATGGAAAGTAAGGTTTGCCAAATATTTTGGTGGCATGATATGTTCCAAATTGCAAGGCAGTGAATGAGAACCCAAAACATTGTGGAGGAGAAACATATTTGGAATGATAGCAGCACACTTACTCTTTCATGGATCCTGAGCTCCTGCCCATCACCAGCAAACATCACTCTCTCTCCCATGGAACTTTTAACTGTCATTCACCACTCTTCTCTGTGCTTTCTATCCCTAGCTCTTTCCTCAACCTCCTCCAACTAACATGCAATTACGACTTCCCTTCTCTCTCGCCTATTGTCCTTTCAAATTCATACTCTCTCTTCACTCAACATATTGGAAATCACTCCCTACAAACCACTCTCAGGTACATTTGATTTGAAAGAACATAAGGTGGAGAGAACTTTTTTGCCTTGCAGAGGGTAAACAAACTTCTCTAGTGGTGGTGCCACAATAAAATATACCCAATATACTCTGTAAAGTAGCTGGCAATCAAACAAACGAAATGTAGTGTAAAAAGAGCTTGACAGTCTTGCTGAGAAGATGACAGCCTCGCTAGTGGCATGATAAAATGCACCTAATATAGTCAGTCAAGTGATTAATGTTAGGAAAAGTATCCAGTCACAGAAACAATGTCAAAAACATGGTCCACTGACAAATCTAGAAAGCTGAATAACTTATGCCACCATAAAATGTTGATGATATACATATATAGCTTATACTTGTCTGTCTGTCTGCCCTCTCTCTCATATATATATATATATATATATATATATATCTCATCATCATCATTTTACGTCCACTTTTCCCTGCTTGCAAGGGTGGGACGGGAACTGATTCTGGCTCGATTTCTACAGCTGGATGCCCTTCCTAACACCAACCTCATTTACAGTGAGTGCTGGGTGCTTTTATGCCATGGCACCTCCACGACCACTTTGCAGTGGAATGATAAGGACCCCAATCCCTATCATCTCATTTCTACAGCTGAGTAAACTGGAGCAACGTGAAATAAAGTGTCTTGCTCAAGGAAACAACACATCACCCGGTCTGAGAATTGAACTCACAACCTTTCGATTGCAAGGCCAATGCTCTAACCACTAAGCCATGTGCCCCCATATATATATATAATTATCCCCCATATATATATATAATTATCCCCACCGTTTAATGTCCATTTTTCCATGCTAGCATGGGTTAGATGAGTTATCCTGTTGTGAAAAATGCGAAGTCAGGTGACCATGTCTTGCTCATACGGAACTGATTTTGGCTTGGTTTCCACAACTGGATACCCTTCATAATGCAAACCACATTTACAGTGAGTACTGGTTGCTTGTTGTCATGACATCTACATGACCACTTTACAGAGTGGGCTGGGTCTTGTGTCATCATCTTTGGGAGGTGCAATTGAGCAAGGTCAGCTTTTATCACCTCATCCTAAGTCTCCCCGTTCCAAGGCTTCCATCGACTGAGTGCTCTGCAACTTTTTATACAGCTGTCATCCTTCATGCGCATCACACATCCATACCAACACAATCTCCTCCCCTGCACACTGAGCAAGGGGATCAGGGCTCTGTTTTCTCTTCTACTTACTAGGGCCTTAGTTTTGTCAGGTTGACTTTTCTGCAGTTCGAAAATAAACAGGAGAAGACTAAGAACAGAGCCCTGGTGGACGCCAACCTGCACCCTAAATTCCTCGCTATAGTCATTGGTAATCCTAACTTTGCTGACTTGTACAGCCTTCACAAGCCATTCATCTACTCCTAGTTTTCTAAGAGCCCAAAAGATTATGGCACGGTGCCCTCTGTCAAAAGTTGTCTCCAGATCAATAAGGGCCGGGTAGAGCAGCTTACTTTTAGCTAGGTACTTTTCCTGTAACTGCTTCACCAGCAAGAGAGCATCTGTGGTGCTTTTACCTGGTACAAATCCGAACTGCATTTCATTTAGATTTACCCAGTCCCTAATTAGCTGTGCTATAACTCTGTTACTTTCATGACCTGGTCCAACAATTTGATGCCTCTATAATTTCCTCTATCTAGTGCATCTCCTTTATCTTTGTAGCAGTTGACAATGAGGCTGCTGTACCAATCATTCAGTATAACACCATTTAATTTTACTTTGTTTACAATACATGAGGTTAAGGTGTGACCGACTGACCAACTGTGTGTGTGTGTGTAAAGTGGTTGGTTTGAGAAAGGCATCGTTGTAGAAACCATAGCAGAACTGGAACATATATAAGCAAGACACGGCCCCCTCCAGTCAGTCTTGGATGACAGTGGCTCTGATTAAGTACTGACTTGGTCTGTGATAACCCAGTCAACACGAACCAACATGGAAAAAAATGAACATCAAATTATCATGATATATATATATTTCATCATCAAGAATCAAATGTATTGTGCAAGAAAGAAAATTGTGCTGATACAGACATGAAGTGCACATGGAGGCAGCCAATTGCATTAAGAAATGCATAGAAGTAGAAGGAACTTGTGAAAGAGAAAGACCAAGTGGTGAAGGCTGACACTAAGAAGCTGAACCTCCCAAAGAAAATGACTCATGACAGGCTGTGCTGAAGAAGGCCCATCTATTGGTGCTCATTAAGGTGATGGAAATGGGAGCTGGCTCTGTCGAACACTCCTGTTAAGTCTTAATCCAATTCTGTATATGCTCCCCACCCACCTATTACTCTTCCTCCTTTATATTCAATCCTCCATTATCATAATCACACCTTTTAATATCACCATCATCTACCTCTCTTTTACCAGCACTTCTCTGTTACTACTTCTAACCCCACTGCAACACCATTATCACACCCATTATTACATCATGCCCATTATTATCACTACTCCTCTCACCTTAACTGATCTACCACTACACCATCACCAATTATTAATCTCACTAATTATCATGCCACTTCTCTCTCATCTCATTACCATTTTACCTCTCTCACACCTGCACGTTTCCGTTACTTTATTATTAACACTCCTCTCTTTCACCACCAACCTTTTTTTTCTTTGCCAACTTATTCCTGAGAGGGTTGTCCTCAAACACTCCTTCCAGTGGCTCTTATCAGAAGCAACCGTCTCCATCTGATCTGGCTGAATCCCCTTGTGTGACCAGCCAAGTTCATAGATGTTATCCAACCATCTTGCTCAGGGTCTACCTCTGGGTTTACTGCCAGTTGGTTTTGTCCATAAAATGTGTCCAGCGATTCTTTCCTTAGACATTCTAACCACATGCCCATAGTATCACAGCTGCGATCTCTAAATTCAGAGAAGTAATGGCTCTACCTGGAGTGACTCTCTCATCTTCGAGCTACATACTCTATCGAGTAACGTTACTCCAAAGACCCTTCAGAGGAACCCCATTTCAACCCCTTGTATTCTTTCAGTCATTACCCCAAGATTAATGACCATAGGTAAGGTTTGGCATAAATACCGAATTGAAGATAGCAAGTTTGGCTTTTACACCTACCTCCCTTCTTCTAATTACCGCATGCACATTACTGCATCAGCTCCTGCAATTGTTACACTCAATTCAGCCTGCTGCCTTCCATCAATTATAAGAACAAGAATATACATCTTGGCAATATTCCAACGATTTCTCAAAGACCTACCGCAGTGTGAATATTTGGCCAGCTGTGCTGTTCATCAGCTAGCTTGGACTCGACAATTTCCTTGTATCTCTTTGCCAGACCCTTAGCATAGACTTTACCAGGGAGGTTTAACAAGGAGATCCCTCTGTAATTAGAACAATCTCTCTTATTTACCTTTTTGAAAATTGGGATTATCACTCCCAATTGCCATTGCTTAGGTGCCTTTCCAGAAATCCAGGCCACCCAGCACACACGAGTCAGCCAGAAAATACCTTCTCTATTTAATGCTTTTAACATCTCAAGCCGGATTTCATCTTCCCCAGCAGTCTTGCCAGATTTGAACTCTTTAACTCCTTTTGTGACCACTAAATTTAACACCCATCAAGACAACATATACATTCCTACTAACATCATTCTCTTATTATCCCATTGTAACTATTAACATTTACCCAACACCCATATATGATACCATTACCATAATCATCATTTTCTTCCTAATGAGACTTCACTGTTGTTCACATTTCTATGTCGATATATACCACTAGCTCTTATGATGACGCTCACACCTATTGCTCAATCTCCTACCATCAAACAACCAATGAATCCCTTTTTCCCCTTTCACATTCATATTCATTCTTTGCCCTGAGGAACAGTTGTCATTCACTATTCTCACCATCACTTCTTGGTTGCTAATCAGCACCAGTCAACATGTAGCTACCATTACCTCTCTCTCTCTCCTACCACCCTATCACCTTTTCCCTCTTCACATCCATACTCATACTTTTTACTCATTTAACTTCTTGGCCATCACTCTTCTTCAAATTACATTATTGCTTTAAAAGAATGACAACAGACTAGAAAAGACTATTTTTCTATGCAGAAGAAAAGGCAACCTTTCTAGTGTAGACATCAAGATATAATGCACCCAATATACTCCATAAAATGGTTGATGATTAAACAAAGACATCATAAGGTATAGTCAGTACACTGTTAAGTAGTTGGTGTTAGGAAATGCATCAAAACGTAAAAATCGTGTTAAAAATTGAAACACACAAGTGGGACGTGGTTCCTCTAACCCATCAAGGCGGGAAGTCACCACCACATTATTCTCATTCTTGAAGACTTTTGCTTTGGAACAAGACAACCTCTATAATGTGGGTGCCATTGCAAAATACACTTGATCTCTTTAGAGTAAAGGAGGGCTCTTCAGTGAAGTCAATGACTTGACGTCCCTGGTGCTGGTGCTACGATAAAGTGCACCAACCTTGCCAAAATTTAAAGGTATGTAAATAAGACATGAACCCCGAATAATAAGCTCTGGTTAAATAACCTAAGCCAGCAAAGCAAAACGTACGTAAAATTATAATCTGTGTGAAACAGTATAAGTCCTGTGGAAGTTTTTTCTATTTGAAATAAATTTTGTAAACTCCCTACTTGATGTTTTGAGCACCTTATTTAACTATGGACTTCTTCCGTTCATCGGCAGAAAAACATTCCCTCTCTCTTATATGTGTGTGTGTGAATGAGAGAAATAGAGAGAGATGGGACGGCTATACAAATGATAGAAATAAAACTCAAAACATGGGTAGAGTGGTGTACATATCTGTGGAGCTATATCAGTGACTCGCGGTGAGTTTCCTGATTAAATGCACTTTTCAAAATCGGTTTGAAAAGTACATTTAAGCACGAAACTCATGGCTCTTGAGTTACTGGTGTAGTTTCACTTTATATGTGTGTCATTATGTGTTCATTCTGGTGTGAATAGCAAAGTAGAGAATGAATATTCGATAACGTTGAATAGAATAATATATAATCGAAATCAGTCTATGTGAGTTGCTTCTCAATTTCTTGTTAATGATCTTTACTTGCCAGATGATAGATAACGAAAAACTCCGAGGAGCTATTCACACTATAGCTATTAATACGTATGTGTACATACACATATTTTAAGTTTGTGATTTAGATTTGCTTAACTCAAAGTTATTGAACTAAAGAGCTATATATGTATTAAGTTTAAAATCTAAGCCAAGTAGTTATATATATATAATTTGGTTCCCTCTTTCTCTCGTATGTGTGTGTGCGTGTATCTATCTATCTATATATATATTAGTTCCCTTTCTCTGGTGTGTGTGTGTATAAATATATATAATATACACACACATACATACATATATAGACAGTTATATTTATACGCATTATATATATATATATAATATATATGTATGCGTGTGTAAGAGAGATAGATTGCAGTCGTGTAGTAACATAACTAGTAGAGTCATAACTGGTACCCATGTCATTGCCGACGCCCCAGAATGACCCGTGGTATAAAACACAATAAAACCTATAACAAAATACAAGCACAGAAGCTGCAGTTCAATAAAGCCAGTTACATTACTGGTTCCAAATCATCAAGAAGATACTAGAAAAATACATTATTAAATGAATTATCGTCTTCATACCTTCCAGCAATCGTTGAATAAGGCTGTCGACATTAAACTCATTATCCGCCATTTTAGAAGTGTCCGATTAACAGGCCGCGCATGCGTAACAGCGTATATATAACTGTTTATAGACTTACAGTTTCAATAGTAGAGACTATTTTGAATAGTGCGACTGCGAATTATATACTACCAACAGTCAGCCTTCGAAGAGGCTTCTATGTGCCCGTTCGACCTGCTAGAAATAACGACCAAATTTTCCTCAAATCTCAGCCTACTGACTTTATATAATATAGTCCAGAAAGACTTGGATAGTCACAGTTGTAATGCTTAATTAGTGCAATCTGTGACTAAACAGCAATTAGGCCTAATACTACTTCAATTAAGGGCGCATAAAAATGTGATCGACCTCTTTGAAACAAAAGATAATGATGTTAAATATATATATATAATTTTTTAAAGAATCACGAAGTGTCAATTAAAAAAGCTAACGGTGGTGGGATCCTCGATCTGCTAGAAATAACAGCTAAATTTCCCACGAATCACTGTCTACTGTGAAGTAAAAGACAGTTATATTAGATAATGTAATACTTGATATATTATGTCTTAAAAGATTTGGTGGTTATAGTTTATTTATAGTTAAACAGTAACAAGCGAGTTCCAGCTTGGCGTTAATCGCAAGAATTAAAGCAAACTAAATATTGTAGTTAGTATTAACACATCTAAAGCAAGGTACATGAAGTATTTAACTGGAAATGGTGGTGAGTCAATTATTAAGATTATTTCAGAGAGTATGGAAAACATCAGTGAACAAGTTACGGTATTATAATTACCTTATTAACGAAGCATAGCTTTCATTGTATTTCTTGTAGGGTAGAGAAAAAAAGAATCTATAATATTTACATAACAATGTAACATATGTATGTATAATGCTCATGTGGGTAGTGATCACGAGACGTGGGACGTCCTCGGTCCATATGGTATTGGTAAAATGAACACCAATGGCCTGGGGCTGCTTGAACTCTGCTCAGAACTCAACTTTACCATCTGCAACACTTTTCCGTCTGAAGCTCAAATATAAAGCTGCCTGGTATCATCCAAGATCCAAGCATGGACACATAATTGATTTCATCATCACTTGTAAATGAGAGCTAAGTGATGTGTATACAGTGCATGTGTTGCGTAGTGCAGAATATGGCACTGACCACAAATTAGATGAGTATCTGCAAAAGAATTCATATGAGTGGCGTGAAATCACCGAAACACATTGATGTCACCAAACTGAGGCAAGCAGATGTACGTGCAACCCTAACTGGAAAATTTGATGGTTTTGATTTTGATGGCACCTGGGAAAACTTTAGAGATCAAGTTTACTCAAGGTACTTGACTTCAGAACCAAGAAACACCAGGACTGCTTCGAAGACAACAATCCTAATATCAATCAGCTATTGAAAACCAAGCACACTCTCTATGAGAAGCTCCTGAATCAGAATCTCGTAACACAACCAGCTGTCAGGAAAGCCAACAAGGATCACAAGGCAACACTGCAGCGCGAACTGCACAGGATGCAAAATGAGTGGTGGAGTAATATCTTTTCGGATATTCCTGCTCCTACGCTTTTCTCCATCCTCTTTGCTGCCTTGCTCACACATGCTTTCCATGATTGTGACAGAGGCATTCTCTTACAGTTCCGAACCACTGGAAAGGTTTTCAACTTAAGAAGGTTTAATGTCAAGACAAAAACTTTTCAAGCTTTGATCAGAGACCTTTACGCCGACGATGATGACTTCCTAGCACACACAGAAGCTGACATGCAACGCATTATGGACCGTTTCTCGTCCTCATGTACAGCATTTGGGCTTACAATCAGCCTTAAAAAGACCAAAGTAATGTTTACTCCTGCTCCTGGAGAACCATATACTGAACCCCGTATCATGGTTAATGGAACCAGGTTGGTAGTAGTAGATGAATTTGTCTACTTGAGTAACACACTCTCAAATGATGGCTTCTTGCATGCTGAAATACATCTGTGCATCCAGAAGGCCTCTGTTGCCTTCGGAAAATTGGAAAAGAGAATTAGGTCAAATCGCAACAATACCAAGGTGTGCATGTATAGATCATGTATTCTGTCTGCTCTTTTATACTGCGCCGAAACCTGGACGTTATTCCAAAAACACACCAAATTGGTTGAGCGTTTTCAGCAGAAATGTTTAAGGCACATATTCAACATCAAGTGGCAAGACAGAACTCCAGACATCCATGTGCTTATCAAAGCAGAATGTCCAAGCATTGAGTCCCAAGTAACATCTTCTCAAGTGCACTGGACAGGACGTATCGTTCACATGAAAGAAAGCAGGATCCCGAAGCAACTGTTTTACCGTGAACTCCATCTTGGAAAAAAGCCTCAACACAAACTGAAAATGAGGTTCAAGGACCACCTCAAAGAGCTGGCATTTGATATAGAAAACTGGGAGGAAATAGCTCTAAATAAGGCTGAGTGTAGAAAGCGCATAAAGGGCAGTTGCAAAATTTTTGAGGAATGTCACCTAGACCATAAACAACTGATGTCTTGATGAAGTCATCAGTAGTTAGACATGCAATTTCTGTATACTCCTCTCAAAGGCTGGTTATGTTAATCACCTGAAGTCACATGAAAGGATAACCATCCGCAACACAACTCAACAAAGTCTTGGTGAATCAATGTGTGTGATATGAAACAAAGTGTGCAGAACTAGTTCCAGACTAAAAAACACTTGGTGGTACATAAAGATTCTGTCCCACAGGGTGACCCCACCATTCCTGTGGAAAGCACAACCCTCTTCTGTCACCTGTGTTATAAACCATGCAGATCTACAGCTGGCTTACAAAGTCATCTACGAAGTCATGGACGCAGATGGGATGATAACGAAGAATCAATAAGAGATGACAATTGTCTGTGAAGATGCTGCAATCCTCATGTATGCATGTTCTTCTGGTTTTATAATTTTGCAAATTTTTGCCAATAGAGAGAGTCGGTTTCTAGCATAGACACAAGACTCTCTCATTGGAATTTACACATCAACTAGGTAGATGTGTATGCATGTCTGCATGCATGCATGTGTGTACAGGTATGGATGTTATTGTATGTGTGGATGTGGATGTTTTGCTTTGTATCTGTACATGTGTATATACAATTATTAGATGCAGAATTTTTGGAATGTTTTACATATTTTTACTGTTTGATTATTAGATTGTCCTTCTAATTTCCTAACTAGTCGTGTTCTTTCTGTGAAGTCTAGCTTCTCAAAATTTGTATTGAGGCAGTTACTAACATATCCCAGTGCCCCAATAGTTACAGGCATAAATCTGAAGGTATATTCAGGGTGGAGTATCTGCAGATTTCTCATTACTTCTGCATAAATATTCTCCTTTTCACTAATCTTTAATATTATATTGGCATCTGCTAGGCAGCTAACTTCCACTACTGTGCATGCCTTCTTTACACTGTCCCATATAATTATATCTGGTCTGTTATGCCTGCATTTTATTGGGGTTTTTACTGGAACATTCCACCAGTACTCTTTCATATTATGTACATGGATGTCTTCCACATTGCTGTAGCTTTTAATGTGTTTATTATCGGGGCTATCTTTTCTACGGATTGTATTGTACAGTGTTTTGGCCACTACATCATGCCTCATAGGTAGATAGCACCGCAATGACATCTTTGGACAGCTGCTGATGACATGGGTGATATCTTCGATGGTGATTCTGCAGAGTCCGCACTTGTTGTCACATCTAGGTGTTTTGCCTGCAGCCCTATCTCTTTTGTGAATCAGGTATTTCGTGTTGATTTCCTGTTCCTGGATTGCAAAAGTGTATCCTTCAAAGTGGGAGCCAATATAGCGGTTGTTGATCCAAGATAGACTACTTTCCTTATCTATATTACTCTCACTATGGAGCTTCCTGGCAACATATCCATGCATGACTTTTTGCTGATAAGCATGCAGTTTTTTATCCATGGATTCACTGTGGTACTGCTGAGCGACTTCCCTGGGTGTGAGTTTTTGATTATCACACAGGGAATATCTCTCGAGGAGTTCTTTCCCAACTCTCATGATCTTATCTGTCTCATGCAGATAGACTTGCTCGAGAGAGGGCTCCTATGCTTCGAGGTTCGTAAATGTTGTCGGAGGGGTATGATGCGACATTCAAATAATGTTTGGACTGATGTTAGACCTCTGCCTCCCTGCTTACGTTTCAAGTAGAGGCGGTCTATGTCACTGTTGATGTGGAAGTTTCCGGTGTTGTTTAGTATTTTTCGAGTCCTAACTTCAATTGCTTGGATTTCGTCTATCGTCCAATTGAGTATTCCAAACATTGGTGTTAGGACAGGCACAGCAAACACATTGTGAGCCACTGTTTTATGGTGTGCAGAGAGTTCTGATGACCATATTTTTCTTAATCAGGTGTAATATTCCCTGGTTACGCGTTCCTTATTACAGATACCATTATAGGATATGTTCTCATCTATCCCCAGGTATCTGTAGCAGTCCTCATCAGATATCGGTGAAACAGTTAGGTCATTGATGACAATGTTGCTATATTGGGTTGTTGTTTTTCGCCGCTTTACAGTCATATAAGAACATTTATCTTGGCCAAACTCCATTCCTATATTATTTGAGAATGTTGTAACCAGGTCAAGATTTTTCTTCATCTCATCTATGTTCTTGGCATAGAGTTTCAGATCATCCACAAATAAATTATGGGTTAAGTTCGTATTTCTGTCCTCCCGTGAGCCAATGTATGTATGTATGTGACAACAACTGAGGGCCTTTCACTCCCAGGTGAAAAAAAAAAAAAGTACTATTTGGATGGCCGTTGACTCTGCTGAGTTCCTCCACCCTTTGCCAAGTCTAGTATTTCATCCCACAGAGTGTCCAAATATCCTCACATAGCAAGCTTACTGGGGTTGCCGGTTTAGTCGGTGACGACCCGACCATGAGACAGGTTGTACTGGGTTGCATGTTACCAGTAGCACTCGAGTGCTTTCTAAGAGGGAAACTCTGAAAAAAAACCTGCGGCTTCGGAAGCATCCAATGATGTTGACAAGTTCTCCTTTTCGGGTAGTGTTTTTGATGCTCAGAAGGTGGGATTGGTCGAGTGCAAGGCCTTTCTGAACTTAAAAAACGTTCAAAGCACAGGCATTGCTTGTTCAGGTTATGTTACAGGTTTGTGTGGCTGGCTGTAGCCTAAAGGTGCACGACTTTCTGTAATCTGAGAAGTGATTCCAATACTCTTAGCAGAGTTTGTAGCCATCATGTGTATATATATATGTGTATATATATATATATATGTATATATATATATATATATATATATATATATATATATATATATATATATATATATATATATAATATATATATATATAAATAACCAAAAAATAGAAAAACTACGCAAAGATATAAGAAAACTACTACTCAAAATAGGACTAACTATAACATATGAACACAACCTTAAAGTAGTTAACTTCCTGGATGTCACACTCAATTTAAACTCTGGTCTGATTAAACCGTTTCATAAATTGAATGAAAATCTCAAGTACGTAAATGTTGGGTCTAACCACCCCATCTCTATAATTAAATCTATCCCTAAAAATATTTCCCTTAGAATCTCGGGCCTATCTTCTAACATACAAGTATTTAAGGAACACGCCGAGTACTACGATAACGCCCTTAGTAAAGCAGGCTACCTCAACAAAATAGAATATATAGATGAAAACAATCAAAACACCCAAAATAAATCCAACATAGGTAGAAATAATAACACAACACCAAACCACACTTACTACCATAGTGTACACACCAGTAAACCAACAAACAAAACTAATAGAAAGCGATGCAAAGAGTACTTATGGTATAACCCTGAATACAACAGTTCCATTAGTACAAATTTACCAGTACTCTTCTTTAAAATAGTTATGAAACATTTTCCTACATCACACAAATACCATAAAATCCTAAACCCTACCACTATAAGACTGTCATACTCTACAGTGTTAAACCTTGAACAACACATAAAAAAGATCAATACTAGAAGGTTAAACGAAAACACTAAAAACTTAAGTACAAAGAACACAAAAAAAACAGTAGACAATACACTACAGAACATAAATAAACCACACCTAAGTTCGTCTGCAATACTACTCCAGAGTAAACCTAACTACAAAACCAACGTACACAACCGTAACTGCACCTATCCTGACAATTGCCCCCTTGGCAATAACTGCCTTGAAAAAAATATCATCTATAAGTGTACCATTGAATCCGGAGGCAACGAGTGGTACTACGTGGGATCAACGGCAACATCGTTTAAATCTCGATTATATAGGCATTCTTACTCAATAAAACACCAGAGCCAAAGAAATGTAACAACTTTAGCAGATAAAGCTTGGACACTCAGGGATAGCGATCAAAAGTTTACCCTAAAATGGGAGAAATTAGCTAAAACCCAAAGCTTTTCCAGGAGCCAAAATTTCTGCAAATTATGTAATCTTGAGATTTATTACATAATCACACACAAGAAGAAATTGCTTAATAACAGAATTGAACGAACATTATTTTGCCGTCACCGAACTAAAACCCTTTTTTCCCACTACAAGCTGAATATTACATAAACGAGGGACATCCTCCCAACTATACAAATCCTCAATCTAGTTAGAAAAATATAAAAACAATCACTTCTCAACATATATATGTACTATTAATAACCTTAAATTATCAGACTAATAATGGATAAATATGCTGGTGAGAATAGGTGCGAATATGCTATAATGAATGTGTCTAAAAGCGACCATATGTATGTATATATGTGAAAATGTATATAAATAAGAAAATAAGTGGGTGAGTGTATATATATATATATGTTTGATGTGTATAATTAAATGTGTCTCAGCCCCCTACTATTTATTATTGCCCTTCAGGCTATAACAGAGGAGTTCAAGACAGGCTGCCCATGGGAACTCCTATACGCAGACGACCTGACACTCATAGCGGAATCAATGGCCGAGCTAGAGAAGAAATTCCAAACATGGAAGCACGGCCTAGAGTCAAAAGGACTTAAAATTAACCTGGCTAAGACCAAAGTTCTAGTTTGTAGGAAAGAAAACAAGGCGGCGGTCCCTTCTGGGAAATGGTCGTGCTCGGTGTGTAGGAAAGGCGTAGGTAGAAACTCCATTTTATGTCCTAAATGCAAAGTATGGGTGCATAAAAGATGTAGTGGGATCACAGGTAAGCTAACTAAGAACATAGATTTTACATGTGGCCGGTGTTCTGGTGCAATAAGTAGCAGCAAGTGCCCACAAAATACTAGCTCTTTCAATTGCGCAGAGGGTTCTATAGAAATAGTGGACAGCTTCCGTTACCTGGGCGATAAAATCAGCAGTGGGGGAGGGTGCTCTGAAAGTACTGTAGCTAGAGTCAGAACTGGTTGGAAAAAGTTCAGAGAGCTTATACCACTATTAGTTGCTAAAGGGTTCTCCCTAAAAATGAAAGGCAGGTTGTACGATGCCTGCATACGAACAGCAATGTTGCATGGTAGTGAGACCTGGGCATTGTGTGCAGAGGATATATGCAGACTAGAGAGGAACGAAGCTTGCATGCTCCGCTGGATGTGTAACAGTAATATACGTGAACGGCAAAGCATAAACGAACTAAGGAAAAAATTAGAGATAAGAGGGATCAGATGTTGTTTACTCGAGAGAAGGCTGCGTTGGTATGGACACGTGATGCGCATGAAAGTCGATAGCTGTATAACAAAGTGCAGGGCAATAAAGATAGACGGTAGCCACGGAATAGGCAGACCTAGAAAAACATGGGATGAGCTGATAAACTCCGACCTCACACACTTACACCTCTCCAAGACAATGTCACTGGACCGAGACCTTTGGCGGTACTCAGTAACAGAGAAGACCCGCCTTGCCAGTAGGCATCTCTAACAAAATACACCCCGTCCCGCCACCACCCCCACCCCATCCACACCACCCCGTTCTATGTAAAGTTATGTTGGTGCCGCGCTATCCAGGCCGAAACAAATGAGATCGTGTAGGTGTCACGACAAAAAAACACACAGTCCACGCTGTAATGTGGCCGTGTAGGCAACACGGTAAAAACCTCCCAGACCCACACTGTAAATGTGGTTGGTGTTAGGAAGGGCATCCAACTGTAGAAAACCTGCCAGACAGTCCTATGCGAGCAAGACAATCACTCTTGCCTCAAGTGGGACTACCCCCGTCCAAACCCATGCAAGCGTGGAACACGGACGTTAAACGTTGATGATGATGATGATGATATATACACATAGACAGGAGTATGTATGTATTTATGTGTGTGTCTATATGTGTGTATATGAAGATAAGTAGAGTATGAAAGTGTATATACATGAATGCGTATGTGGGTACATATATATATGTATATATATATGTACATATATATGTACATGTATATATATATGTAAGTATGAGCATGTAAGTATGTGTATGTGAGTGTATGTATTTGTAAAGGTGTGCATATATGTATGTGTGTGAATGTGTATGTTTTTTTAAAAAATAAGTATATATACACATATATCTATGTGTGGGCGAACGGATACACACACTTGAAAGAAAAATTCAAGTCTGTATGTTAATTAAGTGCAAACACAAAACCAACCACGCATATCTTTACTATCTCTTATCCTTCTATAGATTTTGAAAAATAACCAATGCCAAATAATGTATTCTATAAAAAATGTCAAAACAACAGATGGGAATCTAATTACCCACAGCTATCAAAAATTTCTATCCACTTCCTTAACTACTCTTCTAACAACTTCTCTCCTTCCTCTTAATATTCTCTATAAAAACCAAACAAGTTCTCAATGAGATTATTCTGATGAAATGATAGTTGAAAATAACATTGAAATATTGAGTGTCTGCATAATTAATACTTTGTAGATAGCAACTGTTTTCAGGTTATATAACTGTTATTGAAACACGTGTCAATAAATTCCTTTTACTGAACTGTATCCATTTAAATCCTTCTATTTTCTCCGGATTACTTTTGAAACTACAACTGGAACCGTCGAGCAAACCCTACGTGAGCTGTCCATCTACTGTGTGTAATATTCATATTACAACACTACGGAAAATACTATATATATATATATATATATATAACACAGAAAATACTATATATATATATATAACACAGACTTCTAGAATTCTGCGACGCCAATGACGTCGATATGTAACACAAACTTTAAAAAACCCGACAACCACCTGATCACCTATAGATCAGGGGAGCACTCTAGTCAGTTAGATTTTATCCTCATCAGAGGACGTGACAGATGGACGGTCGTAAACACAAAAGCCTTCCCTAGTGAGGAATGTACATCCCAACATAGCTTAGTTGTCAGCGACCTCACGGTCAGAACTAGACGAACCCGGAAACAGAGGCCAACCTGGAGAAGAAAGATCTGGAAGCTGAAAGTCCCCTCAACCAGTAACAGATTTAAAGATATTTTACTCAACGCCTACGACAGTAAAGAAGAACAGATAGAGACATTTAACGTAGAAGAGAACTGGGAGTTCCTAAAAAATAATTTACTAGAGGTGACGGATGAGGTCTGTGGCTGGAGTAAGACCTCAAGCAGGAGGAGAGTGACTTGGTGGTGGAACAATAAGGTAGATGAAGCAGTTAAGGCCAAGAGACAGGCATGGAAAGAATGGAAGAATGGGGGGAGCAGGGTGCATTACATAGAGACCAAGAGGGAAGCTAGGCGACAAGTATACTTAGCTAGGAGGGAAGCAGAGGATAGAAAATTCAAGCATGTTTTACAACGTGAGGACCAGAAACAGGAGGTATTCAAGATTGCGAGGCAGTGTGTCAGAGATAGTTGCGATGTCATTGGAGAGAAGTGTATCCGGAATGATAAAGGTGAGCTTGCCCTCACAAGTGCTGAGAAGAAAGATGCATGGAAGAGTCATTATGATAGATTACTAAATGAGGAGAATGCATGGGAAGAGACCCTACCCCAAGTAGACCCTATAGAGGGACCAGCAGTACAAGTCAGCAGCAGTGTAGTAAGTAAGGCAATCAAAGATATGAAGATGGGGAAGGCAACCGGTCCATCGGGTATAGCTGCCGAGATGCTGAAGGCATCTGGGTCTGTAGGTCACACTATAACCACACGTATCGTTAACCAGGTAATACTAGAAGGGGCCATACCAAAAGATTGGTGCAGTAGCATCATTGTCAACTGCTACAAAGGTAAAGGCGATGCACTAGATAGAGGAAACTATAGAGGTATAAAGTTGATGGACCAGGTCATGAAAGTAACAGAAAGAGTTATAGCACAGCTGATTAGGGACCGGGTGAATATAGACGAGATGCAATTTGGGTTTGTACCAGGAAGAGGCACCACTGATGCCCTCTTCCTTGTGAGGCAATTACAGGAAAAGTACCTAGCTAAAAGTAAGCCACTCTACTTGGCATTTGTCGACCTTGAGAAAGCCTTTGACAGAGTTCCACGTGCTGTAATCTGGTGGGCTCTTAGAAAACTAGGAGTAGATGAATGGCTTGTGAAAGCGGTACAAGCCATGTATAGGGGAGCAGTCAGCAAAGTTAGGATTAGCAATGAGTATAGCGAGGAATTTAGCGTACAGGTTGGGGTCCACCAGGGCTCTGTTCTTAGCCCTCTCCTGTTCATCATAGTCCTGCAGGCAATAACAGAGGAGTTTAAGACTGGATGGCCATGGGAACTCCTGTATGCTGATGACCTCGCACTCATAGCTGAATCTATGGTAGAACTAGAGAATAAATTCCAAACCTGGAAGCAGGGACTAGAGAGAAAGGGTCTCAAAGTCAACATGACAAAGACTAAGGTCCTTGTAAGTAGACGAGAAAACAGAACCCAGATCCCCTCAGGGAAATGGCCTTGCTCAGTATGTAGGAAAGGTGTACCCAAATGCAAACAATGCGTACACAAGAGATGTAGCGGGATCTCAGGAAGCTTAATTAAGAATGTAGGATTCACATGCAGCAGCTGTGCTGAAACAACAAGCAGCAAACAGCCACAGGAAACAAGTACCACCAATCTCTGGGAGGGCCCTGTAGAAACAGTAGACAGCTTCTGCTACCGAGGTGACCGAATTAGCAACGGAGGTGGGTGTTCAGAAAGTACAATAACTAGGGTAAGAACGGGATGGAAGAAGTTTAGGGAACTACTACCACTGCTAGCTGCAAAAGGCTTCTCCCTCAGAATGAAAGGCAGACTGTATGATGCGTGTATCCGAACAGCGAT
Source organism: Eledone cirrhosa (assembly GCA_964016885.1). Classification (NCBI taxonomy): domain Eukaryota; kingdom Metazoa; phylum Mollusca; class Cephalopoda; order Octopoda; family Eledonidae; genus Eledone; species Eledone cirrhosa. The sequence continues at coordinate 191,968,623 of OZ024741.1, forward strand.
GTTGCATGGTAGTGAGACCTGGGCGCTGAAGGTGGAAGACTTACGTAGATTAGAGAGAAACGGAGCCTGCATGCTCCGATGGATGTTTAACAGTAATATACGTGAACGACAAAGCATAAATGAATTGAGAGAGAGACTGAGCATAAGAGGAATCAAATGCTGTGTGCAGGAGAGGCAGTTGCGCTGGTATGGACATGTGATGCGTATGAAGGATGACAGCTGCATAAAAAGGTACAGAGCACTAGAAGTTGATGGAAACCGTGGAGTGGGGAGACCCAAGATGACCTGGGATGAGGTGATAAAAGCCGACCTTACCCAATTACACCTCTCAAAGACAATGACACACGACCGTGACTTCTGGCGTCACGCAGTAATACAGAGTACCCGACCTCCCATGGGTACATGCTGAAGCATATAAACAATATGCCCCCACACACCCCACCGCAAGGTGGTCGTGGAGGTGCCACGGCAAAAAAGCACCCAGCCCACACTGTAAAGTGGACGTGTAGGCGCCACGAAAAAGCACCTAGCACTCACTGTAAATGAGGTTGGTGTTAGGAAGGGCATCCAGCTGTAGAAATCAAGCCAGATCAGTTCCTGTATGAGCAAGGCATGGTCAGCCGACCAGACACTGCCCACAACAGGACAACCCGTCTAACCCATGCTAGCGTGGAAGAACGGACGTAAAACGGTGATGATGATGATGATGATGATGATGAACAAAGGGTGAAAGAACTCATAAGAGTCAACGGGCATCCAAAAATGTGTAAGTATGTATATACACATGTACATATGTATGTGTATGTATATGCATGTGTATGTATATGCATGTGTATGTATATACATGTGTATATATATGCACGGGGACATAGAAATAGCCGGGCTGGATACCCGATCGTGCGATTAAACCACTGGGAGTGAAGGACCCCTAGCCTTTGTCAGGGCATTCTTCTAGGAGAAGGCAACTCAGGAAACTGGGATAACTCTGACATAAAACATGCGGCTCAGTAGTTACCGATGATGTTGATCTTTTCTTCTTTTCAGGTTATAGCTACTGTCGCTCAGAGAGTGGGATTGGCTCAGTGCACAGTCTGTCCTCACTTTTAAAAAAATCTTCATGCACAGGCATTGCACAAAAGAATTAATTAATAATTATTAATAATGGCGTATCATGCAATGGCCAGTATTAATGAAAGGGCAGCCATCATGTATGTATGTATATATGTATGTATATATGTATGTGTGTGTGTGTATGTATGTTCTTCTGGTTTTATAATGTATATGTACAGATATGAATGTTATTGTATGTGTGGATGTATATGTTTTGAGTTATATGGGTGCATTGTATCTGTATATGTGTACATGGAGTTATTAGATGCAGAATTTTTGGAATGTTTTACATATTTTTCCTGTTCCATTAATGGATTGTACTTGTAATTTTCTAACTAGTTGTGTTCTTTCTGTTCCTGTGAAGCCAAGTTTCTCAAGATTTGTACTAAGGCAGTAGCTTTTAATGTGTTTATTATCTTTTCTACGGATTGCATTGTACAGTGTTTTGGCCACTACATCATGCCTCATAGGTAGATAGTACCGTGATGACATCTTTGGTCAGCTGCTTATGACAGAGTTTGCATTTGTTGTCACATCTAGGTGTTTTGCCTGCATCCCTATCTCTTTTGTGAATCAGGTATTATGTGTTGATTTCCTGTTTTTGGATTGCAAAAGCATATCCTTCAAAGTGCGAGCTAATATAATGGGTGTTGGTCCAAGATAAACTACTTTGCTTATGTATATTACTCTTACTCTGGAGCTTCCTGGCAAGCATGACTTTTTACTGATAAGCATGCAGTTTTTCATCCATGGTATTTCATCCATGCGGTATTGCTGGGCAACTTCCCTGGGTGTGAGTTTTTGATTATCATGCAGGGAGTATCTTTCAAGGAACTCCTTCCCAGCTCTCATGCAGGTAGACCTGGTCAATAGATGGGCTCCTACGTTTGGAGGTTCGTAAATGTTGTTGGAAGGATATGATGGGACATTCAAATGCTGTCTGTACTGATGTTAACCCTCTGCATCCCTGCTTACGTTTCAAGTAGAAGCAGTCTATGTGCTCGTATGTATGTATGTATGTTTCTCTTTCTCTTCCTCTTAATTTCGAATACATTTTTGACCGGCCACTTTCCTGGTGACAAGGTTGTAAAAAAAAGAAATTGTTATCCCTTGAATCGCAAGAATGTTTTGCAAATTTTGAAGGTGCCAGCTATCGCAGCCATTTGTAATCTATGAATTAGGGAGCTGCGCTCTTTGTCCACAAATCCAAGTTCAGTTTACTTTGGTCCAAGTGGGTTGGTATATAACATGTAGCTCCAATAATGATGGGTATGAAGCTGAAGGTGTATCTTGGATACTGGATCTGCAAACTCACCAATGGTCCATAGATGTCCTCCTTCTCTTGTATTTTTCTTACAATGTTGACATCTGATGTCTACAACAGAGCACATTTTGAATGTGTGGTCCCAAACAACAATATCAGGCCGGTTGTGCTTTAATTTGGCGGCAGTTTTTATTTTCAGATTCCACCAGTATTTTTTAGTGTCATCTATCTCAACATATTCCTCCTCATTTGTTTTTAATTTTGTTTTCCTAAGTGCGTTCCAGAGGGTTCTAGCTATCACATCATGCCTCATAGGGAGATATTTGCGAGATAACATTGTTTCACAGTTGGCAACAATGTGGCTTACATCTTCGATCTTTGTTTTACAAAGCCTACATTTATTGTCGACTGATGGCCCTCCTTTTTTGTGTAGCAGATATTTGGTAGGGATTTCTTGTTCCTGTATTGCATAGAGATATCCTTCAAGGTGGGATGTCATAAACTTGTCGGAAATCCATGCTAGACTTTTTGAATGATTTATCCCCTCCATGGTCTGTGTTTTTCATCTCTGGTCCATTTTTTTATCTTGTTCAAACATTGAATAGGATCTTCCAATGTCCCTGGGAGAGAGATTTATATCAGGCCTTATTCCATATCTCTCCTCCAGATCAATGGGTATCCTAATGATATTATTTCCTTCATGCTCATAAACCTGGGCAAGATGGTTGCTGACCTTTTTCTTCTGTTGAGGATATTGCTTCAGTGTTACTATCTGGGTCTCATATGATGTTAATATGTATATAACATTGAATGTTGGAATGTACGGACACTGCTTGACAGTGATTCCTCAGAACGTCCTGAATGAAGGACCGCTCTTGTTGCGAGGGAGCTTCATCGTTATGATCTTGACATTGTTACTTTATCTGAGATGAGGTTAGCTGTAGATGGTCATCTTATGGAATATTGTGGAAAATATATATTCTTTTGGATAGGGAGAGATGAAGGGATTAGAAGAGAAGCTGGGGTAGCATTTGCTGTTATGACTACTCTTGTGGATAAGTTGGAAGACTTCCTAGCGGAAATTAGTGAGCATCTTATGTCCATGAGAACTCCGTTGGACAAAGGAAGATATGCGCCTCTGGTGAGTGTGTATGCTCCAACTATGAATTCTGTTGATGAGGAAAAAGTATCTTTCTACCATGCTTTGAAAGGTGTTATAAGAAATATCCCTTAGGCAGTTACAGTAACTGTCTCGAAGCTGAACAGTGGAAGACCTCCAGGTATGGATGGCATACATGCAGAGCTCCTACAATATGGTGGTGAGAGACTTCTGCAACATCTTCACTCTTTGTTTGGCAGGATATGGGCTAATGAATCCGTACCTGAGGACTGGAGGGATACAGTAATAGTAGTCTTGTACAAGGTAAAGGGTGATTGTGGAAACTATAGGGGTATATCATTCCTTTCTGTCGTAGGAAAAAGTTTATGTAGGATGCTTCTGGACAGTCTCCTGACACACATTGCAGACTGTGTTCTTCCTGAAAGAATCTGGTTTTCGTGCTGGATGCGGCACTACTGATATGATCTTCTCAGCTAGACAGCTCCAGGAGAAGTGCATGGAACAAGGTTTGGATCTGTATCAGGTTTTTGTCAATCTGACAAAAGCTTTCGATGTTGTTAACAGAAATGCATTGTGGAAGGTTCTCCAGAAACTTGGTTGGCTTGATAAGTTCCTTTGGTTAGGTCTTTCCATGATGACATGAAGCTTGGGTTAATGTCAGAGGTAACATGTCAGAGCCTATCTCAATGAAAAATGGAATGAAACAGGGAGATATTCCAGCACCGACCCTATTTGCCATATACTTCGTGTTGGTTTTCTATATTGCATTCAATATTGCATATCAAACCTCTGGCAGCATATTTAACATCAGGTGCTTTGCTGCAAAAACATAGTATTTACCTTAATCATAAGAGACCTTTTGAATGCAGATGATTGCAAACTTTTAGCGCACACAGAAATTGACATGCAATACCTTTTGAATGCATTTTCTGATGCTTGCACTGCCCTAGGATTGATTGTCAGTCTCAAGAAAACTGTTGTCATGTACCAACCTGCTCCTGGTAAGCAGTACAGTGAGCCAAATATCTTTGTGTATGGTAAATGACTTGGAGTGGTTGATCAGTTTGTCTACCTGGGAAGCACTGTCAATCGACACATGATTAGGAAAGCAAGTGATGCTTTCGGAAAGCTAGAAAGGCGCCTCTGGGGTTGGCGAGACGTATGCAAGGAGACAAAGGTAAAGGTGCACAAAGCATGTGTGCTCTCTTCTCTTCTTTATGCCTGCGAGACCTGGGTCACATATTGACACCATCTTAAACAGTTGGAACGTTTCCATCAGATGTGTCTCAGATGGATCCATGGCATTCACTGGAGGGACCACATCAGTGATGTCGAGATTTTGGAAAGATCTGTGTGTGAAAGCATAGAAGCTTTTGTGCTTAAGCAAATACTCCGATGGAGTGGTCACCTTGCCAGGATGAAGGATTCTAGGATACCAAAACAACTCTTTTATGGAGAGTTAGTTAAAGGAAAATGACCTCCACATAAACCCCAAAAGAGGTATAAGGATTTGTTGAAAGACGCTAACATCTCTGCTGATACATGGAAAAGCGTAGCTGCTGATCGTAATAAATGGAGAAAGACTGTATATGAGGGGAAAGTTGTTTTTGAAGTATCTTGAATCGCATACGAGAAAGTAAAAAGGGACGTGAGGAAAGGCATTGCTGTTACATTTCCAGACAGCAAAGGTCCTCCTATGGCACTGACATGTGCAAGACTCTGCCTCAGAAAAGCTAGACTCAAAAGTCATCTTCACAGTCATAAAGTGAGACCAGTGGTTGACTACCAGGCTGCTGTTGGAGATGCTACTCATCAACCTGTCAAGTATGTGGAAAAAAGTGCAGATCAGCAGAAGGGCTCAAACGACATGCAAAAGTATATAACAACCAGCCTCTGCCAGTGAATGTTTTTATGGTTGCCAACTCTGTGCAAGACATTTTAGATTATTGACTGGGCTAAAAAGCCACATTCGATCGCAGTACCGTTAATTATTAATGTGTGTGTATTTTTTTTTCTATCATGCCATGCCATACTCAATAACGAGGGGGCAGCCATCATGTATGTATATCAGGCTGCTCTTGAGTATTACTGGTAACATGTAACCCAGTACAACCTGTCTCATGGTCGGATGAAATACAAGACCTTGGCAAAGGGCGGAGCAACTCAGCAGAGTCAACAGCCATCTAAATAATACCTGTTTTTTTATTGGAGTGAAAGACCCCCAGTTGTTGTCACAACACCTTTCTAGGAGAGGGAAACTCTGAAAGAAAAACCTGTGGTTTTGGAAGCATCCGATGATGTTGACCAGTTCTCCTTTTTGGGTAGCGTTTTCAATGCTCAGAGAGTGAGATTGGTTGAGTGCAAGGCCTTTCCCCATTTAAAAAACCTTCACATCACAGGCATTGATTGTTCAGGATCTGTTACAGGTTTTAATGGCTGGCCATAGCCTAAAAGGGCTCCAAACTTCTATGATGAAAAATGATGACCTTGAAGTCAATGGCAGTAAGGGCTCTGGAACTTCTTTTGAAGGTGTCTGGCTCAGCAGGTGTCCCATGGCACTGTGGAATGGGCCTGGTCGTCATCCTGATACTGCAAGGAGGTTCAAACCTATGAATATTGGGTGTTGGAATGTAAGAACTTTACTTGATTCCCAATCCAGTGAAACTCGCCCTGAAAGAAGATCTGCTTTAGTGTCAAAAAGAACAGAATCGCTATAACTTGGACATCATTGCACTTTCAGAAACGAGATTGGTAGGTGAGGGTCAATTCACGGAACAGAAGGGAGGATATACCTTCTTTTGGAGTGGTAGAGCAGAGAATTGTAAGAGAGAGGTAGGGTTCGTATTTGCTGACAGGAATGGAATCGTCTCAAAGCTGGAAAATCTTCCTTGTGGATTCAATGATCGGATAATGTCCATGAGAGTCCTTCTGATTCAAAACCGCTTTGTGACTCTGGTCAGTGTGTACGATCCTACTATGTGTGCTAGTGATGATGAAAAACTAGCTTTCTACATGTCTTTGAAAGAGCTCATCCATAGTATACCTTTTGCAGACAAGATTGTCATCCTTGGCAATTTTAATGCACATGCTGGTAATACTAGGAAGCTTGGAGTGTGATGGGCAGGCATGGAGTAGGTAAGTGCAATAACAATGGGCCTATTTCGGTTGCAGATGTGCGTTGAAGTGGATCTTGTTGTTGGGAACATGCTCTTTCAGCAGAAAGACAAGTATAAGACAACTTGAAGGTATTCAGGTACCAAGAAGTGGCACTTTATTGACTTTGTTTTAACGAGGAAATGTCATATCAGGGATATCACATTGGTTCGTGTATTGCGAGGCACGGAATGCTGGACTGACCATCGTTTGGTGTGCACCAAGTTTCAATTTTTTGTGAAGCCCAAAGTTAGGAGGAAGAAGGTTGCACTTCCAAAATGACTAAACGTGGCTCGTCTGAAGATGGAAGAAGTCAGAGCTGAACTATCGAAGTTTCTTGAGTCCATGGAATGTGAAAGCACGTGGGGAATAATTGAAGAAAACCGTCTATGATGTCAGTGCTGGAGTTTTAGGTTATACTAATAGAAAGCATAAAGACTGGTTTGATGGAAATGATGCAGAAATCCAGACCTTGCTTGAAGAGAAATAAAAAGTGCTGACATCATTGTTGCGTGAGACACATTCTGACAAGAGTGACCAGACCTTCAAGCAGATCAAGGCACGTGTGCAACATCAATTGAAAGCCATGCAAGATACATGGTGGAGAAAAAAGTCTGATGAAATCCAGAAAGCCTCAGATAGACATGATATGAAGCTCTTATACAATCTGCTCAGGGAGGTGTATGGTCCGACCGGTCCACAAATATTCCCACTTCGCTCCAAAGACGGCAAGGAATTGCTCAGAGATCCAAAGGAAATCCTGATCAAGTGGCATGACCACTTTGATGAGTTCCTCAATAGAGATTGGGCTGTCCTGAAAAGTTTTTGAAAAGTTTTTGATGAAATGCAGGCATGGATAAACATCGGAAGTAAACTGTCTGAGCCAATCTCGGTTAAAAATGGTATCAAGCAAGGTGATACACCGGCATCAACTTTGTTTGCCTTGTTTTTCGCAATGGTGTTCTTCATGGCTTTTAAGGATTATCAACACAGTATCTATCTTAGATAGATTCTTCCGGCAAGCTCTTCAACTTCAAACATCTCACTGCTAACACTAAGGTACTGAGTACCTTGATCAGAGAATTTCTGTATGCAGATGATTGTGATCTCTTTGCACACTCCCAGAGTGACATGCAACACCTTATGGATTCTTTTTTCCAATGCGTACAGTGCTTTGGGACTGACAATCAGTCTAAAGAAGACTGTCGTCAGTACCAACCTGCTCCAGATAAAGTTTTCAATGAACACTCCATATATGTATACGGTCAAAAGCTTAAGGTTGCTGACAGATTTGTGTATTTGGTGAGTACTCTGAGTGTGACCTGCTCTCTGGATGCAGAAGTTGGTCTGCGTGTTAGCAAAGCAAGTGAGCCATTTGGAAGACTCAGTGACCGTCTGTGGTGCAGGTGAGGAATCACAATGTAGACCAAGTTGAAAGTGTATGCTACATGTGTACTGTCAGCATTGCTGTATGCGTGTGAGACATGGGTTGCCTACAAACGGCATATCAAAAGACTGGAATGATTTCACCACCAGTGTCTCAGGAAGATGCTCGGTATCAAGTGGCAGATGCATGTCAGTGATATGGAGGTCCTTGAAAGAAGTGAATGTCGGAGCATTGAAAGTATCATCCACCAACGTTTGCGATGGAACAGACACCTCTGCAGAATGGAGGATGATCGAATCCTGAAACAAGTTTTGTATGGTGAGCTTTGTAAAGGTAAGAAACCACCTCACAAGCCAAAGCTCCAATTCAAAGATTGAAAAAAACTGGTTTGATGGTGGCTGACTGGGAGATAGAGGCTCTTGAAAGAGAAACTTGGCGTGGAGTGGTGAATGATGAGGTCCATAATTTTGAGGACAGATGCATAGAACGCAAGAAAATCAAATGACATGTGCATAAGCAATGCCCTGGTGTATCTCTTGAAATGATTGGTGTGCCCTGAGTGTGGAAAGATTTGCTTGAACAAATCTGGTCTCAGGAGCCACAATTGCAGCCATGTTCAGAGAGAACCAATGAACTATCATCTCCACGGTATTGTGAAGGCTCACAGGCAACCCTATGCAAGATCTGAGGCAAGGGAGATCCATAGTTGTCGTCAGTGTGTGAAGGAGTGCAAGTCTCTAGCAGGCTTGAAAAGCCATATCCGAGCGTCACACATCTGAATCTGACAAGCAATTGCAATACTCTTAGCGTGAGTTTGCAGTCATCAAGTATGTATGTATGTATATATATATGTATGTGTGTGTGTGTGTGTGTTTAGAGAGAGAGAAAGAGTCATATATCATTTGAGAATCACATAGTATTTTGTACACATATAATATTCAGGAAAAATACATACTTTACGGTGGAAAATGTTAAATATTACTTACAATACTCTTTCATAGTGCAATAAAACGAGGGAAAAGCAAAATCAATCTAAGCAATTGTCTATCATTAGCAACTATCGATTCTGGTAAAGCCAATGGAAGACAAGAAACTAATCATCAGAGGAAATTGTTTATACATATGCCCCACACTGTACAAAATACTTTTATATCTGATGAGAGGAGAAAGTCTGTCTAAGCTTGAACTCTGCATGGTTTCAAAGTTTAATGATGAGGGCAGATATAAATAGGACTGGAGGTTTTATTGGCTAGAAAGAGCAGTGAAACATCAGTCAAAGTTGAATCAACTCAACAAATCAATAAATTTTGAGCAGTTATATACAATGTTAAGGTATCAAAACATATTAAATATGTATGATGACCATGGTTGTCTCTAAATAAGGTCAATGGACCTTAGTTCAGAGCATCAATAATTCAAATTTAAAAGATATATTTAGAGATAGAGAGAAAGAGTCATATATCATTTAAGAAACACATAGTATATTGTACACATATATAATACAAATAATATTCAGGAAAAAGTAGATACTTTAAGGTGGAAAAAGTTAAATCTTTCTTACAGTACTGTTCCATAGTAAAAAAAAAAAAAACCCCAAAAACAATGGCCACATCAGGAAATCCACCTATTATATATAGATATATAATTCAAAATTGCAGCCTTGTCTCACTATTACACCATGTGACATTAATTTGATCTGTAAATATGTCTGCGGAATATTTAGCCACTCTGCATGCTAATTCAAAGAGTAGGTCGTTCAGTTGACTGAACAACTGGACACTTATATGCAGTGGTGGACTGGGTCTAAAAATATTGGTTGCCAGGAGATAAAGGGGGCACACCCATATATAGAATGCTTTCATTTAATTTTTATAATGTATATGTAACGGCCCCTTACGGCTGTAACTCAGCACGTATAGGATTTGCATCCCTTTGGCTTCTAAAATATTAAAGTGGGCCCCTGCAATGCTTCTGTGGACCCCTGCATTGCTACTATGGGCCCCCTGGGGCCCACTTGCCATTGGGCAACCTGGCAACCTGGCCAGTCCGCCACTGCTTATACATCATTCTTGAAGGGTGAGTCCATCATATGTATGGATAGATGTAATACATATATACATCCCAAGACTTAGTCATTAAAATTTAAATGTTTACGTAGTAAAGAACGGTTGACTAACTTTGCTATCTACCATATATGTCAGTGTGATATCTCAATACTGTGTTAGATTTAATAGACAAAACAGAGTCTATATGATTCCAATAATGGTGTCTGTTGAATGCTGTCATTATTATGTTATGTTTACATAAACATTTCAAGAATAAAACTTTAACTTCTTAATCTTTAAGTGAATCAAAGAAAAACAAAGAAAATTAAATGGTATCTTAATAGCATTTTTCTATATGAAGCCTCAAAATTATATACATAAATAACATTACAAATTGTTCACAATTCTTTTAGAATGAAAATATAAACACATATAACAAATACAATTAACTATTGCTAGGAACCTCACAAATACAACACACCAAAATATATGACCAGAGCGAGAGAGAAAAAAATCAAACAACCATCAATTCACCACCAAATGCTACAATTGGCCACACACCACAAGGGTCAATGGCATATTTTGGAGCACGCCAATATGCTCGCAGTATTATAACAGATGATGGCAAGGCCAAGATGCTGAAACAGCTAGGCACTCTTACAGGCATCACCTGACATAAGTGGTATAAGATTAAGTAACATTTATACTTTTTTGTGAGTATTAATTCTGTAAATGAAAAGAAATCGCCCCAGCCAGGAATATAAAACCTATGCAATTTGTCATAAGTTTGTTTGCAAATTTCCACATTAAATGAGTCTCAAACACTCTTTGCTTTTCTTAAGACTTTATTTCTGAAGCAATGACAAAAGAAGTTCTCAGTGCGTCTGTGTCCATGAGCAAGCCATTTGCAAAGTGATGAAAGAACGTCTAGCGAAGAAGAGTTCCACAACAAAGGGGAGCATGTACAAGTCATATTCTATGCCCTCCCCAAGTCTTTGGAAGGAAGTGACAAAGACTGAAAATATGAAGGAGTTTGAGTGATGATACATGCAGTACAGTGGGTAAGCTACTCAAACAAGACACATGCAGGGTTGTTGATAATCAGAGGGTCAGTCATGGGTTGGGTTTTGTGCCAGTTTTGGTCAGTCGAGTGGAGCATCAGACAAAGTGAAAGTCAAGTGGTGGATCAGTTTTGGATCAGCATTGCAGAATTCGTTGTACACATGGTGATCAAGAGTTACTGCTTCGGCAGAGGATCGGCCAGGTGCATCAATTATACAGCAGAGGTTGTTGAATGTGGCGGTGGAGTGATCATCAGCCTCCGCTGCATTGCTTTGAGCCTGTCATTGGGGACGGCGCCGTTGTTGGCGGCAGACACTCTCATGGTGATGTAAGATACCACACTTGGTGCATTTATGGTTTCATGCACTCCTGTACATGGTGTCCGTGGTCTTGTTTCCCATAGTGGCTACAAAGGGCAGGTGAAGGTTGAGAGTTGTTGGGCCTGTTGATGGTCCATCTGTAGGAGCTGGAGGCAGCTATGGTTGAGGTGATGTCATATTCCAGAAGATGGCTGACTGAGTGCTTACTACTTTCTTTCGGCTCGACGTACCTCAAGGCCTCTTCGAGAGTCATATTCTGTTGTGAGTTACTGAGGATGTCTAGGCGGATCTCATCATCCTCCAATCCTCGAATGAGTGCGTCACGGACCTTGATGTCACTATAGTCTATTGCAGTGTGGCACGAGGCTGATGGGCATTCCACTTTGAAATTGCAGACACTGGCCTGTCCTCAGAGATGGGCAGCGAAGGCCCTAATCGGTTCATCCCACCGCATCTGTTGCAGTTGCATGCAAGCAACCATGACATTTTCTTGGTGGACGGCCAAGGACTTAATGTTGTGAAGGGCCGTTTGCTCATCACTGGAAACTGAGGCACCGAATATCCATGTGAGGTCCTACCTCAAGTCTTTGCCGCAGCACTCGAGTAGCTGGAAAACAACATCCCTACCTGTAAGGCGTGTGGCCCTTTTGTAGTCTGACCATCCCTCTTCAAAGTAGGCCCACTCTTTGCTCGTTCCAGCTGCAGAGATGACAGGGCGTCGTACCTTCTCGGCTGCAGCTGCTCCTGTAGTGGGTGGTGGTGCATTCGTGCTGTGAGCAGTGGAGCTGCAAAGGTTGATGAAGCACCTCCATGGGAATGTTGGCAGACCATGTTGTGTCACAGTCAGGCACATGGTATGTCGCTTTTGTTGGTTTTCAAGAAGTCAAGTGTACTTCTTTTGTCATGAGTCTCGAATCCTCTTTGCTTTTCTTAAGACTTTATTTCTGAAGCAATGACAAAAGAAGTTCTCAGCACGTCTGTGTCCATGAGTAAGCCATTTGCAAAGTGACAAAAGAGCTTTGATGTATAGCAAAGAAGAGTTCCACAACAAATGGAGATAAGGGGCAAGTGTGTATGAGTCATATTTCTCTACACATCGTTAATGCATATTGAAGATATTAAATTATATTGAATTTATTTTTACTTTAGCTCTTGGCTGACAGGTTCGTATGGAAGTTTCTTAGTTGATTGAACAAAATACAGTTTATTTCATGTTTATTTTCTTTAAATCAACCTTGATTCTTCTGGTTCTATTGAAACCTCTGATTTTTTTTCATTTCCTTATAAGAAATTGCTGGCCTATTGGATGTCCCTTGGTTTTACAATGACATTTTGAGGAAAAACATATTCTAGTACATTTCTTCATAAATATATGTGGTGATAGTGTGCAAGGGAGATCTTGCTAGGAGCCAGTGACATCACATCAGGGTTTTCTCTCTCTTTCTTCAGGATGCAATACTGTGTGGACATGCTATGATTGTGTGTTAGAGACTCTCTGTATTTCTTGGTCAGGCATAAAACAGGTGAACATCTGCACAGAGACATTCAGTCCGGACTCAAGTGGAGATGCAAGGTAGCACTGTTCACTTCCTCACGACAAGCTATTTCGGTACCCTGGCATTCTTAATTTCAGCACTATTTTTATTATTATTATTTACTTTCTCTTATCTTGTAGACAATATGGCAACGGAAATGAGAATAGGTAGCGAGGCAGTCAAAGCCTTCAACAGCGAGGGAGATGTTATCGCCTGGATGAGAAAGATAAAATTGGTCGCTACACTACAAGGCATCAAAAATGAAGCTGACCTCATGGCACTCTATCTTGATGGAGACGCATTAGCATTATACCTTCAAATGAACCAGTCAGACCAATTGAATGCAGAGAAGATAGAGCAACACTTTAAGGAAGCATTCACCTTTATGTTGCTTTCACCAAGCTAAGCAAAGTGAGAAGGACAGGAGAGCAGATGGACATATTTGTGGCAGAAATCCAGAGATTGGCTACGCTAGCCAAATTCACAGGAGAGAATCTCAAAAGGACCGTGCGGTTGGCGTTTGTGAACAGTCCCCTTAATGAAATTTGAGTGAGGCACCAACAGTTGCCGGGCAACAAAATGACCATAAACAAGATAATCACACAGGCTTGTGTAGTGACACAATGCGTTGCGCAGAATGTTGCAATGTGAGCAGTAACAGAAGCCCATAGCAGTTGACAGCAATTGACGAACAATGAGGGAAGAAGAGCCCCCGTGAATGCTCGGCCTCGGGTGTTCAGGGGGATGTGCTTCAAATATCAGGGTCTGAACATGGCAAGGGACTGCAGGAAGAAGAAGCCTGATATAAGTGGGTGGTCACATCGCCAACAACTACGACCAGGGAAAAGGTCAAAGTGGAGTTACTGCACCAATAGCTACCCCCCGGAGTGAATACCCAAAGTAGTGCTAAAACGTACATTTGTGCTACCACTAACAAATTTAAGACTAGATTCAATTCCAGCATGATGGGTATCTAATATTACTGTTGCATTTCCCCATCCCTTCTCTATTGGTTAATAATTGTTTCTACTTTTGGCACAGCAATTACCCAGTACATTACTGGTACTTTATTTTATCAACCTCGTAAGGATGAAAGGCAAAGTTGACCGGCGGGATTTGAACTCAGAATGGAAGGGGCCGATACTGCCAATAATGCATTTAAGTCACTGTAGGTTATAGCTATCTACATTTGATACATATCCCTAGGTATCTCTCCTCCCATACTATGATTTCTTTATGAACCCTTACATTGTGGCGTATGGTCCCTTTCTTTAGTTACTTGTCATGGTATATTTTATATAGCATTAGAGTCTATTCTTTATGAAGCAATGATATAATTCTAAGTAGTTATATATCTACGTCACTTTAGGTAAATACTAAATCAGGTTCTTAATCACCCTTATGTATAATTAGATTACAGTGGAATTTGATCCGCAACATGAGTTTTCCTTTTGACTAAACATAAATACACATTAGGTAAGTCCTTGTCTAATAGGGTATCACAGTTTGGTAATTAAATATGAATATATAGACAATTTTATTCAATATTCCTTATCTAACCCCTTATTTTTCTATTTATATGTTTTCTTCATTAATTAAAATTTCTGATTTGATAGAGTCATATTAACAATTATAATTAAATTTACATCCTATCAGCTCACTACTGATAAATTATTTATGTCTCCTGGGATAATAGTCACTTCTTACACTATTATTTAGTAATAGCCTAATGTTATATAAATAATACTTTTTTTTATTATAATAAATAACTAGCTGATGTACCCAGCTTCGCCCGGGTAAACAGATGATAAGAGAATACAGGTAAAAGAGAAAATGACTGTATTGGATGTTTGTCTGGTTACAGTATGAGGCAAGTTCGTGGTATCTGTGTGATACAGAAAACAGTAAAAAAAAATCTTCCAGATATACCAGATTCTTCGTTGTACCGTTTGTGCGTAGTATATGAACAATTCTAGGTGCTCCCACCTAGAATAGTGACCTCTAGGAGATGGTTCATCTTCTGCCTGACTGTAAAACATGTATCATTTCATAGACGTGGTTGTTCCACGTTTCTCAAAAGGATGATGGGAGTTCCAATCTTTTATATTATATATAGATATAGATAATTAATATAAAAGATGTCCGTCAATGTAAAAAAAGGTCCCTATTTACTCCCTTCACAACTCTGTGTATGTTAGACTGACAGACAGGCACACAGACAGATAAAATGCGTGGCGATTGTGGGAGGCGCACGTACACACACATTCACGCATGGAAACGCGCACACGCACGCAAACTTACACACACGCACGCATTCACACATGTTGATAGTTTTTACTTTCTGTGGAACGCTGCACGCACACACACATAAACATACGCGCACGTACATACACACGCACACATGTTAATAGTTATTGCTTTCCTTCCCCTCTTATTTCCACACACACACATACGTCTCTACACTGACACATATACAGTGTATCCAACACAGCGTTTACTTTGCCTCTCTCTCCCCTCTCACTCCCTCATTGGCATTATGCATATTAATTTAAGTTTGGCATCGCTGAGGTGGGCGGAGTCATTTGAAACCTATGAACCAATGATAATCGAGAATTATGACATACGGAAT
This sequence comes from Eledone cirrhosa, assembly GCA_964016885.1. Lineage (NCBI taxonomy): Eukaryota > Metazoa > Mollusca > Cephalopoda > Octopoda > Eledonidae > Eledone > Eledone cirrhosa. Next base: position 191,984,248 of record OZ024741.1, read on the forward strand.
ACTGACATTGTTCAAATTAATATATAGATTTACATATATTGAAGCTCTTCTGTGTATTTAAACACATCCTAGATAGGAGTCACCTCCCTTCCATCTTAATGTATTTGTTTACTTTCTGTTCTGTATAATATCCTGTAACAATGGCTACAGACGTATCTGTGACCAGAAAATATGTTAGGACCTTTCTGATTAAATTTATTGATTCCCAATATGGTTTCTTTTTGGTAAAATTACTGGTATGTTTTTCATGCTTGTTGTATCCCTAAGTGGCATATTTTTGTAATTTGTTTTTTATGCTCCAAAGATAAGGTTCTGGTCCTAATTTGCTCTTCATAACACGTGTATCTATTAATTGAAATATTGATAGTATCTACATTTATTGATTGAATTTTGATCTCATCCTTTGAAACAATTGTAAATTAATAAACACTTCTTCAAGAATTTTGGTTGAATTTCTCTAAACTTTGATATTTACGCTCTGCCTATATTTAATGCTTGGCTTCTACTTTGTTTTGCCCTCTCTAAACACTTGTCTTGCATCCTATACACATTGAGCATACTGCCCTCCTTGTTACTGGCATTTAATTTTCACAAATTAATCTCTACCCTCTCTTCTTGTATTGGATTGTACACTTACATATGATATATATATATTATATTATATATTATATTAAGAGATTGGAGGCCATAATCAGTTGATTCAGGTTTATTTAAAACTTCATCATACACATTTTACTGAGGACTATCAGTTATGATAGCCTGAGCTCTTCAGGTAACAAAACCTATAAAATCTTGAAAACATAAAAAAAATCTTTAAATTTCGAAATATCCAAAAACTTCCCCGAAAAAAATGCTACAGGTCGACGACCGAACATGTGGAGTTGTTTCTTCGATGGCTGGCCCCTGTATCAAGAAAAGAAAAATTTTCGAGGAAGTTTGGGGATTTTTTTTTAATTTAAAGATTTTTTTGAGGAAATTTCAATATTTTATAGATTTTGACGCCTGAAGAGCTCAGACTGTCATAACTGATAGTCCTCAGTGAAATATGTATAACAGAGTTTTAAATAAACCTGAATCAACTGATTATGGCCTCTGAGCTTTTAATAATATATAATGCTCCGGCTTGCACCATTGATACAGGTCATTGAGCATTTTTTTAAATCTGCTTCACAACCGACCGACGATAATGTGGTCCTCACATCCCTGGTCAGTTAACCTCATATTTTAATATATATATATGTAAAAGGTAAACAGAAATAACAACACAATAGGTACAGTATATGGAAGGGATATATTAGGTTAACGCTTGATATAGCAGGAAGAGTGTCTTAACGTTTCAGACGCTAGTCCTTCATCAGAAGAAAGAATATATATATATATATATATATGAGTGAACTCCATAACTAGAGTTGGTCCCATAAATATAACATAAGCACATTGAAAGGACGATCAAGTGAGATTGAAGAGATACTTGAACGAAAGAAAATTGATGGTTGCTGTGTACAAGAGACTAGATGGAGAAGATGGTCGGTTAGATTTATTGTGGGCCCAAAAATGATACTACAGATTTTTCTGGGCAGGTGATGCCAATGGGTTGAGTGGAGTAGGAATTATGTTAGCAGAAAAATGGGTACATAAGGTAATTGCTGTAAATAGAGTGAATGACAATAATCAAAATAAGACTAGTTCTAAATATAACAACCATGTCAATTAAATCTGCTTATGCACCCCAATCTGGTTTACCAGACGTTATAAAAGACAGGTTCTATGAGTCCCTAATGCACACTATTTCTCAAATAACTGACACTGATAGCTACAATGGGATCCGTGGAGGTTATGGATTTGGTACTAGAAACGAGGAAGGTTTCAGGATCCTGGAATTCTGTGACGCCAACGACCTAACTATCTCTAACACAAACTTCAAAAACGAGACAATCACTTGATCACCTATAGATCAGGAGAGCATATCAGTGAGATAGATTTTATCCTTAATAGAAGACAAGACAGAGTCATTATTGTAAACACTAAGTCCTTTCCTGGTGAAGAATGCACCTCCCAACAGTTAGTGACCTTATAATCAGCGATAGACAATCTCGTCGACAGCAGAGGACAACCTTGAGAAGAATAAGGAAGTTGAAGAACTCCACAGCCAGTATCAAATTTAGAGGCATGTTACTTGATGCTTTTGACAGTAAGGAAGAGCAAATAGAGACACACAATATACAGGAGCAGTGGGAATTCCCGAAAGATAACCTACTGAAGGCAACAAATGAAATTTGTGGCTGGAGCAAGCCTCTAGAGAGAAGGAGAGTGACTTGGTGGTGAAACAGTAGGGTGGAGGAGACAAGGCCAAAAGGCAGGCATGGAAAGAATGATGGGATGGAGGAAGTAGAGAACACTACTAGGTGGCTAGATGACAAGTGTACTTTGCAAAAAGGGAAGCATCCGATAAAGAATTTAAGCATGTTTCACAATGCAAGGATCAAAGGTGTGAGGTGTTCAGTATTGCAAGACAATGTGTTAAGGAAAATTGTGATATTGTTGGGGAAAAGTGTGTCCATGATGATAATGGTGTGCTTGCCTGCACTGATGCTGAAAAGAAAGCAGCATGGAAGTGCCACTATGAAAGACTACTACATGAGGAGAATGAATGAGATGTAGATAGTTGCCACAAGTTGACTCAACAGAGGGACTGGCTATGCAAGTGAGTAGTAGTGTAGTAAGAAAAGCAATCAAAGATATGAAGATAGGCAAGGCAGCTGCAGCTTTGGGGATAGTTGCTGAGATGCTGAAAGTGTCTGGAATGGTGGGACACTTCATAATCACCCATATAGTAAACCAAGTAATACAAAATGGTGTCATACCCAATGACTGGCATAGCAGCAGCAGCATCAACTGCTACAAGGGCAAAGGAGATGCTCTAGACAGAAAACTATGGAGACATAAAGTTGATTGACCAGGTTATGAAGATCACGGAAAGAGTTATTGTGCAGCTGATTAGAGACCGAATTAAACTTAATGAAATGCAGTTTGAATTTGTGCCAGGTAAAAGTACCACGGATGCTCTCTTCCTCATAAGGCAACTACAAGAGAAATACCTAGCTAAAAGTAAACCCCTCTACTTAGCCTTTGTTGATTTAGGAGAAAACCTTTGACAGAGTCCCCCATTCCATTATCTGGTGGACCCTTAGAAAACTAGAAGTAGATGAGTGGCTTGTGAAAGCTGTGCAAGCCATGTATAAAGGAACAGTCAGCAAGGTTAGAATTAACAATGACTATAGTGAAGAATTTAGCACACAGGTAGATGTGCATCAGAGCTCTGTCCTTAGCCTTCTCATGTTTATTATTGCCCTACAGGCTATAACAGGTGAGTTTAAGACTGGCTACCTATGGGAACTTCTGTTGCAGATGACCTAACCTTTATAGCTGAATCTGTGGCAGAACTACAGAAGAAATTCCAAATATGGAATTAAAAGGTCTTAAAGTCCTAGTATGTAGAAAGGAAAATAAAGACCAGATACCCACTGGGAAATGGCCTTGCTCAATATGCAGGAAAGGAGTAGGTAGAAATTTCATTCTATGTCCCAAATGCAAGCTATGGCCATATAAAAGATGTGGTATCACAGGCAGGCTATCAAGGACCATAGGTTTTATATGCGGCCGATGATCAGGTGCAGTAAGTGGCAAATGCAATACGAACAGCAATGTTGCATGGTAGTGAGACCTGGGCACTGTGCATAGAGGACCTAAGAAGACTGGAAAGAAATGAAGCATGCATGATCCAATGGATGTGTAAAACACGAACAGCAAAGCTTAACTGAACTAAGAGAGAAATTAGGCATAAGAGGGATCAGATGCAGTATACTAAAGAGGAGATTGCGTTGGTATGGTCATGTGATGCATATGCAGGGGGATTAAAATTAATGGAAGCTATGGAGAAGGAAGACCCAGGTAGACCTGGGACAAGGTGATAAAAGCTGACCTTGCGCAATTGCACCTCTCAAAGACAATGACACAGGATCAAGATCTTTGGTGTTATGCCTTCCCATGTACGTGGACTCAAACACAAATCTTGTAGACATCTCTTAAACTATACTCCCTTCCATACACCCCACGCCTCTACAACCACCCTCCCACTCCAGTCCACACTACCCTTGCACTGTAAAGTTATGTTGGTATCACAAAAAGGCATCAAGCCCACACAGTAAATGTGGTTGCCATTGGGAAGGACATCCAGCCGTAGAAACCAAGCCAGAAACAGTTCTGTATGAGTAAGGCATGGTCACCTGACCCGACTTGCCTCAAACAGGACAACCCATCTAACCCATGCTAGCGTGGAAAAATGGACATTAAATGATGATGATATATCTAGCTGGGCAGAATGGAGAAGGCGTTTCCCTGGAGGATGGTAAGGGAGATGTGCTGGAAGAGCCATTCTAACTCGCGAAGCTCACACCAGCTCAGGGTTTATGGTGGTGAGTAGGGAGGTAGCCCTAGGGCCAAGGACGCCAGAAGTCTCCACTCCCAAAGGTACGACCGCGAACCTGTCGGAGAGCGACCGGTACTTGGGGAGTTTGGCTTCCTCAGCTTGACGTGCAGCAGAACGTGGGTTAAACGCAGACTGCACCAGGTTGCAACTGGAGAAAGTGTCGCTGTAAGTGACATCCCGGACGAGGGGTTTGCCACCGCGGAACGGGAAGATGGTTATGCCATCTGGCTTTTTGTCGTCCCCTTGGTGCAGACCTACTGGCTCGAGCTGGGGGGGGGGGGGGGGGCAGCCTGCAGCGTCCAAGCCATGCTTTATGGCCTCGTTGAGAGCAGCTTGGAGTGGAAGATGGCCAGACTGTGGCGACAGGAAAGTGGGTGGAGGCTGAAAGAGTCCACTGTGGATCCACAGTGATATTTGTGTGGCTCACGGATCCGGAGGCCAAGCCTCAGGGAAACACTGAGGCACAGGGGCTATTGTTGTCCAGCTGCATGCCAGTGGAGAAGGAGGGTAAGGCATGGAGCAAGGCACCACTGTGGGGTTTGGAGGCTGCGCGAAAACAGGTAATGCGGTGCTGGTCAAGCTGGTGTGTGAGCCTGTCTGAGGCCAGGCAGCACTGGATGGCATCCCAAATGCTTTGGGGGGACTTGATGTCAGCAGGGGAAAAAGGAGGAGGGGCGTCTACTGGGCTAAGTCCCAGCTGGTCCCACATCTCACAGGCGGCCTCATGTTCCCCGATCACAGAGGGTTCCATTGTTTTGGAGAACCCTGCTGATGAGGACACGGCATGAGGTTACCAACAAAAGAAACGCTGGCAAAACCAACGAGATCGGGGACCAGAGGCCAAGGCTGCCATAGCTGACAGGTAAAGTGGCCTGTTGCTATCCAATGTTGTCAAATCTGACATCGCATATCTCCTCTGCTGCTGCTCGGATACAAGTATGGAGATCAGTGGGGAGAGATACGTGGCTGTAGCATGGAGTGCTGCGAAGGATCAAGAGGAGCTTTGGTATGGCGAAGCAGTTTCTCAACAGGAAGAGTGCTGGATGGCCGTCAATCAAGCCCAGTCGACTCTTGAGGGTCTTGAGTTACTGGAGCCTGGACCTGATGGTGGAGTGGATGGCCGGCGGGTGGATTGGTGACCCGGGGATAAGGACATCCTCTTTAGGGGTCACCTGTACCTGGTGGAGAATGGATCGCACATCCGAGACGGAGGCTGCAAAGCCCTCAGCATCGTCGCTGACATTCACCACCTCCGACTTGGACGAATTGACCTGGAGGCGTGATACTCCGGGAAATGTGGTCTATACCAAGGGCAAACAGGAGGGGGTCCAAAGGGTCACCCTGCTGGACCCCAGTGGCCTCAGGTATGACTGTATCAGCAGCAAGGAGAATGCTCGGGGCTCCATATGATAAGTATACCAGCGGGTAGACAGAGGGGGCTTGGCTGAGGCAGGCATTGAGCAGATGGACCCAGTGTATGCAGTTAAAGGCATTCCTCATGTCAAACTTGACAATGAGGTGCCTGAAGTCCCTGGGTGCCCGTTCCAGTGGGCAGCTATTGAAGAACTGCCTGGTTGCATGTGCGGCTCCCTCACAGCCACCATGACACCCCGACACCCAGTTGCACCGGACTAAACTCCTCACCCAGTTCAGGTGTTATGGACCTGCAGACCACCTAGGCAGCCAGCCTCCGGAAGACATTGCCCACAGCGATGGGACATATGCCACCCTCTTTCTTCCTGAGAACGGTCAGGCTAGCTGAAAAAAAGAGGCCTCAGGCTTGAGGGTCCAGGGCGCCATGGATAGACCTATTGGTGAGTGCCACAATTGCATTCAGAAGGTGACGCTCGGCCTGAGTGGAGAGGCAGGATAGCAACTCCGTGAGGTGGCCAGGTCAGAGACCAACAGCAACTCCGCTGCTGCTAGCTGGGAAGGACTTGATGGCAGACATGATGTCTGCGTCGGAAGCCACAAGAAGCAAGTGGGGATTGGGTGAGGGTATGGGTCTGAGGTCAGCAGGTGGCTCAGGGTGTTTGAGTCACAGGGCAGCCAGGACCACCTCGGTGGGTTGAAGGACAGTATCCTCTGAGGCAACTAACTGCGGCTGCGACATCACCCATGATTAGTTTAGCGTTTACGCCGTCACGTAAATGCTTGGCGCTGGCTGGTCTCAGGGGTGGAGGATTGAAGGCACCCGAGAGCAGGAGGTGTCATCCTTCAGCACGCTTGGGATGGGTGCTTGCCCAAAGGACGAAACATTGGTCTTGACAAAAGCTGCTGTTGACAGGCCGCCTCGGTCAGCGCCAGAGTTGGGGTGGGGGGAAAATGGGTGTGGGGCGAAATAGAAGAGGTGTTCCCAGTCTCTGGCTTGGTTAGAGTCCAGGGCACTCTCAATTGAGGAAGAGAGGGCATCGGCTACCGGCACCCGGGTCGCTCTTGGGATCTTCAGCAGGATCTTTCAGAGCCGCCGTGAGCCGAACGATGTTGACCAGCGAGGCTTGGGCATCAGACAAGATCACTGTCTCATCTGGTGGTCTGCCAGACGGCCGTGGCTGGGCAGACGATGGGAAGAGACAGTTGCTTGGAGAGGTTGGAGCAGATGTTACGTCAAGAGAACATCTGGACAGGATAGATTTGGATAGAATATGTTAGAACTGATGAAGCAACGTGGTAAATGTTTAAGATAAACATTCATTATAGACTAATCTTAATCATTTTTTTTTTAAATCAAGAGAATGAGTATCTGATGCAAGCAAAATTCCTTTATCGACATCAGGATCAACATATTTATGTACTTCACGTGATGAGTTACGAATGGCGAACTATTTTGTTTAATGATTCACGACTAGTATAACAGCTCTGCATGGCTCTCATTGCATTGAGCTGAAAAGTCTGTAAATGAATATACTTGCTCCAATTGATAATATAATATTAGTATACTATATACACACACATATATATTATATTAGTATACTATATACATATATATATATACATATTTGTGTGGGTAGCAACGTGTGTTAATGTGTGTTACTGCTGACTCTAGCAGAGCCACAAGAAAAGACGTCTGTGTGTGTGTATATATATATATATATATATATATATATATATATATATATATAAAACGAAGAATCAGTGAACACAATTTATTACGTATTACAATTGTTTCTCCGGCGAACAACTTGAGGTGCGATCTGTTTGTGGATCGAACCTGACTTTGTATTCGCAAGTTCCTCAGATATGTCTAGTGATTTCGAAGCAAATCCTCTTTCTGTAATGTCTACGCCATTTTTGACATTATAATACAATGGGAGGAAACATAATATATAATAGTACTACTGATGATGTTGCAGATGTGCGACGAAAGAACTTTGATAGACTATATATATATAGAGAGTTTGAAAAGAAAAAAATCTGGACAGTCAGTGACAATGCCAAAGATAAAGACAAATTCACCTCATGCTGCCGGACGAGAATGCAAGGACTCCTCCTCTTTATTTCGGCCGCGGATGGCTAACATAACCCCATCCGCGCCCCACCGTTCCCACCCTCCAAACGCAATCCAAAACTTCAGAGTTGGTACCATGAATGTAGGCACCTTAAAAGGTCGCTCTAACGAGGTTGTAGAAATACTTGAACGTAAGGATGTCGATGTTTGCTGTATTCAAGAGACCAGGTGGAGGGGTGGGTCTGCTAGATTCATTGTGGGTAAAGAACGATGCTATAAGCTTTTCTGGGTGGGTGGCGTAGGAATCATGGTAGCAGAAAAGTGGGCAGATAAGATAATTGTTTCTACATTAGGCACAAGGCCAGCAATTACCCAGTGCATTTCTGGTACTTTATTTTATCGACCCCGTAAGGATGAAAGGCAAACTCAACCTCGGCGGGATTTGAACTCAGATCGTAAAGGGACGTAACTATGCTGGAAAGCATGGCGTCCGACCCTCTACCGATACGTAAATAGAGTGAACGACAATAATTAAAATAAGACTTGTCCTCAATAGAACTACTGTGACAACAATATCTGTATATGCACCCGAATCCGGACTGTCTGGTGTTATAAAAGACAGATTCTATGAGGTGTTAATGCTCACTACCTCCCAAATAACCAACAGTGACTACATAGTTATCGCTGGCGACCTAAATGGTCACGTTGGACAACATTGTGACGGCTATGACGGAATCCATGGAGGCTATGGGTTTGGTACTAGAAATAAGAAAGGCTCTAGAATCCTGGAATTCTGTGACGCAAATAACCTAACTATCTGTAACACTAACTTAAAAAAACGAGACAATCACTTGATCACCTATAGATCAGGGGAACACACCAGCCAGGTAGATTATATCCTTACCAGAAGATGTGACAGTGTCTGTTGTAAACACTAAATCCCTCCCCCATGAAGAATGCACCTCTCAACATAGACTCATAATTAGCGACCTCATAGTCAGGACGAGACGTACTCGACAACAGAAGAGGACTATCCTCAGGAGAAAAATATGGAAGCTAAAGGACCCCACAACCAGTAATAAATTTAAAGGCATATTACTTGATGCTTTTGATAGTAAGGAAGAGCAATTAGAGTCGTACAATATAGAGGAACATTGGGAATTCCTGAAAGCTAACCTGCTGAAGGCGACAAATGAAATCTGTGGCAGGAGGAGAGTAACTTGGTGGTGGAACAGCAAGGTGGAGGAGTCAATCAAGGCCAAAAAGCAGGCTTGGAAAGCATGGCGGGATGGGGGAAGTAGAGAAGACTATCATGTGGCCAGGAGGGAAGCTAGGAGACAAGTGTACTTCGCAAGAAGGGAAGCAGAGGAAAGAAAGTTCAAGCATGTTCTACAACGCGAGGACCAAAAACGTGAGGTGTTCAGGTTTGGTAGGCAATGTGTCAAGGAAAACAGTGATAACAGTGATATTGTCGGGGAGAAGTGTGTCCTAAATGATGATGGTGTACTTGCCATCACTGACGCTGATAAGAAGGTAGCTTGGAAGTGTCGCTACGAAAGGATACTAAATGAGGAGAACAATTGGGAGAAAGACAGTCTCCCCCACATCGATCTAATAGAGGGACCAGCATTGCAAGTTGAAGGTAGTATAATAAGTAAGGCGATCAAAGATATGAAGACAGGCAAGGCGGCAGGGCCTTCGGAAATAGTTGCTGAAATGCTGAAAGCATCTGGAACGGTGGGACACACTATGGTCATCCGGATAGTAAACCAAGTCATACAGAATGGGGTCGTTCCGAAGGACTGGCGTAGCAGCATCATCATTAACTGCTACAAGGGTAAAGGAGATGCCTTAGATAGGGGAAACTATAGAGGCATTAAATTAATTGACCAGGTCATGAAGGTCACAGAAAAAGTAACAGCGGAACTAATCAGAAAGAGAATTGATCTAGATGAAATGCAGTTCGGGTTTGTGTCAGGTAAAAGTACAACAGACGCTCTTTTCATTGTACGACAACTACGGGAGAAGTACCGAGCTAAAAGTAAACCCCTATACTTAGCTTTTGTTGACTTGGAGAAAGCCTTTGACAGAGTACCCCGCTCCATTATCTGGTGGCCTCTTAGAAAACTAGGTGTTGATGAATGGCTTGTGAGAGCTATACAAGCCATGTATAAAGAAACAGTCAGCAAGGTTAGAATTAACAACTAATATAGTGAAGAGTTTAGCGTAAAAGTTGGTGTTCATCAGGGCTCCGTCCTTAGCCCCCTACTATTTATTATTGCCCTTCAGGCTATAACAGAGGAGTTCAAGACCGGCTGCCCACGGGAACTCCTATACGCAGATGATCTAACGCTCATAGCTGAATCAATGGCTGAACTAGAGAAGAAATTCCAAACATGGAAGCATGGCCTAGAATCCAAAGGCCTTAAAATTAACCTGTCTAAGACTAAAGTTCTAGTTTGTAGGAAGGAAAATAGGGCACTGGTACCATCTGGGAAAAGGCCATGCTCAGTGTGTAGGAAAGGGGTAGGCTGAAACTCCATTTTATGTCCCAAATGCAAAGTATGGGAGCATAAAAGATGTAGCGGGATCACAGGTAAGCTAACTAAGAATATAGATTTTATATGTGGCCGGTGCTCAGGTGCTATAAGTAGCAAGTGCCCACAGAATACTAGCTCATTCCATTGCACAGATGGTTCTATAGAAATAGTGGACACCTTCCGTTACCTGGGTGACAAAATCAGCAGTGGTGGAGGGTGCTCTGAGTACAGTAGCTAGAGTCAGAACGGGATGGAAAAGGTTCAGAGAGCTTATACCACTATTGGCTGCTAAAGGGTTCTCTCTAAAAATGGAAGTCAGGCTGTATGATGCCAGTATACAAACAGCAATGTTACATGGCAGTGAGACTTGGGCATTGTGTGCAGAGGATCTACGCAGACTGGAGAGGAACGAAACCTGCATGCTCCGTTGGATGTGTAATAGTAATATACGTGAACGGCAAAGCATAAATGAATTAAGGGAGAAATTAGGAATAAGAGGAATCAGATGTTGTTTACTTGAGAGAAGACTACGTTGGTACGGTCACGTGATGCGCATGAAAGACGACAGCTGTATAAAAAAGTGCAAGGCGATAAAAATAGACGGTAGCCACGGAGTAGGCAGACCCAGAAAAACTTGGGACGACTTGATAAATTCCGACCTCACACACTTACACCTCTCCAAGACAATGTCACTGGACCGAGATCTTTGGCGCTACACAGTAATACAGAAGACCCGCCTTGCGTAAGTACAAAGCGAAACCTACAGTCAGTAGGCACCTCTAACAAAAATACACCCCCCACCCCACCCCCACCCCATCCACACCACCCCTTTCGATGTAAAGTTATGTTGGCACCACAACATCCAGTCCGAAATAAATGAGGTCGTGTAGGTGTCACGACAAAAAAAACACACAGTCCACGCTGTAATGTGGCCGTAGGTAACACGGTAAAAACCTCCCAGTCCACACTGTAAACGTGGTTGGTGTTAGGAAGGGCATCCAGCCGTAGAAAACCCGCCAGACAGTCCTATCGATATTCAAAACAACAAACAGCGAAGGACGCGTTCCTCACTTGTCCGACAGACAACCTTTTCCCCCACGCCGGAAGAAAACCCCAGTTGATGGATGTGAATCCTAAATATATAGGGACTATTAAATCTCTCCCAAGGTAACTCTCTCTTGTGTTGTTATTTTTATTTTATCCTTTATACTCTTCCCTTCATTCTACACATCTCACACATCTTATACACACCACGCATCTCAACGTACACCCACTTACATCTCTCTCTCCACCACCGGACCTTGTTACCCGGAGATTTACCCATTTGCATTGTCGAGGCTTCCAAACGACTTAAATATATTTACATATATATATATATATATTGTTGTGGTGATCACCCCTTTGGGATTAAAGAAATGGACTTGGTGGACTATTATAAATAAACAACGAGATACATTGTCAGCGTGTTCGGTTGGAGTCTCGTTTGAAAGTCTCATGTTTTGTAGTCGGAAGTTACGCCTGAGATAAATTGTTAGTACCTCCGCAACGTAGAAAATATAACCAGTTCAAAGGGTTATAAAAGTGGCGACGAGGTATTCGAAGCTTGCGTTGGCCTGTAGACCCCTCCCCCCAAAGTAAAAATCATTAGCATGGAAGATTTGTTAGCCGCCGTGGTACAGTCACAACAACAGCAGCAGCAGTAACAGATACAATAACAGCAACAGATGCTAGAATTAATGTTAAAAAGGTCAGAAAGTTCTTCAGGTTTGTTCACACCAGATGCCGTGGCAAATTTAATTGGTAATTCGTGTACAAACGAGAAGGTATTACCTTCGCAGCATATTTCAGAAGATATGAAGAAATCTTCAAGAAAGAAAGTCGCGGTTGGAATGACGGAAAGAAGGTACCACGATTATTAAGGAAGCTATCTCCTGCGGAACACGAAAAGTATTGTAATTTTATTCTGCCACAGAAGTCAGGTGAGATTTGTTTCGATGTTACTTTGTTAACAGAAAGTCTATATTAAAAATAAAAATAAAAAATAAAAAGAAGTCCCAAAAATAAAATACAATAAAATATGGGAGAGAACTCTTTAAAATATTTGAGTTGTTTTCCTTTTATCATCATCATCATCATCATCATCATCATCATTAGTTAGTTGACTTCTGTAGTCGTCGGGAGTATCTGCAGAAGCAGCACACACTCAAAATAGTCTATCAACGGCGGCCGTCAACAAATCTAGTATCGTCATTTGCGTCCATTCTTTGACATTGTCCAACCAGTTTTTGCGTTGGCGTCCACCTTCAACAGTGCCTTGCATGATGGTCTTGCGCAGGCTATCATGTCGTGTGATGTGGCCAAACCACGCCAGTTTCCTCCTCTTGACAGTGATGAGGAGAGATTCCTGGTGGCCCACAAAACTTCTAACATTACTCCGCACGTATTCATTGGTTTTAAGTTCCCAATAGGAAATACGAAGGAGTTTTCTCATGTATTTGTCATCAAACGCCTGGATCCATCTCCCCGTTTCTTCCAAAAGAGTCCAGGTTTCACACCCATATAGGAGGACGGGGACTACCAGCGTTTTGTACAATCTATACTTGGTCTGAAAACTGATTTTGCTCTTCCATATTCTTGCCAATTTGGGCATCACTGTTATAACTGCGACAATCCGTGTGCGGATTTGTTGCAGGTACCATCTTTTGACAGGACTGTTCCCATGAATGTCCGTTCACAGTGATGTTGACATAGGTGCTACTTGTGCTATTCACCATTACTTTGGATTTCTTGAAGTTGATCTCCATTTCATATGTTCCCGCTCTTTCAATAAGTTCGTTGGTGAAGTCTTGGAGCTCGTTGTTACTGCCTGCTATGAGGTCAATGTTCTCTTCAAAACGTAGATTACAGACAGGTCTACCACCGACAGAGATTGAGATATCATGGTCGTTGAGGTTTTTTTGCATGATTCGTTCTAATAATAGGTTGAACAACGTGGGTGAAAGTACGCACCCCTGTCTCACGCCAACAATTGTCCGAAAGAAGTTTTCCACGCATTTTCCCATAAGAACTGCGCTGGTGGCCTCTATATAAAGGGCCTGGATGACTTGGATAATTCCATTTTCCCACCCTGAAGATATCCCAAAGACCGTCATGCCATACACGATCAAACGCTTTCTTGAAATCAACGTAGTTGTAGAACACGTCCTTCAGATGCTGCAGGTGTTTCTCTTCGAGGATCCTCCAATTGAAGTCTTGTTCCATTGTACTTCGTCCGGCTCTGAAACACGCTTGCTCTTCTGACAATAATTCTTCGGCCTTGGATTTCAGACGGTTCAAAACTTGTGAAAGAATACATAAAAGATAGATTTCCTGTAAAAATCCAATAAAAAAACAAAGAGGGAACTCTTAGGTGTATATGGACTATAAATTTGATCAAAAACACGAAAAGAATACATAAATAAATAAAAAGAAAAGTTTTTCGGTAAAAATCCAATAAAGTAAGGAAAGCTTTAGAAATATTTTAAGAGTTGCCTCCCTTTACTGGAAGTAAAAAAAATTACTGAAAGTATGGCATGCGTCGACTATAATAAAATTTTGGTGAAATCTTATTCAAAAATACGTAAAACGTAAGTAAATAAAAAGATAGATTTTTCAGTAAAAATCCAATAAAGCAAGGTAAGCAACTCTTTAAAATATTTTAAGAGTTATTTCCCTTTACGAAAATTAATTTTTTTTAAACCAAAATGTAGGTGTTGGAGGGCTATAAAAAGTATTTTAATCAGAAACGTGTAAATTTCATTCAAATATGCGTAAAAGAATACGTAAATAAATAAAAAGATAGGTTTTTCGGTAAAATCCAATAACAACTCTTTAAAATATTTTAAGATGTTTCCCTTTACCACAAGTGAAAAAACTTTACCAAAACCAAGGTGTAAAATGGCTTTAAAGATAAAATTCTTAAAAGGATACTTAAACCACGGGAGGAAACGTTTAAAAATATTTTAAGTTGTATCCTTTTACAGGCAGTGAAAAACGTTACCGAAATTAAAGCATAAAACGAGTAAAAGAATACATAAATAGATAAAAAGAGGTTTTTCGGTAAAATCCAATAAAACACTGTGTTCATTACTGTATATTACTAAACAACAAATTAGATGAAACTTTTTGAGAGGTCAAACTGTATGTTATTTTGAGTATGATATATACTGCTAGCTGATATATATAGACTGGCTGCTAACACCTGAACTGGGTGAGGAGTTCAGTCCGGTGCAACTGGGTGTCGGGGTGTCATGGTGGCTGTGAGGGGGCCGCACATGCAACCAGGCAGTTCTTCAACAGCTGCCCACCGGAACCGGCATCCATGGACTCCAGGTACCTCATTGCCAAGCTTGACATGAGGAATACCTTTAACTGCCGGGACCACTTGCTCGATGCCTGCCTCAGCCAAGCCCCCTCCGCCTACCTCTCATATGGAGCCCTGAGCATTCTCCTTGCTGCTGATACGGTCATACCTTCAGCCACTGGGATCCAACAGGGCGACCCTTTGGGCCTCCTCCTGTTTTCCCGGAGTATCACGGGCCCTCTCAACGTTTGGTAGCTGGAGGATGCTACGCTGGGCGGGCCCGTGGAGACTCTGCCAAGACCTTCAATCGGTGGTTCCTGCCCTGGCAGGAATTGGCATCCTGGTCAACTCGTCCAAGTTGGAGGTGGTGAATGTCAGCCATGATGCTAAGAGCTTTGCAGCCCCCGTCTCGGACATGCGGTCCATTCTCCACCAGGTACAGGTGCTCCCCAAAGAGGATGTCCTCATCTTCGTGTCACTGATCCACCCGCTGGCCATCCGCTCAATCATCAGTTCTAGGCCCGAACAACTCCAGACCCTCACGAGCCGACTAGGCTTGATCGACGGCCACCCAGGTCTCTTCCTGTTGAGGAACTGCTACGCCATGCTGAAGCTCCCCTACACCCTTCGCAGGGCTCCGTGCTACACATCTCTCCTTGCTGACCTCGATACTTGTATCCGAGCGGCAGCTGAGGAAATATGCAACGTCAGGTTTGACGACATTGGATGGCAACAGGCCTCTTTACCTGTCAGATATGGCGGCCTTGGCCTCCGGTCCCCGATTTAGCTGGCTTTGCCGGCGTATCTTTCTTCGATAACCTCATGCCGCGTCCTCGTCAGCAGGGTTCTCCAAAACACAATGGAACCCTCTGTGAACAGGGAACGTGAGGCCACCTGTGAGACGTGGGACAGGCTGGGACTTAATGCAGACGTCCTTCCTCCTTCTCCCCTTGCTGATGTCAAGTCCTCCCAAAGCGTATGGGATGCCATCCAGTGCAGCCTGACCTCAGACAGGCTCACGCGTCAGCTCGACCAACACCGCCTTGCCTGTTTTGCGCGGCCTCCAAATCCCACAGTGGTGCCTGGCTCCATGCTTTACCCTCATTCTCCAGCTGGATAACGATAGCCTGCGCATCAGCGTTTCCTTGAGGCTTGGACTCCAGATCTGCGAGCCACATAAATGTCGCTGTGGATCCACCGTGGACTCTTTCAGCCTCCACCCGCTTTCCTGTCACCACAGTGCCGGCCTTCAACGCCATGCTGCCCTCAATGCTGCAGACTTCCCCTCCCAGCTCGAGCCAGTGGGGCTGGACCGAGGGGACAGGAAAAGGCCAGACGGTATGACCATCTTCCCGTTCCGTGGTGGCAAACCCCTCGTCTAGGATGCCGCTTGCAGCGACACGTTCTCCAGCCGCAACCTGGTGCAGTCTGCGACTAACCCAGGTACTGCGACTAACCCAGGTACTGCGACTAACCCAGGCACGTCGGGCCAAGCTCTCCAAATACCGGTAGCTCTCCGACAGGTTCGCGGTCATGCCCTTGACAGTGGAGACTTCTGGTGTCCTTGGCCTTAGGGCTACCTCCCTATTCACCACCACAGGCGCTGAGATGGCCAGCCGCAAGTGTGAGCCTCACGAGTTGGAATGGCTCTTCCAGCGCATCTCCCTTACCATCCTCTGGGGAAACGCCTTCTCCATTCTGTCCGCCGGGGCTGTGGGGAGGCCAGTACATGGCACCCCATTTGCTCACCATGTGGATTGGTGCAGGTAAACCAACTTTTTTACTTTAGTAACTCCACATAGTACAAGACATTAAAAAATACTTACAACTGAAATAAAGAATATATAAAAAAAAAAAAAGAATAGGATGTCTGTCTTATGGACACTATTGTTTAAAATAAATATTTCTTATTTTAATTCAAGGATGTCTTTCATATGGACACATGTTTTCTACTTGTAGGTAAGCTTCAGAAAGGTCTAATTTAGAGAAAAATGTTTCACCGTTTAGTCCTGTCAAAAAGTATATATATTTCACGAAAAAAAGAGAATCAGTGTTGCGACGAATGGAATTTATTGGACATATTACAGCTGGACGCACGATCGATGTGATGATCGAACCTGACTCTGAAAATCGCAAGGTCCTCAGATACGTCTTGATTCTATGAAGCAGATTTTCCTATTTGGTTCTCGTAAATAATTTTTTCAAAATATCAATTCAAAACTTATGTGAATAGGCAGCATATCTTGTCATTTACCTATGGTTTAAATTTCATATAAATCGAAGGGAAACAATTTCCAGCGGGGGTTTGTGCCCCCGGGAACCCTAATAGGGGGTTTAACCCCCATTAGGGTGTGTTAATATTATTGAAATTTGCTGAAATTTTGTGAATAGGCATCATTCTTTGTCATTTACCTATGCTTTAAATTTCATATAAATCGAAGGGAAAACATTTTCAGTGGTGGTTTGTGACACTGGGGAATCCCCCCCCCCCCTCCCCGGAGAACCCTTTGATTAAAATGAAATGCGACGTAGTTTCAGAATATATAAATGGTTATGGGAGTCTATCTCCAAAACCATAGGAGGAGTTCGTGAACAAACAAACATACAGGAACTACAATTTTATATATATAGATATATCTACATATATATCTATCTCTCTCTCTCTCTCTCTCTCTCTCTCTCTATATATATATATATATATATATATATATATATATATATATATATATATATATATATATATATATATATATATATATATATATATATATATATATATATATCCAGCGAATCTTCTGACCGTTAAGGTCTGATTTCCATGGGTATGTCATTGTTTATAAAACAAATTTTGTATTTCATCTGATGAAAGCGCACCATAATTTGCTTTGGTTGCCCTTGAAATATATATAATAAAATAAATATGGTTTTATAAATATAGTTTCCATTTATTATTATCTTGGAATTTCTAATTTTATTTATTCATTTCATCTCAAATGTTAAGATAATTCAACAAGATACGACTTAGAGTTTTCGTTCTCTCTCTCCTTTCGCTTTCTCATCTCTCTCTATCTTTTTCTCTCTGTTGTTCTGATCTTTCTCTCTCTTTCTCTTTCTCCGTAACCCAACGGCTTATTTAAAAATATCCAATACTAACTTACCTAATAGTATAATTAAAGATATAACTCCACTATCCGGGAGCTTCCAACAGTAATGGCTGCATTCTTTAAGGGTATGTCAATATTTTTTTTATAAAACTGCTCTACATTTTATCTGATGAAAGCACACCATAATTTAACTTGGTGTCCTTGAAATATGTATAATGAAATAAATATGGTTTTATAAATATAGTTTCCATTTTTTAATATCGTATTTTTACTCCAATTATTTGTTGAGTGCTTTATATCAGTTATGAAAATATTTGCTTGTTGTATCCCAACAATTTAAATAGAACTTTTACATATATATATATATATATATATATATATATATATATATGTGTGTGTGTGTGTGTGTGTGTGTGTGTGTATCCATATATCTATATGTATCAATAAATAACAACAATACGGACAACAACAATAACATCAAAAGTGGTAACATAAACAATAACTTTGACTATAGAAATAACAGCTATAATAATTGTTTCTACTTTTGGCACAAGGCCAGCAGTTACCCAGTACATTACTGGTACTTTATTTTATCGACCCCGTAAGGATGAAAGGCAAAGTTAACTTCGGCGGGATTTGAACTCAATAACGTTGCTGTTCCTGTATAGGAACAGCAACGTTAACGAGAGACAGAACTATAGCGAAGAGACTGGGTTGTATGAATGTAACAAGGAGACATGGTTTGTGTGTATAATATTTAATCAACAATTTAACAGTATAGTTGACATGTCAATGAATAAACGAAAGAATGAAGCAAAGTTAGTAGTTACCGTTTTGATTGCCAGGCAAACGCAGGCTGGCAGAAGACGCCTGGCGATGGCCAGGCGCCGGAAGGGCTAATGAGAGAGTGAGAACTTAAAGTTGTTAGTTTTATAGGGTTCTGACCGGAAGTTACAGAAAGGGTTCTACTTCCCGTCTAGATGTTAATCTATTGGGGTTGTGAGTCACAACAAGGGAGGCCACTGCTACAGAACAACAACAACAACAATAATAATGGAAATAGCAGGAGCAGCAACGTTAACGATAGGCAGGACAACAACAACAACCACTAATAATAATGCAAATAATATGAGTAGCAACGTTAACGATAGACACAACAACAACAACAACAGAAACAAGAAACACAATACAGGTAACAACTACAATGGTAGAAATAACAGTAACAACAACAATACGTCTAATAATATAACAATAATAATAATGTCAATGGTAGGAACAACAACAACCATAATAACAATAATAGCAACACACACAACTATAACGATAGATTTAATTGTTTCTACTTTAGGCACAAGGCCAGCAATTACCCAGTGCATTACTGGTACTTTATTTTATCGACCCCGTAAAGGATGAAAGGCAAAGTCAACCTCGGCGGGATTTGAACTATAACGATAGATTTAATGACAACCCCTTAGAGAACCTATTCTTCAACCCAGCTGACAAAATGAACAAAATTCACCTCACTAAATTACCTTTTAATAAGAGTTTGTATACCACAACAAATAGATGACCAAACAGAAGCACAGTTCACCATAGCTAGAAATAAACTTAGACAGGTAGTAGACCAATATACTAAGAGACAAAGCAGACCATAAATCCAACAACTTGGAAGGAAACCTGTAGAAGGCCTACTTAGCCCCAAGCAGCGCACAGGGGATGGTGAGGTAGTGTGTCCACCCGACGATAGGACCACCAAATACCTTTATGCGGAGCCAATATTGCTAGCAACTACAGGATATACTTTCTCTCGATGGCTATACGCCCCATAATTAAGATGTTCCCAGATATGTGACAGTACAGAGGACGTCCTCAGCAGAATCAATGAGTGCACCATAACCTCAATGGCTAAAAAGACTCCCATGGGAAGATGGAATAGATGGACCAAACCCATACGGACACCCCAAAACAATGATCAGGTGAGAAAAATGGTCGCACATGCAATAGGGGCTAGTGTTAAAACTACCCTAAAGGGCCATATGTTTAAATTTAACGAAAACATCTACACCCAGAATGAGGGAGCAGCCATTGGCGTCAGCATAGCTGGTGACGTTGCCAATCTATTTATGGTATGGTGGGAAAGGAGACTCAAAGAACTCCTTGAAGAGAGCTCCATAGACCTCGTCATGTACTCTCTGTACGTAGACGATATTAATATAGTAATAAGAACACCCCACAAGAGAGTACTAATGAACATGATTTAGAAGATAGCACAATGGAAAGCATCCAGCAGATAGCTAACTCCAGAGACCAAAGTATAACCGTAACTGTTGACTACCCTTCCAAACACCCTAACAATAGACTACCTGTATTAGACACGGAACTTTGGATTAACACTATAGACGAGAGGGTCCAAATTCTCCACTCACACTACGCGAAACCCATGGCCTCCAAATACCTGATACTCAAAAACTCAGCAGTGTCCAATAGTTCTAAGTTTAATATTCTGATCGCAGACTTGGTACGAGTGATGAAGAATGT
Organism: Eledone cirrhosa; assembly: GCA_964016885.1. Taxonomy (NCBI): domain Eukaryota; kingdom Metazoa; phylum Mollusca; class Cephalopoda; order Octopoda; family Eledonidae; genus Eledone; species Eledone cirrhosa. The sequence goes on from OZ024741.1 coordinate 192,004,709, forward strand.
GTCCCGCATGTGCGACCCAACAGAAATGGAAAGACACATCCAACACTCCATCAACCGCATGCAGTTCTCTGGCTACAACCAAAGAGATAGAATCAGAGTATACAAAGGAGTCACGGAGAACTATAAGACCCTCA
>OZ024741.1:192009842-192024842 GCA_964016885.1 Eledone cirrhosa
ATCTACACCTAGTTTTCTGAGAGCCCACCAGATAATGGAGCGGGGGACTCTGTCAAAAGCCTTCTCCAGGTCTACAAAAGCTAAGTAGAGAGGTTTACTTTTAGCTAGGTACTTCTCTTGTAGTTGTCATACAAGGAAAAGAGCGTCTGTGGTACTTTTACCTGGCACAAACCCAAACTGCATTTCATCTAGATCAATTCGCTCTCTGATTAGTTGCGCTATAACTCTTTCTGTGACCTTCATGACCTGGTCAACTAACTTAATGCCTCTATAGTTTCCTCAACTAGAGCACCCCCTTTACCCTTGTAGCAGTTAATGATGCTGCTGCTACGCCAGTCTTTCGGGATGACCCCATTCTGTATTACTTGGTTAACTATACGGGTGACCATAGTGTGTCCCACCATACCAGCTGCCTTCAACATCTCAGCAACTATCTCCGAAGGCCCAGCTGCCTTGCCTGTCTTCATATCTTTGATTGCCTTACTTATTATACTACCTTTAACTTGCACCTTCTATTGGATCGATTTGGGGCAGACTATCTTTTTCCCATTTATTCTCCTCATTTAATAGTCTCTCGTAGTGACACTTCCAGGCTACCTTCTTATCAGTATCAGTGAGCGCAAGTACACCATTATCATTACGGACACACTTCTCCCCGACAATATCCCGGTTTTCCTTGACACATTGTCTTGTAATCCTGAACACCTCACGTTTTTGGTCCTCACGTTGTAGAACATGCTTGAACATTCTATCCTCTGCTACCCTTTTTGCAAGGTACACTTTTCTCCTAGCTTCTCTCCTGGCGACTTGATAGTGCTCTCTACTTCCCCCACCCTGCCATACTTTCCAAGCCTGCTTTTTGGCCTTGGTTGTCTCTTCCACCTTACTGTCCACCACCACGTTACTCTCCTCCTGCCTATAGGTCTGCTCCAGCCACAGATTTCATCCGTTGCTTTCAGCAGGTTCACTTTCAAGAATTGCCACTGTTCCTCTATATTGCACGTCTCTAATTTCTCTTCCTTATTGTCAAAGGCATCAAGTAATAGGCTTTTAAATTTGTCACTGGCTATGGGGTCCTTCAACTTCCATATTCTTCTCCTCAAAGTAGGCCTTCTCTGTCGTCGAGTACGTCTATTCCTGACTATGAAGTCACTAACTACTAGGCTATGTTGGGAGGTGCAATCTTCACGGGGGGGGGGGGGATTTAGTGTTTACAACAGACATTTTGTCCCGTCTTCTAGTAAGTAAATAATCTATCTGGCTGGCGTGTTCCCCTGATCTATAGGTGATCAAGTGGTTTTCACAATTCTTGAAGTTTGTGTTACAGATAGTGAGGCTATTTGCGTCACAGAATTCCAGGATTCTGAAGCCCTCCTCATTTCTATTTCCAACCCCGTAGCCTCCATAGATTCCATCATAGCCATCACTATGTTGTCCAACGTGACCATTTAGGTCGCCAGCAATAATTAAGTAGTCGCTGTCGGTTATTTGGGAGGTAGTGTGCATTAGCGACTCATAGAACCTGTCCTTTATAACATCAGGTAGACCAGATTGGGGTGCATAAGCAGACATTATTGTCACAGTAGTTCTTTTTAGAACTAGTCTTAATTCAACTATTCTGCCATTCACTCTATTTACATCAATTACCTTATCTACCCATTTTTCAGCTAACATAATTCCTACTCCACCCAGTCCGTTGTGAAGAACAAGAGTCTGAAAGTGAGTTAAGTTTATATGAGCTGGAAAGCAAGTGTGATTTCATGTGTGGGCAATTAGTGAAAATTTCTGTTTTTGCATTTAGGCAGGTTTTTGGTGATTTAAGGTTCTGTAAAATCCAATATTTTTCACTTGTGCAGAGTGCGCATCTTCTTGTTCCTCTTGCATATTCTTTAGATTGGTTCAAAATTGACCAATCTAATTTATATTGGATACCTTGGTCTTTCAAATCCCATATTCTGCTAGCCAGAACTGTTGTAAATCTATTTAAAGGATGTCGGAAAGAAGCGACATATGAGTAATAACGAGTTTTGAATTTGTCTTGTGTCATACCCACATATCGTTCGCTGGTGGCTGGTAGGTTGTTGGTGGTGGTTGTCCCTTTAGCCGCATATACAATGGCTTTGGTGTTGCATTTACCTTGTAATGGGCATTCACTTTTGACTCTACAGGAGCAATTTTGATATTCTCTGGGTATTTTCTTATTGAGGATATAAGATTTAATAGGGGGACCGCAGGAGTAGCTGATTTTGACACAGTTTCTATTGAAGATCTTATAGTATCTATGTGTTCTAGGGAAATGTTTATCTAAGAGCTCTAGGAATTTTTTGCCTACATTAGTTTTAACTTCTAAAGAGTAGGGGTGTGTGAACCAGATTATTTTTCTTTTCCTATTATTATGTTTAAAGGAGTTAGTATTGTTGGGTATGTACTTAATCGGTTCGCTAAATCCGCTATTTTGAAGGGCTTTATTATAGTAGGGGGATGCCTTATTGAAAATAGCTTCTGAGGAAGAGAGGGTGGAGATCCTACGGCTAATATTAGGGATAAGATTAAAAAAAACTATAGGAGGATGGCAAGAGCCTTTATTTATATATTTTAAATTTTCATTAGGTTTATGGTACGGTTTATAAGAAGCAGTAGGCAGATCTAGGTTTATATCTAGAAAATTAACATTAGAAAGGTTAGTGTCAATGGTAATTTTAAGATTAAAACTAGCGAAGGTTTTCATTAAGTCTTTCCTGAATCTATCTAAGATATGGCCTATAGTGGTATGGGAAAGTATTAGACCATCGTCACGATAAAGCCCATAGGTATGGTTAGGGAATTTCTCTTTAAGTGTGTGTAGGAGGAATAGGCCGACTAAATCACACACGTCAGCACTGTCAAAAGAACCCATTGAGACATCGAATAGGTTCTCTGGGTTAGATTTTTTTACCCAAGTATCATTATTAGTAAATAGTAAAGTGTTTCTAGCATGCAAAATGACATTCTCTTCAATATCAGAAATATTGATAAAATTTCTAGCGAAATTTAATGCATTCGTTAAAAGAGGGTGAGTAATAGACGGGTAGAAGTCTACAATGTCAAATTGGGTGAATCTAGAACTATTTTTATCTTTAATATTATTAAACCAATGTACTACGGAAGAGCTATTTATCCATTGGAGTAATTCAGACTTACTTCTAATATGTTTGTTTATATTATTTAATATTTTTTTGCTAGCAAGGCCGATTTCAGTCTTAGCGGGGTTGATTAATCTACAACTAGGACGATTAATAAAATCAGGTTTGTGATCTTTGAGGGTGATATAGGCATTATGTTTAGCAAGTTTTTCTGTTCTATTGTCTAGTTTAAAAAAAACTAGCTAATTCTTTAGCTTCCTTATTAATAGTATTATAGGTGTTTATATTAGCTATTTGGTATTTAGAGGTGATGTTATCTGTTAAGAGTTGGTCATGTAAGTTATTATTAACTTCGTATAAGTTTTTAGTTATATATAACGAAATAATTGTGGTAAGGAACCAGATGGACCATAACGCACCAAAGTACTCAATACTTAGGGTAATCCAGAAATAGCCGTCGAAACGGCTTGAGCTCTGCCGTCGGGGTCATACTTGTTCCTATATATATATATATATATATATATTATATATGTGTGTGTGCGACGAATAAAATTTATTAGACATATTACAATAGTTTCTCTGGCGACCAGCTCGAGGCACGATCGATGCAATGATCGAACTTGACTCTGAAATCGCAAGATCCTCAGATACGTCTCGATTCTACGAAGCAGAGTTTCCAAATGTCCAGTTACACCCGCGGCCTTCACTCGGCAGCTTAAATCCCGTTGTTGTGTTTCGATGAGTGCTCAAGAATTGTACGTCATCGGTTTTTTTGGCCACTCATGGTCGTCGTATATTTGGTTCCTTTCATTTGCCACCTGTCAATCAAAGTTGTTTCTTATATCGGAATTACTACTGTAGGAGGTAAGGGGTTGTATGAGTGAAACGCTCGCGCCGTGTCGCAGCCATCCCAGCCTGTAGGCGCCCTCACCCATGTCCATATTTCGCACAGGCGTGATACATATGGGCATTTATAGACCCACAGCGATCACATATACACCCGCAACTGAATTATATGCGACAATCACAGTAAATTTTGAATATGCAGCGAATATTTAGAAAGAATTAAAAAAAAAAAGGGAAAAACATTTTAAAAAAGAACGTTTCAGAAAAACACACCCTCAACTCAAAAAACACATTTCAAAAAAAAAAAAAAAAGCCCTATAAAAAGAAAGTTTAAAAAAAAATGCTTGAAAGAGCCTTTCAAAAAAGTTATTTCAAAGGTATTTTTGATAAATATGCACATATCTACACACACTGTACCCAGGAAAGCATATATACTTAAGACGCTGCACATATATACAGATGAAAAAGTGGAAAATCTACACACACATATGCATACACCTACACAGACATGTTCATACAAATACACACACCCAGACATGCATACACATGCATGTATGCATATGTGCATGCACACACATACATACATCTACCTGTGCATGGGCATGCTTATACATCTAAAAAAAAGCACATACTTGATGAATACCTACATATCCACACACACACGCAACTGTGCACATGGCGCATAAAATATTATATGAGACAACATTCTTGAGGCTTGGACCCAACCCATTCATGGAGCGATATAAGCCTGAAAGTGCATGCACAATATGCATAAATGCAATAGCTGCGTAATAACCATTCACTAATCAGATAACATGGGGTGCACATATATAAATGCGTGTACGTACATAAAATAAAATAAGATAAAATAAAATACTGGAAAAAGGAATGTATACATAAAAAAGATGCAAAGAGGATATCTGTTAACGCCACCCCCACCCGGACATTATTGGGATGTGCATAAAATACTTGAATACTGTGATGCATAGGGTTATATAATATACAGAAGGACTGACGATCCAAGGACTGGGTAAGAACCTGCACATCAACCATGCACATGAGACGGATTTCATGACTGGTGGACACAGGGGACCTTGTGTGCATACACAAACAGGTTATATATATTGTGAATGTGTAGAATATCCATTTCATAATAGTATATATGAAATGTACATGGAATGGATGCATAAGTGGAATATACCAGCGGCTTGTGTTGCAGGCATGTATATAGCAACAGCAGGCAAAGTTAGAATTAAGTGCAACATTAACCTTAAGACCAGCATCAAGTCCAACATCAAAGTTGCAAATTAAACATCAAGAATCGAAAATTAAAAATTAAAAATCAAAAATTCAAATTCAAAACCACACATAAGGTTGTAAACAAAATCAGATTTATATTGAGTCGGCGTCCTCACGTTGGTGGGACGGTGTTATCCAAGGAACGTTACGAGGTAGGTATCGCTGGATCTGTCGTTGATATCAGCTTGTTCCGCCTTGCATTCATAGGTATGTTGTGGCATATCGTGGTCCGCTGCATGCACCCCACCTGGCATTGTCATACCAGTAGGGCCTTAGATAGACCCATCCGGTATCACTAAAGCGGAGAGCGTGCATTTACGTTGGTGTCTGCAGGCTATGATGATTTCAGATTTAAGGTTGACTGCTTCGCCCTTTTAGTTTTACTATCTCCATAGCCTCGGACAGGCACAACCTGCACCTCATCTCGCCAGCCGAGTACGCATTCGTGCGCTGGACAATACTCCAGCTGAGGTCAAACTCCGTGCCACTGTCTTTGAGTCCCCAAGTTAGGTCCGCCAGTCTGGTGGAGTGTCTTTTGTTCCTGTCTTTGAACGAGTTCTTGTGGTTGTACATCCTCGATTTAAAAGTCGTGGATGTTGCCTCGGTGTAGGTGTGCTTATCATTGTGCGTGGTAACCACACCTCTGTAGACAACGCCCTTTGTCAGGCACATTCCCCGCAGAGGGCACTGCTCATCTACACGGCAGTTACAAGTCCGTGCATCATTTTTGTCATTCCCTTTATGTTGGCCTGACGTCTTATTTGGGTTCTCTCCGGTCCTCATGTGGTGTTCCGGCAGAGTGGTGGACTCAGTGTTCACCACCTGCTGGTCTCTGAAATATTTCAAATTACTAAGATGAATATGCAAATGAGGTTAAGGTATAGGGCTGAAAAAAACGTTATTTTTAGACGCTTGGTAGATTTAAATAATTATTAGGATATATATATGTATATATAGGAAGAAGGAAGAGAAAGAAAGAAAAGCTTATATTTACGTGAATTTAAAAAGAATTAACAGTTTATAGGAATGGTGGAATATGATTCCAGAATTTAAAAAAATATTTAGCTATATTATGAGTTATAATATTATATATATAATCAATTAGATTGTATGAAGAATTATGATTGTAAGTACATTTTATCTTATTACATTACAACAGGTTGTAAGTATATAAATATCTATATAGATTAATAATTGTACAAGTATAAGTATTATTGGTGATTTTATAGAAATAACTCACACGTATTAATTGTTTACATTTCTAATATGAGTTACGAAGGATGTTGATTTCACATTTTACATAAATATTTAAGAAAAAGACGTAGTTCAAGTTGTAAGAGAAGAACAATTTGTAGATTCAAATATTTTGTTCCAACATTGAAAATGTTTTCAGAATATTGTTAATTTAGCGAAATTATATAATTTATCATACAAGTTATCATGTCTATGTTTGCTCAATTGTAAAGGAAAAGATAACTCCAATATTATTTGCTAACCATTAAATTTGATCAATGATTTACTTAGAAAGTATGTAGAGAAAATTATATATTATTTTGTGTGAGATTATAAGGTATTTTATATTATATGTTTTTCAAGGATGAGAATTTCAATTACATATTATTTACGTCGAAAGATGTGTGAAAAGTTTGAAGATTAAAGAGAGGAAAAAATGTATTATTAGATAAGTCAAGAGTGCATTTCGAAGAACTATCGTAAAGAGGATATCTTTCAGAATGTTAATTAAAGAGTATCAATCTACATCTAAAAAATAGATTAAGAAGAGTATCATTAGGAACAGAATATCAAATGGTAAAAATACTAAATTTAAGAAAGAAGATCATTTAAAAAATTTAAATTTTTAAACAAAATCTCAGTAAATAATAGGATCATTTTAAAGGTGTATAAGATATAGTCAAGTGTAAGGAATATCATAGAATAAAAATACTTCGGAAAGTGGATTTTTGGCGATGTCTGCAAGAAGAAAATAATTCTGTTTTTAATTTAATAGAGTTTTGACAGTTAATTATATAAAAAATTTCCTCGATACATAAATGACAGATTCTTGAGAAAGCCATATTTCGGTATGCAGGTGCTTTCGAAATCGTTCCCCAAGACATTGAATAGTCTATATTGTTGTCCTTTAAATTCTAAATTAGATGTGAAAGTGAAGTGGAAGATTTTTTTTATCGGACCTATTAAATGTATGTTTGTGGTTGTACCAGAGTTCTTTGAATTTTGTAGAAGTGGCACCTATATAGTTAAATATTTTGTCTCTAGTTTTAACTGTGCATTTATAAATTAGATTTTTGTCTAAGCAATTATTTTGTAAAGGGCAGTTTGATTTAATTCTACAGTTACATTTTCTGGAGTTGTTACTAGGAACGGTACTATTATTATGAATATTGTTACTAGAAATATTATTATTGCTAGCTTGGTTTGTTTGGTTAGGGTTTAAATTTAAGTTTCTATTATTAATTCTATTTATATTTTGTGCTATGTTCATAGTAGTAGGATAGTTTTATAGTTTTATTCTGTGGGCTTTAGGAAAACACTTATCTAGTGCTTTAAAAAATAGCTTTGCTAAAGGTGTTTTAACGCCTAATGAGAATGGGGGAGAGTACCAAATAATATTTCTAGTTCTAGTATTTTTTTTTGGTTTACTATTTAAGTTGAATTGCTTATTGTTATTATAATGGATTCTAGGATGATTTATCATGTTATTGTTATCTAAGTATTTAATTTTATTCGAGTATGTAAAGCCTCATTGTAATATTCTGCCTTATCATCAAAAATATTTTTATTAGCAGAGATGCGTGAAATCCGTTGCTGGACGCTATTGACAATGGTATTTTTTATATTTCTAGGATAATTAGAATTGAAACTTACGTAATTTAGATTTTCGTTAATTTTATGGAATGGATAATAAAGACCTGAGCTAAGGTTTAAGGTTACATCTAAGAAGTTAACGATTTTGTAATTATTCTCGATTTCTAAATTAAGGTTGTAGTTGTTGAAAAACTGTATTATGGATTTCTTTTTCCTATTAATTCCACTATGGCTATGGTCTTCATTAAAAGTAACATATCGTCGCGATATAAACCTCCGGTCATCTCTGGCATTTTTCTGTGCAGTACATTATTAATAAATAATTCAACGGGGTCCGTTACTTGCGCCGAGTCAGATGATCCCATAGTGATATCAAAATTGTTTTGTCTGTCGGCTCTTGTCCAGAGATGGTTATTAAATTCTATTAGGGTTTTACGTGCTGTTAGAATGATATTCATTTCTCCACGAGATAGGTCTGTATGTTTAGAAGTGTAGATAAGTGCCATATTAAGTAAGCTGGGGGTAATAGAGGAGTAGTAATTTGCAATATCCATTTGAAAGAATTTTTTCTTATGTTTTAATTTTATGTTTTTAAACCAATCTATTACTTCATTAGTACCGTTCCATAGTTCAAGGTGTGATTTTTCTTTAAGTAGTGGTACAATTCTATCTAATATATGCTTGTTAATTATGCCTAAGTCAGATTTAGATGGTGCGATGTGTCTGACTGGTAGTTCAACTTCAAAATTTCTTTTGTGGTCCTTCAAGTTAATCTTCGTTTTTTTTTTTAGGTATAAAGGGTTCAATCTTATTTTGAATGCCTAATTTATAAATAATTTCCGAAGCTTCTCTATTTAGGGTTGCCTTCAGTATTAGGTTATTATACTCGTCCTTTTCCATAGCATATAAATTATTGGTTTTGTCAGATTTTACAAGGATCTTCTTTGTTTTTTCTAGACTGTCTATTTTATTCTTGAGGCCTTTAAGGTACTCCTGGCCAATAAATTGGTTTCTTTTAAATTTAATGTTTTGTATGATGGAGATTATTTCGTTTTCAAATTCGGCTAGTAGTTTGTTGCAAGGTGGATTTTTCTTAGATTTGAAAATAAGCCCTATACCTCAACCTCATTTGCATATTCATCTTAGTAATTTGAAATATTTGTCTTTTCCTCTCTTTCCCTTCATTCCTTTTACTATCCAGGAAAAACTTGAACCATTAACATCTCCTTCCTGGATAGGTCAATATTTATAAAACAAACTTTGTATTTTATCTGATGAGAGCGTACCAAAGTTTTGGTACTCTTGAAATATATATAATAGAATAAATATGGTTTTATAAATATAGTTTCCATTTATTTAATATCATTGATATATATATATACATATATATATGTATATATAGATATATAGATATATACATATATATATCTATATATACATATACACATATATATATATATACATATATATATACATAGACCTATAGAGGGGCCAGCAGTACAAGTCAGCAGCAGCGTAGTAAGTAAGGCAATCAAAGATATGAAGATGGAGAAGGCAACCGGTCCATCGGGTATAGCTGCCGAGATGCTGAAGGCATCTGGGTCTGTGGGTCACACTATAACCACACGTATTGTTAACCAGGTAATACTAGAAGGTGTCATAACAAAAGATTGATGCAGTAGCATCATTGTCAACTGCTACAAAGGTAAAGGTGATGCACTAGATAGAGGAAACTATAGAGGTATAAAGCTGATGGACCAGGTCATGAAAGTAACAGAAAGAGTTTTAGCACAGTTGATTAGGGACCGGGTGAAACTAGATGAGATGCAATTTGGGTTTGTACCAGGAAGAGGCACCACTGATGCCCTCTTCCGTGTGAGGCAGTTACAGGAAAAGTACCTAGCTAAAAGTAAGCCACTCTACCTGGCATTCGTTGATCTCGAGAAAGCCTTTGACAGAGTTCCACGTGCTATAATCTGGTGGGCTCTTAGAAAGCTGTACAAGCCATGTATAGGGGAGCAGTCAGCAAAGTTAGGATTAGCAATGACTATAGCGAGGAATTTAGCATACAGGTTGGTGTCCACCAGGGCTCTGTTCATCATAGTCCTGCAAGCAATAACGGAGGAGTTTAAGACCGGATGCCCATGGGAACAATGTATGCAGATGACCTCGCACTTATAGCTGAATCTATGGTAGAACTAGAGAAGAAATTCCAAACTTGGAAGCAGGGACTAGAAAGAAAGGGTCTCAAAGTCAACCTGACAAAGACTAAGGTCCTTGTAAATAGAGTAGAAAACAGAACCCAGATCCCCTCAGGGAAATGGTTTTGCTCAGTATGTAGGAAAGGTGTAGGTAGGAACTCCATTCTCTGCCCCAAATGCAAACAATGGGTACACAAGAGATGTAGCGGGATCTCAGGAAGCTTAATTAAGAATGTAGGCTTCACATGTAGCAGCTGTGCTGGGACAGCATGCAGCAAACTGCCACAGGAAACAAGTACCACCAATCTCTGGGAGGGCTCTGTAGAAACAGTAGACAGCTTCTGTTACCTAGGTGACCGAATTAGCAGCGGAGGTGGGTGTTCAGAAAGTACAATAACTAGGGTAAGAACAGGATGGAAGAAGTTCAGGGAACTACTGCCACTGCTAGCTGCAAAAGGCTTTTCCCTCAAAATGAAAGGCAGACTGTATGATGTGTGTATACGAACAGCAATGTTACATGGTAGTGAGACCTGGGCGCTGAAGGTAGAAGACTTACGTAGATTAGAAAGAAATGAAGCCTGCATGCTCCGATGGATGTGTAATAGTAATATACGTGAACGGCAAAGCATAAATGAATTGAGAGAGAGACTGAGCATAAGTGGAATCAAATGCTGTGTGCAGGAGAGGCGGTTGCGTTGGTATGGACATGTGATGCGTATGAAGGATGACAGCTGCATAAAAAGGTGCAGAGCACTAGAAGTCAATGGAAACCGCGGAGTGGGGAGACCCAAGAAGACCTGGGATGAGGTGATAAAAGCCGACCTTACCCAATTACACCTCTCAAAGGCGATGACACACAACCGTTATCTCTGGCGTCACGCAGTAATACAGAGTACCCGACCTCCCATGGGTACAAGCTGAAGCATATAGACAATATGCCCCCACACCCTCCCACTGCAAAGTGGTCGTGGAGGTGCCACGGCAAAAAAGCACCCAGCCCACACTGTAAAGTGGATGTGTAGGCGCCACGGAAAAAAAGCACCCAGCACTCACTGTAAATGAGGTTGGTGTTAGGAAGGGCATCCAGCTGTAGAAATCAAGCCAGAATCAGTTCCCGTATGAGCAAGACAAGGTCAGCCGACCGGACACTGCTCACAACAGGACAACCTGTCTAACCCATGCTAGCGTGGAAGAACGGACGTAAAACGGTGATGATGATGATATATATAACAGGGTCGGTGGAACTGGGGCCATGTTCCCTCCCCTAAAGTGTATTTTTCTCCTCAATCTAGCAAAACACACATCTATTTGTATATGCACTACAATTTATGTACATGTTATGTTTATCACATACCGAAGGTTTTTATATCTTGGTTGATATTTGATAATAACACTAATATATTATGTTAACCTTCATAGTAAAGTCATGTCATAACTCTCTCCATATTTAACCATTTGCCAATTGCTCGTATGTGTATTCAGAGACAGATTTCATAGGTCACTTTATAATTATTGAAAGCTGTAAATGTTATGTGGCCTACTTGGACTCAAATTTCATTTTCTGACCATTTTAGAGTGCAGAGCTAAACTAATCACTACAACTATATTGACCAAATTTGCCTCCACCCCCACTCAATTCAGAGATGCTTCCTCCACCCCTGATTTTATATATCTATATACTTACATGTATACAGCTATGTTATAGGGAACACCTTTATGTATGTGTGTATGTATATATGTATATCTAATCAGAAGATAGAAAGTGAGATAGAAGAAGAAACAGAAAGATAGAGGAAAGTAAGCAAAAGAAGAAATGGAAAAAATATTTTCACGGGAGAAAAGCACATCTGCTTAGTCAGTCACACACAAACATATATATGATGATCTGCACAGTTTCCATCTACCAAATTCCACTTATAATGGTATTAGTCAACCCAAGTTTAGACACCAATAATATTTATCCATCATAAGTAGTGGTAAAGATAGCAGTAGAGCCCAGACTAAATAATCTATACAAAATTCACATAACTAAATTATTAAACAGCACAATTAAAAAAGATGCACAAATGGAAGTTTATTTATTTATTTACAATATAATACAGAAACACTATTTAACAAAATAGATGTGAATATCATCAATGGTTTCAAAAAACAAATAAACAAAACGTTTTGTTCCAGTCCATCTCATTTACTCACATTTTGCATGATCAGTAGTAAAAATTGCCCAAGTTTCCCCAAGTTTAATGACAAACCATATCCATGTTGTAGCCCTTCAGGGGTGTAAACTGGATGTTTATATCTTCAGTGGTAACATAAAATGTCTATTCATCTCTTTAATGGTAAAATATACTGTGTTCACCTCTTCATTGATAAAAGAAACTGTGTTCACCTCTTTAGTGGGGAAACAAACTGTGTTCACCTCTTCAGTGGTGAAACAAACTGTGTTCACCTCTTTAATGGTGAAATTGTGTGTTTATCTTTTTAGTAATATCCATACTGTATGTTCACCTTTTTAGTAATAAAATAAACTGTGTTTTTAGTGGTAAAACAAATGTATGTTTACCTCTTTAGTAGTAAACAAATTATGTTCACCTCTTTAGTGGTAAAAGATACTGTGTTCACCTCTTTAGTTGTAAAATAAACCATGTGTTCACTTCTACAGTAGTAACAAAATGTGTTCACCTTTAGTGGTAACCATGCTGTATGTTCATCTCTTTAATGGCAAAACAAACTGCGTTCACCCTTTTAGTGGTAAACAAACTGTATGTTCTAGTGGTAAACATATTGTATGTCAATATAATGTCTAACCTCTCTAGTAATACAGTCTGCCATGTTTTAAGCATCACTTGTAAATAAGATAACTTTTTATCAAATGATTCCTAATTAAACAAATATAAAAAAAAATTGTCTTCAATGTCACACACACACAATCGCTCATATTTACATATAATCATGCATGCTTTGTCTAGTATCACACCCACACATTGCTGCTTTATATATATTTGTGAGAGATACATACACACAAGTACCCCTCCCTCTAATACTGTTCACAAATTTCCAATGTAAACCACATAATAATAAATTGTAACTCTTGTTAATACTGTCGCCCCTCTCAGATATTTCTTTGTCTTCTACACCTTTGTAGAATCACCAATCACCTCTCATCTTAACAGCCCTACAGACATCTATGAGAGCTGACAACAATTTGTATATTATATATCGGTGAATCAGGATTGGCCTAAGGTTACACAACAACACCCAGTACCTGTGTATCATAGATCTGCTCACCATACTCAACTTGGTAATGAGAATAGTATCTGGCACACTGAAATCTACACCTACTGAGTGGCTGCCTACTCTTTCTCATATAGCTCCTTCTCACATGCGGTGCCAGCTGATCTGTGAAGCAGCATTTCATACCAAGTCCAAGGCCAACCTTCCTATCTTGAAAATCTTCTCAACATGTGCATGAAATCCCACAAACCATTCTGGAAATCAATGAAGATCCTTTGAGACTAACTTTGATCTGAAGGAAGAGTGGCAAAGATCATGGAATGAGTCCAAATTTGCTAACCAAGACCTCTTCCAGGACTCCACATCTAAACCAGCCAGCTTTGACCTTCCTAGAAAGCAATGGGTGTCCCTTAACCAGATCTACAAAACATGCTAGGGCAGCCCATCATCTTCATTGACAGAAAATGAAAGATAGCCCACCATGTGACTGTGGGGGCCCTGGCCAGACAGCGTTGCATGTTGTTCGGGATTGCCCCCTCAGACTTTTTCCAGCAGTCTGGAGGAAATCTATAATACTAAAAATGATGCCTGTCTGGCTCACCAATCTTGATCTGTCTCTTTAACCATTGTACATATGTCATACAAGAGAAGATATATCTGCTGGATGATGACTGACCTAGGGCTAAACAACAAGAACTACCTTTGTATCACAGGAACACTGGATGATGATTGACCTAGGGCTTCACAACAACAATAACAACTACCTGTGTCATCATAGGTTTTTTTGGGATCAACCCTGACTTTGCACTACGCCAGCATGGGAAAGCAGATATAAAAATGGTTATATATATATATATAACAAAGAGGGTGTAGTAAGATTCCAGGTGGACCATATGCACCAGAGTACTCAATACTTAGGGTAGTAGAGTATATATAGGAAAAGAGTCAGGACCCCTGACTCTTTTCCAATATATATCAACATTATCATTTAATGTCTGTTTTTCTTATATATATATATATATATAAGTATATATTGGTATGGCCATGTGATGTGCATGGGTGATGACCGCTGGGTGAAGAAGTGCCAAGTAATCCTAGTGGAAGGAAGAGGCAGTAGAGGAAGACCACGAAAAAACATGAGTGGAGGTGGTGAGAGCTGACCACAGTATGCTGAAGCTCAGAGGAGATGACAAAGGACTGTGACAAAGGGAGAGATGCTGTGCTGAAGAGGACCCATCCCATCCTTGCAATCAGGGAAAAGCGGACATAAAATGATGATGATAATATATATATATATATATCAACATCATATATATATATATATATATATATATATATCAACATCATTTAATGTCTGTTTTTCTTCTTCTTCTTCTTCTCTCTCTCTCTCTCTCTCTCTCTCTCTCTCTCTCTCTCTCTCTCTATATATATATATATATATATATATATATATAAGGCAGGCAAGGGTAAAA
>OZ024741.1:192032342-192048862 GCA_964016885.1 Eledone cirrhosa
CGGAGATGGAGGTGGTGAACGCAAGATGAAAAGACTGGACGAAGGAAAGAAAGGAGATGAGCAGTTCAGCTGATATAATCGTTGATATAATGACCTAATAGTTCAGAGGTAGGTCCAGTGTACTGGGAGAAATCTGGGCTTCAATGTAACCAACGAACAAGTTGGTAAAGTTCAGGCCCATTCTGGTTTCCATGGCTACCCCAGAGAACTGTTGGTAAAACTCTCCAGAAAAGAAAACCATTGAGAGTTAGAACGAACTCAGCAAGATGGAGAAGAGTGGAAGTACTAGGGTAACGTGCAGGGCGTAAGTCCAAAAAGTATCAAAGAGCATGCGGAGGCCATCTTTATGAGGGATGATGGTGTAGAGAGAGGTGATGTCCATGGTGAAGGCGAGTAGGGCCGGGAGAGGAGAAGTCAAAGAGCATGATTGGTGTCATGGATTTGGGAAGGGAAGTTGGTGACTAAGGGGGTAAGGAGGGTGTCAAGGTATTGTGAAATTATTTCATTGGGGCAGTTGTAAGTGGAAACAATAGGATGGCTGGGATTATTGGGTTTATGTATTTTGGGGAGGAAGAAGATGGTACGGTTGGTGTGATGAGAATATTTGTGGAAATTGAATCAGTTTAACGTACACCAACAAGAGTCCACAAAGAAGTGGAGGGTACTGAACTGGCCATAGCTCAGTGTCCAGTGTCATTACAGAGTACTGAACTGGCCAGAGCTCAGTGTCCAGTGTCATTACTGAACTGGCCAGAGCTCAGTGTCCAGTGTCATTACTGAACTGGCCAGAGCTCAGTGTCCAGTGTCATTACTGAACTGGCCATAGCTCAGTGTCCAGTGTCATTACTGAACTGGCCAGAGCTCAGTGTCCAGTGTCATTACTGAACTGGCCATAGCTCAGTGTCCAGTGTCATTACTGAACTGGCCAAAGTTCAGTGTCCACACAGATGATGTGAAGCAGTCTGTTTAGGCTGATGATGATGTCATCACCATCATCACCGTTTTACGTCCATTCTTCCATGCTGGCATGGGTAAGACGGGATGTCTTGTTGTGGGCAATGCCAGGTCAGGTGACCATGTCTTGCTCATACAGAATTAATTTTGGCTTATTTCTACAACTGGATGCCCTTCCTAACACCAACTTCATTTACAGTGAGTACTGGGTGCTTTTTTACTGTGGTGCCTACATGGCCACACTACAGTGTGGACTGGGTGCTTTTTACTGTGGTGGCTACATGGCCACACTAGTGTGGACTGGGTGCTTTTTTACTGTGGTGCCTACATGGCCACACTACAGTATGTACTGGGTGCTTTTTACTGTGGTGGCTACATGGCCACACTACAGTGTGGACTGGGTGCTTTTTACTGTGGTGCCTACATGGCCACACTACAGTGTGGACTGGGTGCTTTTTACTGTGGTGGCTACATGGCCACACTACAGTGTGGACTGGGTGCTTTTTACTGTGGTGGCTACATGGCCACACTACAGTGTGGACTGGGTGCTTTTTACTGTGGTGGCTACATGGCCACACTACAGTGTGGACTGGATGCTTTTTACTGTGGTGGCTACATGGCCACACTACAGTGTGGACTGGATGCTTTTTACTGTGGTGGCTACATGGCCACACTACAGTGTGGACTGGGTGCTTTTTACTGTGGTGCCTACATGGCCACACTACAGTGTGGACTGGGTGCTTTTTTACTGTGGTGGCTACATGGCCACACTACAGTATGTACTGGGTGCTTTTTACTGTGGTGGCTACATGGCCAACCTACAGTGTGGACTGGGTGCTTTTTGTCGTGGAAAAAAGCTTTGAGCTTTCGTCAATGTAAGAACTGTTCAATTTCAGCATGTGTTCAGAACTCTTTGCAGGTAGATGTGGTGGGTATGAAGCGCAAACCCCTGGCAAGGAGCACTCAGCTTCGGATAGTGGCAGGTCAGTGGGTAGGGTGACAACTGTATGGGGTGGTATGTGAATGATAGAAACTAGTGGAGGTGGACGGACTGTGGTGGTTAGGTATGGCATGTGTGGAGTCAGTGGTGGGGGCAATGAAAGAAGAAGTTGTAGGTGACAAGATAATAGGGTTAGGTCTGGAGGTGAGTTGTGTGTGTGTGTGGTGACAGCAGGCAGGGAGCGGAGTGAGTTGAGCTTTTGTTTCTTGCTAGAGATGAGAAAATTGAAGAGGAGGCGATTGAAGTGAAGGATGAATTGGATGAAGGATTGGGCGATGTGGTGGTGGCAAGTAGAGGAGATCTTGGTTGAGAGAACGGATTTGAGAGTGGAATGGATGGTTGCCCACATGAAATGGCAAGAGGAGCGGATAAGGATGGATTCAGTGGTGGGAGTGGAGAAGGAGGTGGGATGGAAGTTGAGGCGGAAACCTCACAAAATGAGTTGGTGGTGGAGACAGCGGCTTAGAAAAGTAGCATGACGATTGTAGCATGTTTTTGTAAAGAGGAATTTGGAGAGATGCATGGATTCAAATATGGAGAAGAGGGTGGAGGAAGCTTTTGAGGGTGGAATGGAGCTGGTGGAAGAAGGATTTATGATTGGGTATGATTGAGGGCTGAGTGAGGATAGGGTGGAGATACAACAGGGGAGGCTAGCGGTGTGGCAGAGAAAAGGATGTGAGGTGGTGGAGAGAAGAGGTGAAAACATACATATATAAATAATGGCCTGGTCATTTAACACCACAACATCCAACCCAAAGCAAATATGGTCGTGCACAGACAAACCCCTGATAAAAGAGGTGTAGGAAGATCAAACAGGGTGGTTGAGCAATATCAAAGGAATTTACAGTGAGAAAGCTGATGTAAAACATGATGTGGTTGATGAGTAGACAAGAAGGAGGCAGTAGTTCTTACATGTGGTGTGGTGTGGTGTTGTTTGATGTGGTGAGGTGTGGTGTTGGTTGTGTTGTGTAATGTGGTGTTGTGTAATGTGGTGTGGTGTTGTGTAGTGTGGTGTGGTGTGGTGTATATGCAGGTAAATATTAAGGTGTTTGGAAAGTGATTGTATTTTACCAGAAACGAATATAAACTAAGTTCATCTGAATAATTTTAATCAAGAATGTAATCATCGTTTTCAATGACTGCAGCCCAACGGGAAGGCAACATTTTAATGCAACATTCAAAGAAACCTATTTCTTCTCCTGAAAGACTGTTTTCAACTTCCTCTCTGTTTCTGAATATTTTGCCTCTTATAAAATGTACCAATGAGTGGACATGATGGAGAATAACACCATTTCTGTTTGCCAAAGCAGGCCACTTTCTTTGTAATTTTTTATTTACACGATCAAGTTGTTGGCAATAACCATCTGCAGTAGCTCATAATGGACGATACCTTTCATGTTCCACCAAACACAGAGCAAGGAGTTGTGTGGATGGAGGTTCTGGAACTGGCCTCTCATTACATGATAACCATTGTTTTTTTCATTTTCTGTTGTGATGTAAAACCCATTTTTCATCACCTGTAACAATGTGCTGCAGGAATGGTGGGTGGTTATTCCTGGTTAGAAGGGTGCTGCAGATGTTGGAAAGTTGTGTTCGGTTCTCAAGCGTAAGCTGATGTGGAACCCAAATTTCCTATTTGCATGTGTTCCCAATTTGTTTGAGATGTTCGTGGATAGTTGAACATGACACATTAAATTTATTTGCCAAATCTCCTTTGACATGGATCCGATACAATAGTCTCATTCAAAAGATCATGATTCAGAGTGGGTTCAAGGCTTGTGAGATACGTCACAATCGCTATCTTTAAATCTTTTAAACTACAGCTGACATGTACACGCTTTTACTCATCCAGATACACTTCACAAATGTTTGTCATTGCTTCTACAGTAAGTAATGGTGAATATGTTGTTTCATAGAGTTCTTATCCTCCATTGGGTTAATTACTGAAATAACTATGAATGACACACTGCCGGATAGAAAAGATGATATACTGAACTATTTTAAACAGTTCCCATCAATTCGACTTTAGTTCTGATGTGATTGGTTAATACATATTTCAAGGTGGTGAAAAAATGCAATTACTTTCCGAACACCCATGTGTATGTGCATATATATGTATATATATGTATGCGTGTGTATGTATATATATATATATACATACACCCGCATGCTCTACGGTTCTTATATATCTGATATATATTTATCCTTATCGAGCCCTCTTTGGATTTTAGTCTTCAAATTTATTATTATTACTATATATATATATATATATATATATATATATATATATATATATATGTATATATTTATATATATATATATATATATATAGAGAGAGAGAGAGAGAATAAGAAAATGCGAAGTAGTTGCAGATGTTAAAGTCCTTTATTGATAAGGCTGTGATAGATATTTCAATGACGACAGTGGCCACACGATTCTGCCTATCCAGTGCCATGATCTCATCAGACAGCTTCTTACATAATGTGAGACATGGGCATTGTGTGCAGAGGACCTACACAGGTTGGAAAGGAATGAAGCATGCATGCTCCGTTGGATGTGTAATAATAATATAGGTTTCTCTCTAAATAGTAATATACGTTAAACGTTTCTCTCTAAAAATGAAAGGCAGACTGTATGATGCCTGCATACGAACAGCAATGTTACATGGCAGTGAGACATGGGCATTGTGTGCAGAGGATCTGCGCAGACTGGAGAGGAACGAAGCTTGCATGCTCCGTTGGATGTGTAATAGTGTAATATACGTGAACGGCAAAGCATAAATGAACTAAGTGAGAAATTAGGAATAAGAGGGATCAGATGCTGTTTACTTGAGAGAAGACTACGTTGGTATGGTCACGTGATGCGCATGAAAGACGACAGCTATATAAAAGAGTGCAGGGTGATCAAAATTGATGGAAGTTACTGAGTAGGTAGACCCAGAAAAACCTGGGACGACTTGATAAAATCCGACCTCACACACTTACACCTCTCTAAGTCAATGTAGTAATACAGAAGACCTGCCTTCCCTACGTGCAAAGTTAACCTACAGTCAGTAAGCACCTCCTAACCAAATATACACCCCAACCCACTAACCCTACTCCATCTTCCCACTCCCACCGACACCACCCTTTCTCTGTAAAGTTATGTTGGTACCACAACATCCTGTCCAAACTAAAGAGGTTGTGTAGGTGTCACAACAAAAAAACACCCAGTCCATGCTGTAAAGTGGTTGTGTAGGAGACACGATAAAAAGGCTCCCAGTCCACACTGTAAATTTGGTTGGTGTTAGCAAAGGCATCCAGTTGTAGAAAACCTGCCAGATACAGTCCTATATGAGCGAGACACTGTCACCCGATCAATCTTGGCTTAAGTGGGACAATTCCCGTCTAACCCATGCTAGCGTGGAAGATAGACGTTAAACGATGATGATGATGATGATGAAGGCTATGTTCTCGAGGCAATCAAAACTAAAATGACAAGGGAACGGACAAAGATGATGTTTTTGAAGCCTTCGCTCTGAAATGGGTTCAAAAACATCATCTTTGTCCATTCCCTTATCATTTTAGTTTGGTTTGCCTCAAGAACGTAACCTTATTATGTAATGAAGCTGTCTGATGAGATCATGGCACGGAGTCACGTGGCCACTGTCATTATTGAAATATGTATCACAGCCTTATCAATAAAGGACTACATCTGCAACTACTTTGCATTTTCCTATTCTAAATATACTCCATCATTACTATGTGAAAAAAGTTCTTTAGAGTACTTGAATTGAATTGCATCAATATTTACCGTAAGTATGTAATATATGTGTGTATATATATATATATAAAGGAAAAGAATGACTTCACTTGTAGTTCTAAATAATTTAATTCTATAATATTATAATTTTACAATTTGGTTCTGTAGATCTAGTAAGTTCTTTGTTAACTTTGGTGGGGAGATTTTTAAAGATTCCTGATTAACTTTCCTGGAGAACTTTCTCGCATTCATCTGTGGCGATTGTCAAACTGATCTGAGGTTGTGTTGTGATGTGTGACTCTATATATAAGAGATTTGTGTGTGTCAGGATGCCAGCTAACAGAATATTTCACTACAACTGAAATACTGCTACCTCAAATGGGAATTATTTTTTAGGACAAGGTGCCTCCCACCAAATGAAGAAAAAAAGAAAAAAACACCACCCTTCAAGTGGCACTCGACGAGAAAACCCCAAAGGAACCAAAAATAATCAACATATTGGCCAAGAAACTAACACAACTGGAAATCAAACTGCTAGAAAATGGACTGAAGTTCAAACCCACTCCGAAAGCAGATCAAGCCGACCTTATAAAAGACACAGAAGATTTTTGTCAAAAATTATGTCTAGGAGAATTCTTCCAGGGTGTAGAATACGAGGAATCACTAGTGAAAAACAAAAAGAACTTCAAACCCCCATTAAATAGAGACAAACACCTGGAAGAATACATAACCTGCCTACGACGATCAGCACAGTCAAATATTGCAGAGACGAAACACAAACACAACATCCCTACAGACCAACTGCTAACACTAAACAAACTACAAAAAGACTCCTCAATAATCATAAAAGAAGTGGACAAAGGTGGGGCAATCATCATCATGGACAAAAACCACTACAAGGGTATGGTCCTAGAACAGTTGAATGACGAGGGATTTTACAGGAAAATCAGCAAAAGTGAAGAAAGAAAATTGATGATTCAAGTAGGCAAATTGATGACAAAGTACCAAAACAACCTCACGCTAAAGGAAATCAATTACTTAACCAACTTCAAAATGAAAACCAGCAATTTTTATGGTTTACCGAAAGTTCACAAATCCAGATAAATTTAAATCAACATGAAAGGCAAAAATACATCATATGTTGAAGTACCAAAACTGACAGATTTAAAATTACACCCAATTGTTGCTGGTCCAGCCTCAAGCACACAATGTCTAAGCAACCTATTAGACATACTGAAACCCTTATATAAAAAAGTGCCAAGCTTCATCAGAGATGATATGGAATTTCTGAACTATATCTCCCAGAAAGTACACCAAGAAACAATCTTAGTCAGCTTTGACGTAACAAGCTTATATACTAACATCACACATGACTTGGGAGTTGAAGCTGTTGACTTCTGGATTACAAAACACCCAGACTACATTTCAGAGACATTCCTCAAAAAGTTTATTTTTGAAGGACTCAAATTAGTATTGGAGAACAACCACTTCCTCTTTGATAACAAACTGTATTTACAAATAAAAGGAACGGCTATGGGCACCGAAGTGGCCCCAACATATGCAACACTCATTATGGATCACCTAGAGGTAAAATTATTCCCAACTGCAGGAAACATTCAATAATGACTTCACCACCTACATTAATCACAACTGGAAATGTTACCTAGACGACTGTTTCATCTTCTGGAATAGAAGCCAAGAAGACCTGCAAAGATTCCATTCCATCATAAACAGTCTTCATGAAGAAATAAAATTTACCATGGAATGTAATAAAAAGGAACTACTGTTTCTGGATATCCTTATCATTAAGGAAGGGGAAAATATCAAAACAGACCTATTTTACAAACAAACAGACACACACCAATACTTGAATTTCCAATCAGCACACCCTCACATACCAAAAAGAACATTCCCTTTAACATGGCAAAACGCATTTGCACCATAGTAACACACCCTACACTACAGGAAAAAAGATTATATGAACTAAAAGAGTTCCTTAAAAGACAGGAATATCCGGTGAACCTCATCAATACGGCCATCTCCACAGTTATCAGTTATCCCTTTTGTCATCACTCACAATCCAAGGAACTTCAACATTGTGAAAGCCGCTAAACAACATCTCCCAATTCTCCAGCAGTCCCCCAAAATGAATGCACTCATAAAAGACTCACAAATAATATATAGTAGATGCCAACCACCCAACCTAAAAAAACTGCTTACCAAGACAAAATTTACGCCTGATAATGAAACAATGCAAGTTAAAAAATGCGGGGACCCTCGATGCAGAACTTGTGAATACATTGAAGAGGGTGGGCAAATCTCCTTTAAAAACAATCAGATTTTCAAAGTTAATGCAAACATGATTGCAAAACCAAAAACTTAATGTGGGTATGGTGTGGAGTGTGGTGGCCGGAGGGAGTGCTCGACCGGAAGGGGTTTTTGGCCGGAAGGATGCTCGACCGGAAGGGCCAGCAGAGAGCCTCTCTCTGGTGGTGACCAGCACACGGTGTGGACGCGAGTTTTGGGCAGCTCCCGGTGTTAAGCAGTCGGACGCACGTGGAAGAGGAGTACCTGCAGTGGAATTTAGCGGCGCCTGTGAAAAGCGGTAAGTGAGATAGCTTTTTCTAACCACAAGCTATTTCGGCGACTGAAAAAAAAAAAAAAAAAAAAAAAAAAAAAACACTTGCGGCAAAACAAATCAGAAGATGGCGACAAGACTACGGATGAACGAAGCTATCAGGGCATTCACCGGGGAAGGTGATGTTGTCGCTTGGCTGCGGAAAGTTCGGCTGGTCGCAAGCTTGCAGAAGATAGAAGACGTGGCCGGCCTCATAGCATTGTACCTCGAGGGCGATGCACTGGTACTCTTCCTTGAGTTGGATGAGCACAGCCAAAGAGATGTGCAGAAGATTGAGAGGCGTCTGATGGATGCATTCGCCGAGGGACCGTTGGCGGCTTTTGCTAAGCTGGCGAGAATCAGGTGGAATGGTGAGCGCGTCGACATTTTCGCAGCGGAAATAAGGCGGTTGGCTATGTTGGCCGGTTACCAGGCGGAATGCGAACGCACGGTGCGGTTGGCGTTCATCAATGGATTTCCGGACGACATAGCGGTGAAACTGCAGCAAGTCCCGGGGTATAAAGAGATGGAAATGCGTTCACTGGTGGAACAAGCCCGGATCATAGCGGAAGATGCCAAAAAGAGTGTTGCGGCGATAGCGACTACGGAGGCTCAGGACACCCGGCAGCGAAATGGTGAAAGGGAGGCAACCTCGGCACGCGGCCGTCCGCGTGAGTTTAGGGGGCGCTGTTTTAGGTGCCAGGGCCTGCATATGGCTAGAGACTGTAGAGAGTCGAAGCCGGAGATAATTTGCTACCGGTGTAAGCGACCAGGCCACATCGCTACTAACTGCGACCAGGGAAACTACTGCGCCGGTAGTTGCCCCTTACGAGTAGCGGCGCTGCCCGTGGTGGAAGTCTTCGTGAGGGGGAAGCCACAGCGAGCCCTCGTGGATACGGGCTGTACGACGACACTGGTGACCGCAGGGGTGGCGCAAAGGTGGGGAGGGAAGAGCAGCGTAAGGGCAGTCGACGGCAGGAAAATTGAATGCCGAGGTCGCAGCGAGATGGAAATAGCGGTACGGGGAAGGACGATAAGGCTTTCCGCCATCGTGGTAGACAGTGTGGTGGATGGGATCGGCGTGGTTATGGGCATGGACGCGATTGGCCGTCTAGGGGGCGTCACGGTGAACAATGTCGGTGTGTCGTTTGGCGCCGCTGCATCGGTATGCGCTGTGAGTGCACGTCATGAGAACCAGAAGGCCCACGAGGAGGAATACCCCGCTTACACTGTACAGGACAAAGACTTCAAGGCCGTGTTTGATGGGTAGCGATGGGTTGTTGAGTGGTACTGGAAGGGTGAACCACCAACACTGAAGACCAAAGTGGGCTGCTATCAACACACATTGAAGGGAAACGCTAGGAGCGAGTTCGAGCGAGAAGTAGAGAGATGGATCGAAGAGGGCATACTGCTTCCCTGGAAGGAGGAGGTGAAGTGCGGAGTATTGCCGTTGAAGGCGGTGGTGCAACCCATGAAGAGCAAGGTGAGGCCGGCGCTGAACTATCGGGAGCTGAACGAGCACGTGTCATGCCACACGGGTGGCGAGGTCACGGATGTCTGTGGGGAAACCCTGCGTGAGTGGAGACGCATGACGGGGGGTTCAGCGATCGTGGATCTAAAGTCGGCTTACTTGCAGTTGTATATAGATGAGAAGCTCTGGCGGTATCAGCTGGTCAGGTATAAGGGCCGGACATATTGCCTGACCAGGCTCGGTTTCGGGCTGAGCTCCGCACCGAAGATCATGGCGGCGGTCCTCAAGACCGCTCTGGGGAGGGCCGACAAGATAAAGAGGGCTACTAACTCCTATATTGATGACATCCTAGTGGACGAGTCGGTGGTGTCGACGGCGGAGGTCACGAGCCATTTGCGGAGGTATGGACTGACTGCGAAGCCATCAGAATCATTGGAGGGAGGAGCCGCGCTGGGACTTAGGCTACGGCGAGATAAGACGGGCGTTTTGGTGTTCCAGAGGGGAAACGAAGTTCCGGAACTGGGTCCAAGTATGAATAGGCGGGAGCTTTTCTCGGTGTGTGGAAAGCTGGTGGGTCACTACCCGATCGCTGGGTGGCTCCGGACGGCATGCAGCTATGTCAAGAGACGAGCGGGAGGGGTGACTTGGAGTGACAGAGTGGGAGAGAGAACGGTGGCCATGATGCAGGAGATCGTGGGGAGGGTGAAGGCCGACGACCCAGTGCGGGGACGCTGGTACGTTCCCAAATCACAGAGCGGGACCGTATGGTGCGATGCCAGCAGCATAGCGCTGGGTGTCACATTGGAGATAGGAGGTGTTGAGGTCGAGGATGCAGCCTGGCTTAGAAAGAAGGACGACTGCAGCCACATCAATGTGGTCGAGCTGGACGCGGTGTTGAGAGGGGTGTACCTCGCCCTGCGGTGAGGGGCGCGCACCATCGAGATACGCACCGACTCGGCTACTGTACTCGGATGGGTAAGATCAGTGCTCACCAGTGAGAAGAGAGTGCGAACAAGAGGCGCGGCGGAGATGCTGATAAAGCGCCGCCTGGGAACGTTAGGAGAGCTGGCCACCGAGTTCGACCTGAAGCTGAGCGTAGTGTTCGTGCCCTCAGAGAAAAATAGGGCGGACATCTTAACTAGAGTGAAGAAAGCCTGGATGGAAGCGCCGGAGGAGGTAGAGGATGAGATAGCTGCCGTGTGTCGGCTGACCGAGTTAGACTTGAAGGGGTTGCATGACATGCACCACATGGGGGTAGATAGGAGCCTGTTCCTAGCCAGGAGAATCGACTCGGACGTTAGCAGACACAGTGTTCGGGGGGTGGTTAGAGGCTGCGTCCGATGTCAGTCCATTGATCCCGCCCCGGGTGTACACGAAACGGGAAGCCTCCCGGTGGATCGCGACTGGAAGCGATTAGCGGTGGATGTGACGCACTACCGGCAGGGAACGTACCTCTCGATGGTCGACTGTGGACCAGGTCGAATGGCGATATGGAGGGAGATGAAGACTGGAACGGCCGAGGAAATCGTGCGGACGTTGAGAGAGGTGTTCTTGGAGCGGGGCCCTGTGGATGAACTGCTGATGGACAACAGCGCAGCGTTCCGCTCGGAGGCACTGAGGGAGATGCTCGATGGATGGAAGGTGGACCGTTTCTTCAGAGCGGCGCACAGGCCGAGCGGGAATGGAATCGTGACGATCAAGGCAATGGCGGAGCGGGGCCATACCTCACCAATGGAGGCAGTGTTCTGGTACAATATGTCCCCTCGGGTTGGACAGGTCGAGGAATCGGTGCCACATAGAGCAGTATTCAAATACGAGTGGCGGCACCCGTGCACGCCACCACAACGGCCAGTGGGGAGAGAGAGTGCATTCGTGCAGGTGGGCGAAGAAGTCTGGGTTAAGCCCCCAGATGCACGTTGCACATCTCAATGGGGAAGGGGAACGGTGACAGCCGTAAATTCAAAGAACAATGTGTCCGTGGACGGGGTACCACGTCATGTCCTGGATGTAAGAAGAATCACTGTGTCGACGGACTCCGAGGAAGAGGAAACCCAAGATGAGGTGGAAACCCAGAGCTCTGCCCCAATACTACGAAGATCGCAACGAAGTCGTAGACCACCGACCTGGACAGCAGACTTCATATGCAGAGGGACGAGGGGGAAATTGATCCTTGAGATCAGGGGTGCGTGTGGGTATGGTGTGGCGTGCGGTGGCCGGAGGCGGGGGGAGTGCTCGACCGGAAGGGGTTTTTGGCCGGAAGGATGCTCGACCGGAAGGGCCAGCAGAGGGCCTCTCTCTAGTGGTGACCAGCACACGGTGTGGACGCGAGTTTTGGGCAGCTCCCGGTGTTAAGCAGTCGGACGCACGTGGAAGAGGAGTACCTGCAGTGGAATTTAGCGGCGCCTGTGAAAAGCGGTAAGTGAGATAGCTTTTTCTAGCCACACTTAATTTACTGTGCAACCAGCCCACAATGTAAAGTATACTACATTGGTGAAACTGGAATGGGTCTACGTGACAGAGTTTGTGTACATAAACAACAAATTAGAAACCCCTCTGTCAGAAACATCACATGCAGTGAACACTTCGCAGCATGCGGAAAGGGAAAATTCACAATCTTCCCCCTTTTTAAGATATGGTCGGACAACGAACATTTCCGGAAATATAAAGGATTCTTTATTAGAAAGTACAAACCACTACTGAACACAAAAAAATGATATTCCATCTTCAAATAACAGGATTCTCTCCCTTTTTAAAAAAAAAAAAAATTGCATATTGAAAAAAGAAAAATATCCAAATAGAAGTGGATGACACCCGTACTTTCAAACATTCAATCGGTGAATAGAACAAACCTCGGAGGTACACTACCATTTCACTAACCCCCTCCCCCCAATGTACATGTGAATTTAAATACTTGAGTAGATGATGTGTATATATGTGTGTAGATGTATATGTATGTATGTCTGTAATTGTACAAGTATGTGTATGCATATGTATGCATGTATGTGTGTATATATATATATATATACGCATATATGTGTGGATGTGTGTATGTATGTGCATATATATGTGTGTATATGTATATATATATATGCGTGTGTATGTATGTATATGTATATGGGCTGTAAGTATGTTTACATGTAGGGAAGTGAATATATGAGCTAGCATGTTCCCCACCCTGCCACCCACCTCCCCTCCCAAACCAATATCAACAACATACATTTCTGACAAATATTCCCAAACTCTCCTTATTTTTCTCTTTGCTGTCATCCCATTCTTATCAAAAGACATGTATCTTACACCTCTAACCCCACCACCACCACCAGACGCACACCCAAATTCAACTTTAATATAGAAAATTGTTGAAGTTATTCTTTATAAATTTAAGATAGTTGATTCAGCAGCAGCCGCCACTGGCGATAGTTCACAGGTGATGTGCGGCCACCTTTTTGAACAGAGGAATGACACTGGCAGTTTTCCACTGCTCTGGAGTAGCACTGTTGTTAAGACAGAATTGAAAGAGTGAAAGCTGGTGCAGAATTAAGTACCCACCACGTTTGAGAAGCAGGTACGTAACACCATCAAGATGAGGAGAGGTATGGTTCCATTTATTCTTAAGGTGACGTCGCAGCATTGCAGGTGTAAATTCCATAGTTGTTATAGAATTTCATGTCAGGGGTGGTGGAGATGGTACATTTTGGTCTTCAACAGTGAAAATGCATGCATACCATTCAGCAATGAGTTTTGCTCATTCCTTGAGGTCGTCAGTAATCTGGCTTGTGTGGGGATTGCGAAGAGGACCAACTGGAAAGTGAGGCCTCTGCTTTGAATGTACATATTTCCAGAACACCTTACTGTTAGGGTTGGTTGCTATGTGCTGTTCAAATTCAAGCACTGCCTTTTTTTGTCCCCTGCTTGAGATGGTTGGATGATTTATTTTGCTTTTGTCTATTGTTTGGTAGTTATTATTACCTTTTGGCAGTATCGGTAGAGGGTCGGACGCTATGCTTTGACGTATAGAGTTACAGCCCTTGCCATTCTGAGTTCAAATCCCGCTGAGGTTAACTTTGCCTTTCATCTTTACGGGGTCGATAAAATAAAGTACGAGTAATGCACTGGGTAATTGCTGGCCTTGTGCCAAAAAGTAGAAACAATTATTACCTTTTAGCACGATTGACACTTTAGGAAGATGGAGAGGTATAAGAAGTGTTCCAATGGTTCAAAAAGTATAGATCAGAAGGCGTAATTTTTTTTATACAAAAATAATTTATTCCTTTGATTGTTTGGAACACATTACAAAATGTATGCAGCAAGATTTTCTGATTTATTCAGTTTGTATTCCCATTCAACATTACAATGTTCTTTCCTGGCAAGTCGGATTGCTGCAGTCTCCCAAATTGCACTTTTGGGATGTTTTTTTCTGCTTACGTGGCACTGATGCTGCACATGCTGTCCATATTGAGTTCAGGATGTTCTGAAGTATAGTCGTAAAATTCAAGCCAGTTTGGGCGTTATAGCTCAGTGCAATAAGAGTTCCAGTCTGCTTTATTCCAGTCAAAGCGAGCAGTTTGGAAATGGTTGTGGTATTTGTTATTGCCGATAAGAGACAGATTGGCAATGATCATAGCATGATCAGAGGCACCTAAAAGGTTCCTCAGTAGTAACACTAATAACCATTTCAGGACTAGTGGTAAAGAATAGATCCAGAGTGTTGTCACCTTTTGTTGGGGAGCTATTTGCATGGCATGTATCAATAAACTATCCATCTGTGATTTGGTTAAAGCAGACCAATCGTGGGTCGTGCATGGATATTTTCAATTTCCGCCCAAGCTCAAAGGTTTTCCCGCTTCTTTTGTTTATACTACACACTTGCTGCTTTTGACTCCGAGAAGTCAACACTTGCCATCATGTAACGGTGAAATTTCACTTTGGCCTGTCCGGCCTCATATCGGCCAGGCAGAGTGTCTTTCTTTGTTTTTAACATTTGCTTTGTTTGTTCCTTTTTATTTGGCATGCGATACTCAACCTTTGTAATCGGTTTGTAAATAAATTGTGTAAAAACATTGCAAGGTGTTTTATGATGCTTTTACCACAGCCATCACCTGTGGATGTGATGTTGGAAAAATACTTTTCCCAAAGTTATCACTACAACAATAAATATACTTCTTTTGTGGCTACAAAACTTACAACTGAACTTCATTTCGAAGTTACATTTTAATTATCAACTAACATTCACAACCAGTTAACATTGCCCTTTCACACATAATATACTGTTACATTTCTTGCTATAACAATTAGTAAAACAACTCCTGTTGTACTATCATCTATAACATTAATCCTCTTATACCTTTAATGCCAACACAGCATTACTTATTCCTATTATGTCAACACAACATAATATTATCTTATTGCTAAATTGGATTTAATAACTCTTATTCTTATTATGCCAAAATGGCATAATAAACTTTCTTATTAATATTATGCCAACACGGCATAATATTACTTTAACTGCTATAAGGTGACTAGTTTGAGTCCAGTACTAGCTCAAGGAAATCCATTTGCACTTTGCGGCCAACGAAAGGTTTCTCAATCAATCTCAGGGTGATTGAAGTCTCCTGCAATAAAAACATAAGTGGCTGTTTTCCTGGCAGTAACTCTCAGGATATCTCAAAGCTGTCTGTCCTGATGGTAATTTGGGGAGCGATAAACAACTCCAAGTAGAAGTATTGACATCGTCATATGTATATTACAGAAAAATACTTCTTGTTGTGATTGGTTCAACTCAACGCAAGGAATTGCTGAAAAGTTTGAATGAACACAGACCACACCACCATGATTGTGGACTTTGCAAAACAAGTTGTAGCCAGCTATGCTGAAAACCCTATCAGAGAGCAAGGAATGTGCCCTTATTTCCGTGACTGTAAGGAAATCAGGTTCGATACTTTTGACGTAAGAATCAAAAAGATGTATCTTGTTGCATAGACTATGAGCATTTAAGAACTACAATTTGTACCTTGATTTCAGTTTATGATGATGTGCAGGGATGGCACATTGTTCTGATTTAGTTTCCCAGTATTTTCAGTTTTTTCATTGCCAGCTATTTTGGGTAGTGTGTTCAGACCAGCTGGTACCTCTTTTCCATGTTTAACCAGCCTTAATAAACTTCCATATCTGCCCATCATCACGTAGGCTGAAGCTTTCATGTTGTGCTGAGTTGCAATTTAAGGAAGCTACAGCATGTAGCTTTGGACGTACATTAGGTGGTAGGCCAGAACGTGTTCGGAAGGTAATCCGATTTTCACGCACGCCCAGCTTTATCAGAGTAGAGTTTGAAAAAAACAGCTTAATTAGTCTGAATTTCGGACTAGGTTGGCCAAGGTGGAGAGCACCCTTCGGGGGAGCACAGCCTAGGTCTTTGGATGAGCTGGCAGCAAATGCCTGAAGATCAGGTATGTCCACTGATACACCAATGGCAATTACTTCGTGGGTTACAGATTCAGTGGCTTTCTCAATGCGTTTAGATTCAGCAAGAGCTATGGGGAGATTTTTTAGCAAGGCACTCTGGTAAGATCCCTCATTGTGAGGTTCTACATGAACGCTTGATTTGATTCCTGCTAGATCTCGGCTTAAAGCAGAAATCATTTGTCGTATTTACACAAACTCTGTATCGGTGGTTGATTTTTGTTGTTGTTCTTCTTCTTCAACAGGAATGGAAGGGGAAGACACAGTTGTCGGTTGTT